>OZ005652.1:101399712-101835712 GCA_963930645.1 Salticus scenicus
AATAGAGTAGATATTTTTAATCTTGATATATATTATGAGACTGAAAACCGAATTCCTTTAATGAAACTGAATTACTCTTGTTGGAATATAAATTAAGATTTCTAACTTTAGTGTCAAATATCCCATTAAAGCAGAAACAGATATAAAATAATAAAAACGAAACTGACGTTTTAAAAATTAATATCATACATTTAAAAGTCTTATTAGAGGTATTATCTAACTGGGTGAAATTTTATACATAAAGTATACTTTTTAATAAAGAATATAAAAGAATAAACTATCAAAATATAAGTTTTTAACTTTAACGTTACATACATATATACGTCCAAATTAAGGTAGGAAAGACGACTTTATTAAGAAAAAAACCCTCCCATTAGTTTTTAAAAAGTTATATTTTTTAAATATTTATACAGTTCTTCTACGCAATCATTGACAATTACAAAGTTTTTATTTTTCTTTCAACATTACCATTAGAAAAAAATCGAAAAACTATATCTTTATAACCAACCGAATTATGATACAGAAAAAAATGTGACTTATGTCATTTTTCCGTATCATTTAAAAGGCTGGCTTCTCGGTAAAAATAGGGATCATTTACAAATTGATAACGGGAATGTTTAGATCAAAAACATAATGTGTCGTAAAATTCTCAAATGCAGTTAAATTAATCCTTAGAATTTTAATCCAAATGCTATGTAACATTTTATGTTTTTATAATATATCTCAAATTTACATTCTTATTTTTATATATAGTCCCTCTAATCAGAGTTTACTTTTCAATTAAGTATTATTCATTCAGTTTTAAAGATACAAGAATGCGGTTTTTGCAATGATGTTGTTGCATTGAAAATAAAAACTTTCTAATTGACCAGCATTTTCTAGAGGTTTCGTATACAAATTTAAAAAATGTATTTTTTTTTTAATTAACAGGAAGATATTTTTATTAGCGTAAGTTTATTTCCTATCTTTTTTTGTACACTTTTGCAATTTACATTACCCTCTCATCCCTAATATGTAAAGAATTAACCGCGTTTTAACGTTTTGGGACACCCTGTATATATATAAATATATATTTTATAAATATATATATATATATATATATATATATATATATATATATATATATATATATAATGGGTGTAATACACTCAACACTAAGTTAGAAATAAATTAGAAAATTCAGATTATTAAAAAATGCAATTCGTTATGATTTACTTACACAGTTTTTAAATTGTTTCTGAATATCTTTAAAATTTAATTCATCTTTATTATGCATATGTTATGTATTATACAGATTATACATTGACACAGTTGACAAAATCTATTTGTTTTGTAGCATCAAATTCAAAAAAAATAAAATGGAATTGAAAAAGAACAAATATTTTAAAAATGTTAAAAGAGTACTTTTTGTTGTTGTTGTTGTTGTTGTTGTTTGACTGTTTGTTGAGTTTTCGTGTAACATGAAATCTAAATGTACAAACAGAATGTTGTAACAATTTTCTTTCACCTTTTGTTACTCAATCATTGTTCCATCGTGTTTTTTTTTTTTTTTTTTAGCTGGGTTGTTAATTAATAATACGAGTCATTGCCCTGTTTACTGTCCCTATAATTCGATGAAGTATCAAAAAAAAAAAAAAAAAAAAAAAAAAAAAAGAAGTAGGAGAACAAAAGGAATAACTATATTTTATATTACTGTATAAATAAAAACGAGAGAAAAATATGGATGTAAATCACTCAAAGGCACGTTTTATGCGATTACACATAATTTTGGAATTTAAAGCTTGTCTAATCTATCGTACTGCCGCGCCGATAGCTGCATTTTATTACCCAAAGACAACAAAGTTTTGCCAACCGTTCGCTTCAGGAGTTAGCACTTCTGTGTAGGGGAACACATTTTATGAAGTAAGTTGGGCCGCGTAACTTGTATTCTCATTCGGTTTTAAATTGATATGTTGTAAACTAATTGGAATAGTTTAATTTAAATGTTTCCCTCGAATTCCTTGGATTGTTCTGCATCGTTTGTTATTCACGTCTTTCTGCTTTTATCCTTTCGTGAAGAGATACCGTGAGATGCAAACAATCAGATTTTAATAGTAAGATTATAAATTATTATTTTTTTTTTTTCAGTTGTCAGTTATTTTATCGCAATTTTACACACTTCTAATAATTCTAGCAATTTATCATTACTTTATTTTTTTATTTCTTTTTATTTTCTTTTAGTGCACTTACAAAAAAAAAAAATATATATATATATATATATACTGTCTTCATCTACAATGAATAAGTAGTTATTTTCTGAATCCCTAAACTAGAGACGTAGATACCTGAATTATTCGTATAAGGTAAAATTATACCTTGGTAGAAGATGTGATCGCGAATGTTTAGTTTACACTTTTCTATATGGTGAAATAGTATTATGACTACTGTGAATATTAATAATCCTTTGTATAGCGAACTTGCTTGATTTGAACTGGGTCATAAAACAAAACTATAATTACTGAATCTGGCTTCTTGTGATCGCATTTATTCGCTCTGGAATTCTAATAAGGGGATTCTAATACAATTCTAATTCTATAACGCTCTAGACTTCTAATCGAGTTTTTTAGAACTCGCGAGCAAAAGGAACCAGAACTTATAAGGATGACTTGGAACTATGTTTACTAAAGATTTAATCAATAGCATACACATCCGCAAACATTTTAAGTGTGCTTGAAAAAAATTGTTAAATTGACCGTTGATTTTGCAATCATAGCCTGTTAGAGCTAACTTTTGCACTATTAAAGTTATATTGTTATTATATTTTTGTTACAAAAGATTTAATTTTTACTTAAACTTTTAAACTTGTAATTAGATCAACAGTATACAGTAATTAGCATTATCTCTATCCCCTTATATATATATATATATATATATATATATATATATATATATATATATATATATATATATATATATAATGTATATATATATATACATGTAAAAATTCCCATTATACTGGGTGTCCCATAAGTCTGTAGGCGGCTTAAAAATTGAGAATGTAAAACATGAGGGGAAAAAAAGAAAGAGCTTAAAATCCATAGAAAAAGCATGGGATGAACGAAAAAGCCCACAATGCAAAGTATGAAAAAAAAAAAAAAAAAAAAAAAGGTTGACACCGGAAGGAATAAAAGGACAGAATTGACTAGAAAAAGACAACGAAGAGCGGGAGTGGGTGGGTTGGGGCATTAAAGCTATCATCGAGGGTTTAATACGTTTCGTGGTTTGCGAAAATATTATTATCATAAAGAAGGATATTTTTTTTTTCTGTTATGGCAAAGAAAAAAAAAATTAATAATAGTTAATATTTTCATCAATAAAGGGCGCTTTACGGGATTAAATCACGCATTTTCACGAAAAAATTTATTTACATCCACGATGATGTTTTCAGGAAGATAAATCTTAATCTCTGAGTTCGCCATCACCATGAATTACAGTTTGTAAACGAGTTACAACACCGCTAATTACAGCTTCAGCTGCCGTTCCTTAGCTCAGGGAAAACATCTTCACTAATAACGATTTATCTACTAAGTCAGCATTGCACTTAAAACTTCATGTATACGTAAGTAGGAATCAGAATAAGAAATAATCTGTGTTAATCGTAAAACAATGCAATTTATAGGACTCTGATTTGAATAGTTTTCATTACGCGTCCGTGCAGTGCAATTAACTATATTCTTTCTTTACCCCCAAAAAAAAATCCCCTTTCCGAGAAATATTTCCTAAACAAAATAAAAATGTATCGTAATTAAATCAAACGCAAAAATAGCTGCCCGAAACTTAAGAAAAAAAAAAAATAAATAAATTGGAGTTATTTAATAAAAGCTTTTGCAACAGGTGGTTGATGACCAATCTGACAAACCTCTAAAAAGCTTTTGAAAGTAGTGTCAGAGATTTGAGGAAAGTTTACAGTCATTATTAAAGTCTTTCCTTTTAGTTATTTTTAACCTTCATGTCAAAAATGTATGCGCAATAATGCAAAAATGTTGTTCTTAGTCAAGCCACGGGTTATTAAAAAAAAAAAAAAAAAAAAAAAAAAAGAATTCTAATAACCAGATTTCCTTTGTTGGATTATTCGATTACTGATTTTTTCCAAAAAACATTAGTTCTAATTTTATTTAATCAGAATTCTTAATGTCTTTAATTTTTTTTTTTTTTTTTAAACGAAAAATTTTAATAGAATGTCTTTCAGATTGTTATAATTTTCTTATAATTATTTTAATATAACAATCAATCTTTTAAACTTAATTTATGAAAGGGAAAATGTTTTAAAGCAAAAATAACAAATTGCTGACTGAGTATTTTTAGTAATGCAAATAATCCTGAATTCAAATTTTGTGAATATCTGAAAATTTTTATCCTAGCAGTAAATCATGAATTTACATTTTGGAATTGTCTGATTATTTTAACATATTTAAAATGATATATAACTTACAGTTTTTCAAAATTATATGTTATTGAAAATTATACAGAATGGTTTAAAATACTTTTTACTCTCAATAGATGTTTTTGACACTTTTTTCTTCTATAGCCGTGCCTCTTCATGGAGTTACTTATTTATTTATTTGTTTGATTGCCTTAATCACAAATATTTTTTGAATTGAATTTGAATTTTAAAATGCTGAGAAAAAAAGTTAAACTTTCGAAAATAAATAATGAAAGTTTTAGTAAGAAATGATTGGTGACCAATCTGAGAGACAATTCCTTGAAAAGAGAGTAGTGTCAGAGTTTTGGAAAATATTTACAATCGTTCCTTACAGCATTTCCTTTCAGATATAAAAAACGATAGATTATTTCATTAACAAAGAGAGAACAAAATAGAACAACTGATTTTTTTTTTTTTTTTTTTTTCCTGTGGCATGAAGTTAAAGTTAACATTTATAATTGATTAGAAAAAAAAAAAAAAAAAAACTACTAAAAGTACTCCGGAATAAATTAAAATATTGGCAGCTACGTAAATAAAATAAATAAATACGCAGAAGATTTTCCAAGGATGAAATAATTTAATAGTAAAACCATTTGATAATAAAATCTTATGAAGCAAGGTTAAGAATAAGTCAAGTTTTATAAGGCAGTGCAATGTCAGTAGAAGAAAAAATGAATCTCTCAACAGAAATTTAAACTTTCTTAGGACAGAATTTTCCTTTATGAACTGAACGAATGAAAAAATTGAAATCATTAGGTCCATACATATATATATATATATATATATATATATATTGCAATTTTAAAAATGCATGATGACATATTATTTTATCCTTCATCTTAAGAATGTTCGCGTATTAATACAAAAATATTTTTGGTCTATTTAAACAAAAAAAATTATTTTAAAAAATGTGTTTAAAATAATAGATTTTCTTTTTCTTTTTTTTTTCCTTCCATTAAATATATAAAAAAAATCTCCTTTTATATTATTTAAATTATTCTTAATATTACATTTTCTATAATGTGAAATTTTATTAAAAGAAATAATAATTTTCGTTATACCAGTAATAATATCAATAATAATTTTAACAATAATATAATTATTTTTATTTTCTACATTTTAATAAACAATATTGTAACATAATTTTCTTATGACTTTCTCACTATGACAACCTACTTTTTTAACTCAATTTATAAACATTAAGGAATTTTAAAGACACAACACAAATATGCAGATTATATATTTTCCCATCAGAGACTTTATTTAAACTAATTTATTATTTATCTAAATTTGTGATGAAATCTTATGGTTTTTTGATTATTTTTAGAAATTTAAATAAATTTGTTATCTAATCTTATAAAAATTGGATTTTAGCAAAATTTGTTCAAGAGGTCAAGATTTTTTTTTTTCATTAATCGATACCTTTTTTCCTGCACCCCACTTTTCAGGCATGCATTTTTCTATTTTTTTCCTTTAATTTTATTTATTTATTTATTACTTTCTTCTGGATATATGTTACCGTTAAAGCTAGAAAGCCGTTAATATACAGATTACCTAGCTAATCTGCAGATTAACTAGGGTGATCCGTTAAAGTGAGGAATCAAGAGCTTTCGGCATTTTAACTAGGTAATCTGCACATTATTGGCTTCCGTATCGTTAAAGTTCAAAAGTTTGTTTCTCTGATTTCCTTTCCCAACTCCTTTCCTCTCTCCCTGCACTTTTACTTCGGTATCACCAGTTAATTTTATTTCTCACTAGCCATCTTCAGCAACCAGCGGATACACAATCCTTGAAAAATCCGACTGTACGAATCTCTCTCTTCGTGGCGCCTGCGGTGCCGTTTCAGGACCTACAAACGCTTATTGATATATAATACAAATAGCTTTATTGAAAATTTTTACTGTAGTAAATTTTCGCTCGGTAGCGCCTGAGACTCCTACTTCCTGTTTCAATATCTGAAACAGCCTGTTCGCCCACCGTGTTACAATCTTTGGAAATTCTGATTGTAGTAAAGTCCCTCTCGATGGCGCCTGCGGCGTGCTATTCCCATTTTAAAACTTACAATAGCTTGCTCGCTCAAAGTGAAACTAGCTTTGAAAATTTTAACTATAGCAAAACTAAAAGCGACATCTTGAGACAGAGATTTCATTTCAGACTTTTCATTTCCAATTCAAATAACTTTTTAAATGATATATTACTTATGAAATAATGTTAATTAGGAACTGAGATACAAAATTAATATAAACATTGTTATAAAAAGATTTGTGTTTGACTTTTCCACGATTTTCTCTTTAACTTGCGGAATACATAGTTTTAAAAATCGTTTATACGGAATGTGAACGGATAATCAGAATTTGAAAGTTTGCAAAACAAAAATTAATAAACGTGTTCAGAGATTTTTTTTTTTTTTTTTTGTAGTTTTCTCTGAAACTCCCGTATTGATTGCTACATTTAACTACCTACATCAGTTTAAAAGTTCGCAATAAAATTACATTAAAATATATTTAATCGAATAATTAATAATTTCATGTAATAATAGAATGATGTATTATAAGTAATTTAATCTTAATTAGATTTAGAGATATTAGAATAAAGGTGTTCTGGGTTTTCCATGATTTTCTCTGAATCTTCCGTACAGAATTTAATTGCTATTCAAAGTGTGAATTCAAAGTGTCACTAATCTTTAGATTGCACTAATAAGTAAACAAATTTTTATCATATAATTCGCAAATTCATTTCCATAATTGTAATAATATGTTAAACGGTTTGCTTATTTGTGTTATAGTTTTTTTCAACTGATTGATGATTGATACTATCACCTAATTTGTTGTTTGCTTGATTGTATTAACGAGATTCTTTGTATACCGAAAATAAATGAATAACATTATGTCTGTTTTCTTAATTGCAATAATATTTTAAACTGTTTGGTTATTTGTATTGTAGTTTTTCAATTGGTTGATGATTGGTTCTATCAACTAATGTGTTGATTGTTCGACTGTATTAACTTGATTCTTTAGATATTAAAAAATAAAAAAAATAAAAAAAATAAAATAAAATAAACAACATTTAATTTAAGCATACAGAAACGTTGTTATTGTTTTGTCAAAGATCTTATTTTCACTTTAACGACTTCCTAGTAGGTAATGTGCAGATTAACGAGTGCCTAGTCAATAATGTGTGGATTATCTAGGTAATTTGAGAAATGGAACAATTTTCCGCACTTTAACGGAATATCCTAGTTAATGTGCAGAATAAATGATTTCTACACATTAGCGGTAGCATACATAAGAAGGAAAGGTTTTATTTGTGAAAATTTTCAGCCTCCGGTATGCAATAGATTTATATACTTTGAGATTATCTGACCATTTATTAAAAAATGTCTCTGCGTGTGTGTTGCGAAAATTTTGTAGACATTGTATCTGAAGATCATTTGGCTAAATCTTGACGGAAGTAACGGCCGTATTCACTATTAACTTTAACTCCCGGTTTAACGCAAAAACTTGAAAAGAGTCTAAAGTCAGGGTACAGCCATCCAACAAAATTTAGCAAGCTACATCTGCCCTATAACGTTGAAATTTTCAAAAAATCTTAAATTAGTTATTTTCAGCTAAAATATCCGAAAATAACAATGACGCTATAGGGCTGGAACAACGCGTCAACTTGTGTTGAAAAGCTGCACCCGGACTTTATCCGCTTTTCAAGTTTTAATATTCAACCGAGAGTTGAAGTTATTGGTAATACATCCGTTGGTACTAATTAGATTTTGCCTGTGGCGCTTTTATGTAGCACTTACATTCAGAAATTTTACCCGTTTACGTGATGAAAACACATAATTTTCTTTTACATACAAGTGCGCCAGACCTAGAACATACAAGAAAATTTTTGTTTTATTATATTGTGTGTACATCGAAGGACAGGTGATGCTAGTGTTATTCATTTTCCGAGATTTTTCAGATAGCTATTTCAGATATCTTGGCATTTATTTGATAAAATTGCCCCAAAATACAAAAGCAATTTTTTTATTGCTAGAAGCTGATTTAGTATTTATTGCTGATTAAATATTTATGTGTATGTACCGAAAAATAACACTGTTACATAAAATAATATAGAAAAAAATGTTTTGTAAGGACCACACCATGCTAGTTCATTTTTGTCAATGAAATTTTTAACAGACTAAATTTTTTCATTTCAAAATACTTAAATGGTAAAGATTTCATCTGTTCTTAAAAATATTAAATATTTATTTTATTTAAAATTTATTTTATTTAAGGAAATTAATTAGATTTATGAAATTTAGTTTTGTTCATTAATATATTTTTGTATTTAAAAGAAAAAAAAAAGTATTATTTTTTATTATTTTATCCCGTTTAAAACAGTTTTTATTTCCTCTAAAGAATAAAAAAAAATAAAAAATAAATCTCTTTATATAAAAGAAAAAGAAAACGACCGTTGAAAGAATATAATTTTAATTGTTTATTAATTTTAAAAGTACTTTCTTAAAAATTAGCAAATATAAATTATGGCTGACTAAAATAAAAATATATGAAAAAAAAAAAAAAAGAAAGAGAAAAGAAAGGATTTTTTTAACCCTAGAGATTTAAAATACGAAAAATGAAATTTTGTGCATGTACTCATGATTTAAAATAATAATAATAATTTTCTATGTTTCGTGAAAGATGAATTTTTATTTTTTTATAACTAAAATGAAAGTCTTTAGTGTGAAAAAATGTCTGATAATTTAGTTGCTCTGAGTTTTTTATTTACTTATTTAGTTATTTTTTGCTAATTATTATTATCATTATCAATAATAATACTATTTTGTTTTATTCATTTCATTAATCGTTTTTTTTTAATTGCCATATTAAGTTCATTTTTCATATTTTTTTTTTTTTTTTTTTTTTTTATGAGACTGTTCCTTGTCATTCTTTCCCCTTTTTTTTTTAACTATTAAGGAAAGAAATGTCTTCATGCATAATTTATTTACATTATTTATTCTAAAAAATCTGTAAAAAATAAAATAAAATAAAATAATAATAATAATAATAATAATAATAATAATAATAATAATTAAATAAAAGTATATAAAAGGAGTATATTAAAAATATAGGAAATGAGAAACGAATGCATTATAAAATCCTTTTCCTTTATAAAACAACTGAATATATATGTCAACAGGAATAAACCGTAGTATTAATGTATATATTAATGCGTGTGCGCGTGTGTGTGTAAGAATAACATAAAAGAATTTATAAAATTAAAACATATTGCCAAAAGAAAATTTTCCAAAACTTAATAAATTTCCTTTTTATAAAAAAGTTTTAAAAATGCACTACAAAGAACGTTTCTGGTTGATTGTTTTGTATTTTATCTAAACTGACCTGTTGTTAGGTAATTGCACCTTTCAGAAGTGACAACTTTTACAAAGTTTTATTTAGAATTGAATATAAATTTAACTCAACGCGAGAAAGACGGAGAAATATTTGTTAACCTTCCTTAGATTTACATAAAAATATATATAGTAAATGATCATTTAAAACTTTTTATGATATATATATATATATATATATATATATATTTGAATTTCTAGCTTGAATAGTGTTTAAATCTAACCAATTTTCTTAACATAGTTTTATAAGTTTTTCATGTTGTTTGTTACTTTTCACCTTCATCTTATCTTTTATCTTCAATTAAATTTATTATATATATATATATATATATATGTGTGTGTTTGTGTGTGTGTGTATGCATATATATCCATTTAAATTATGAATTCATTAATAGAAATAATATTAAAATAATATACATAGTCAATGATAAGCAATAAATAAAATGATAATAGCTTTCCTTAATTATTTTGTATTAAGGGGCCAGCCGACTTTTAAAAATGGGAAAATGAAGAAAATTTCCATCAACTTTCAGAATTAAAAAAAAAAAAAAAGTCTTTATAAACATTTTATTTATTTGTTTATTATTATTATTATTATTGTTGTTGTTTTTGTTGTTGTTATTGTTGTTAACTAGTACGACATTACAAATGTGAAAGCACCCTTGAATTTTTAGAAAAGTAATCTGCAATAAAATAATTTTCTATTTTAAAGTAAATCAAAATAGCATTTTTAATTACTAGAATATTGCCATACTACAAAAAATATTTTGTTTGTACATGTATTCATTCTTTTTTCAAAAGTTTTGTAAATTGATCGAATATTTCTTCATTTTCCCTCTTTTAAATGTAGGCTTTCCCCTTAACAGATAATATCTTGTCTATTTAGTCAATAATAAATAATTGAAGGAATCTAATTTTAATATATTTATCCTGAATATTATTATTATATTGTATATTACTTTCTTCTATATACCATTGAAAAAAAAAATATTGGATTCGCAAAAACTTTCAACATTCAAGAACATCTCTGTAGAATTAAGACGCTCTGAGATATCCCGGAAATGATAATAGCATTTTGAGAAAATATTCAGTTATTTTCTGTGTGCGGAAAAAAATAAAAAAATAAAACAGCTCTTGAATGAGAATTAATAGATAGAATTTTATGAAAAAAAATATTTAGCAGCACATTGACATAAATTAGTGTTTACAAAAGTTTTGTCATATTGCTCAATTAGTGTCGTCGCGTCACGTTTTTTAAAAATTTTAATTTTGTAGTGTTGGACACAATTCCTTTAAAAACTGTACATATTTAAGATTATTTAAAATAAAACATAGTCAGTTCAAAAAAGTTTATTTGCAGTAGTAACTATCATGCAGGATAACATTTTAGCATGTGTATTATTATCCCTTACACGATAGTAGCAATCGTAATAACTTAAAATGAAGTTATCGACATTTCTCCTTTTTACGATATTTTTCATTCAATAGTCATAATCAACTTCGTTAAAAAAACTGTTGTATTTGCCGAAGCACCACTTTTTCTGACCCAGAGGTGGGAGAGGGGGTAATTCTTCCTCCGCCCCACCGGTATATAATTGTGTGATGTGAGGTTTCCGCAAAATCACTCGTTAGTATGTATAAAACGATTTTTTTTTTTTTTTTTTATGGATTAGAATTTATACTATGTAAATTTGTATAGGAAAAGATGGAAGAACTTTCTTGTTGTGGCCACAATATACTATTATTATTTTTATACTAATTTTAAATTATATTAACAATGAACGCAAGTTATACAGTACTTGCAAAATTACATGAATATTTATAAAATACTTTGTCGCCTTTTGTCGCGGGGGAGCTCTGCTCTGGCGACCATTGTAATTTTGTTTGTTTGTTTGTTTGCTTATGCAATAAACAACGGGGGAGGCTTAACCTTTGGAGACGGGCTCTTTTGAATCTCCACAGTGGCTTTGGAGCCCCTCTCTAAAGGTCAAAACCGCTGCATAGTGGTGAACGGCCTCCTTCCGTCTTAGAATCTTAAAATCTTAGAATATTTATAAAATGACATACTAAGGACAAAAGATATAAATAATAAAATTTTAAATAAATTAAAAACATACATTTTTTGAAAGAAAATGCATATGTTTAGATAATCACTGAAGATAAATTAACAGTAAAATTCTTTAAAAATGCGTTTCATGTATTTTTTTTTTTTTTTTTTCCTGACTCGAATGAACTGGTTCCTTCTTTTAAAAGTTTCATATTGTTCATCATATTTTGGAATTTACTTCTCCTCCGAGGTCATATCGTATATTGATATATATGTTTTATTTTATATACATAAAAAAATATAAGTATAAATATAAACGAGTTGGCATAGGTGGACTCTGCTCAGTTCCCCATCATATTTATGTTCTCATAAACTTCTAGTGCGAGACATATTATAATCATGTTAAAAGAAATGAATTTGACCAAAGCTTGATACAGTGACAGAATGAAATCCCCGCCTAATAGGCTATCCACCGTTCACTTCGACATATTTATCATATTCTAACCAATTAATTTATTTTATCAGGGTCAATTCCGTTGTTTAGTTTTCATGCTACTGTTTCCAATGCAATAATCCTCAAAATTCATATTTATATGAAATTTTACAATTTCGCTATGTTGATAAAATCGTAAATTACGAATAATTTACGAAATTTTCCTATTAGATTATTTGTATTTAATCATGTTCAAACAAATATCATAAATGTAATTTTGAAGTTGTCTAATGTATTTATGATCCTCAAAATGGAAGTTTATGCTCAATTTTGCCTTATTCTGACAGGTTAAGTAAATCGTAAATTCCAAATAACTTACGATTTTTTTATGAATTAAATAATTTGTGATAAATTGAAAAAAATCATAGTCTATGATATTCATGCCAGTATCCTAAATAATATTTCGAAAGTGGTTTGATATCTTTACGATGAAAACATCCCTCAAGATTGACGTTTATGTGAAATTTTGCTCTATTCTGCCATGTTAAGAAATTCGTAAATTTCCAATAACTTACGATATCTTTATATTGGAAAATTCCTAGTCATAAATATTCATGCCAGTGTTCGAAATAATATTTCAAAAGTAGTCTGACATCTTTACGATGAAACTATCTATCAAAATAGACGTTTATGTGAAATTTCGCCCTATACTGCCTTGTTAAGAAATTCGTAAATTTCTAGTAACTTGCGAAATTTTCAAAGTAGCATATTTATAGTTATTGATGTTCATTTCGGCATCAAAACTGATATTATAAAACTGGTCTGACATTTTTACAGTAAAAAGTTTCCATTTAATGCACGTTTAAGTGAATTTTTGTCCTATTCTCCCATGTTAAGAAAATCTTAAATTTCTAATAGCTTACGAAGTTTTTAAATTCGAATGTTGCAAATGAATTGGGTTCTTGCCAGTGTCGAAAATAATATTTTAAAACTGATCTGACCTCTCTGCGACAATTTATTCGTGAGATATCGTGTACACAGACTAACAAACTAACGGACTAACGGAATAACACACTAACCCACTAACAGACTATCACACTAACAGACACCCAACAGACAGACACCATACAAATTTTGTCATTTTCGGATTCCTCACACCTGAAAACGTGTAAAAAAGTCAAAAAACCGAGGTCGAAAATTTTCACAATTACCTAATTTCCCCATACCTATAGTATGATGGGGAACTAATAAAAAAGGGATAAAACTTCTATCCATCCCTTAACTTTCTGAGGATTATTTAATGTTATCCTTAATCCTCCTCATTTGCAGTTATTTTGTTTTCCATCTTATTAAGCTGAAAATTTGTTTAACTATTTGTTTTAATGTTATGTGTAGTTTTCCCCCCCCTTTATTTATGCTCCTGTTGCTTTCTCGGCAGTTAGTTCAATCTCTCTCATCCTCACTCATTAGATGTCTCTATTGTTATATAGAGGAAGATGTGTGGAATTGTTCATAATTGTTTCCAAAATCCGAATATTTTGAAGCAAGATAAAACCTGTAAAAAAGGAAACCTTTACAAATTGATGTAAACATATATTTCAACACCAGAATAATTATTTAGCATTAACTACAATTCGGTCGAACAACAGCACGAGTTTTGTCAGCGAACAAAACTAGTTAACGAGGTATGAAAAAGCATAGCATTTAAAATATAACTTCTTATAATTAATAAATAAAACAGAAGGTTAATTTACTACAATATGATTAAGTCTCTTTTCACTATCCAATAACAGTTGGGTAGTTGTATTGTATTCTTCCTTAATTTATTGATCATGTTTCGTCTAAATTTTTCTTAATGATTTAGACATTTAGAGAATATGCAAGAAAAGAAATCTACATCTTTTACTTTTTTTTTTCAATTATATTCATGAAAACCATTAAAATTTGTTTATGTATATATCCTGAAGGTCATCACAATGAACTAAACTGTAGGTAATAAAATAAATGGTTCATTAAAAATCTGATATCATATATTTTCTTTTACAAACTGAATAAATTAGAAGTTGTTAGTGCTGTTTGCTCAGCTTCTCCCTGTTCAATAACAGTGATTTTCTATTCTTATCATTCCATATATAATTTTGTGATAAATGATCTTTATTGTTAAATTTTACCAATAAATCATATGTTCTTAGACTATATCAAATTGCTTTTAGTAATTTGTTATGTTTTAATAAATATGTTTAATAATTAAATCTATTACAGTCTGCATGCGTTGAAATTAAGTCTTCTTTTATCAGATTTATGAGAAATTTACATATAAAATTGCTAAATAAAGCAGAATTGAGGAATATATTGTTCTTGTAATGTATATTCTTTATTATTATTATTATTATTATTAATATATATATATATATAAATTGATTATTAATGGGTATGTTTTAGAGAACACATTATCTGCATTCCAAAACACTTTCTTAAACTCAAATGCTTTATTATTTTAATCAAAGCACATGTAAATATAAGCTTTTATGTATATATAAATATACATATTAAAGATACTTGTATGTCTAAACGTACATTGTTTTCTATGTTTAACACTAATTTCCTTAAAATTATTTTCATTACATATGTGATAAGTTAAGAATCTCAAAAATATTTTTTTTCTTTATACGATAGAACCCATTCAGAAAAACATCAGTTTAATTGATTGAACATCAGAGAAAGTATGAATAAAAAATAAACATTTTCTAAAATTTTAAAGCTTTAAGTACTATTATATATTTCCGATGTTTGCGTCTATATATGTGTATACATATTAAGTCCCTATTTAAAATTTGTTTTCATTTTACATAAATTCAGTGCCTATCGCATGGACAACACGAATCATTATTATTTATGTACATTCTTTTAACCATGTATAGAACTTTTCTTCAAAAAGTAATATTTCCTTAAATATATATATATATATATATAAACACTTGAAATCATTGTAAATTTTTAAATTTTAATTTACGAAAAAATTAAAACAATGAAGACTAATCAATTTATTTTTCCTTTATGTTAGAAGAATGTAATTGTACGGAATAATTTCAGCTGCTTAGCGATAAATTATTTATTGATTTGCAGATAATTATGAAAATTACATTTCCTATTTCTTTTTAAGTTCGCCAATATTCATTGAATCTAAATTATGGAAAAAAATTGTAAGTGAAAATCAATTATGTTTGCTGAAAATCCATTAGGTGATAGTAGTAAGAAAATTTTAATGATTTTACAGCTCGTTGGAGCGACGAACTTATTAAGATTATTCTATTGATTAAATTCATCAGATAAAAATTACTTTAGCGTGATTTTCAAACTGGAATATCTTGGAATCACTGTTAAAAGAAATTTCAAAAAAAGTTTATTACATCGTGTTTAATTATCAACTATAAATTTCAGCAACTATAAATATATATGGTATCTCATTTTTTAATCTCGCTGCTAAATATATGGTTTCACGGTAGCACATTATTTATAAAACAAGGATTGCGCTAAAAACATATAAAATATAAAAAAAAATACTTATTTTCTAAAGTAATAACTTAAACTGTTTATTCGTTACATTATACATACTTCAAGTTCGATAGTCTATTAATTGCAAGCTATTTTAAACAGTAATAGTTCTCCAAATAAGGTTTTACTTTAACCTAATAACAAAATATTGTAACAGAATATTCTATGATCTGTTGTTAAAAAAAAAAAAAAAAAAAAAAATCGAAAATATATTATATTTACTATTTTCATTCTTTGATATGAATTAACTTCATTTTCAGCTGGAGAACATTATAGACATTTTGAGCAGTAACATTTATTTGTGTAGGCAAGTATATAAGGTTCATGGTTCGAAACATCAAGAATTATTGTAATCAGCAGTACCATATGGTATCAATGTATTAAAAGCTATAATTATTATTTTTATGATATATATATATATTGATATTTACGTCTCTGATTAGTTTGAGATTACAAATTTATTTATTTATTTATATTATTATTTAAATAAAAAGCGCGCTCATACTAATTTTTTTCTATTATGTTAAATCATGCTCTTCAAAACAGATTGTTGTGAACATTAATGAAAACTTAAGAAAATTTTTAACGTTTTAAAAGTGTACTATATATTAATAATATATATATATATATATATATATATATATATATATATATATATTTCATTTTTCTTTGGTCTCACCTCAAAAAGTATTTTTTTTTTTCATTTTTAAAAAGCACATATACGAATATGTGCTTTTAAAAAATAATAAAAGCACACAGACGAATGCTTTACACACATGCGCTCTAACGTTTAAGGAAAAAAGTGTAATTAGCTCATGAAAAACAAGAAACGAATGTAATCGAAAGAAACAAATTCATTTAACTCTGATTAGATTCATCGGATATAGTATCAATTTTGTAAAGTGTGATATTGTTTACTCTGGGAAGAA
Organism: Salticus scenicus; assembly: GCA_963930645.1. Taxonomy (NCBI): domain Eukaryota; kingdom Metazoa; phylum Arthropoda; class Arachnida; order Araneae; family Salticidae; genus Salticus; species Salticus scenicus. The sequence goes on from OZ005652.1 coordinate 101,416,525, forward strand.
CAAACATAATATTAGTGATATATTTAACATTAATATTGGCTCTAATTTAAAATACTACAAACCACTTAATGGCATACTTTCAGCCATTATTATTTATTTCTGCATTACACTCAACACATTTTGCTCTCGAAACTTACGTAGACGTAAGAAGTAATGGGCCATGTTCGAAAAATTGTCCAACTTATCGGACTAACAATTTGGAGTGTTGTGTGTTTGCACCGAATATCTCGTGAATATCGCTAATTGAAGAGTCCCTCATCGTAGGTTACATTACCCAAGCTCAGGAATTTCGGGTAATGAATTGACTTTACTCCTGTATCAAAACTCAAGCCATTAACGTTTCCAAGAAGACTGCATTAACAGTGGATATTGTTTATATACATACACCCACCAGTAAGATGGTAGCACTGTATATCCGTTGTCGAAGGAAATAGAAGGTGCAGAAATAACTTTAACTTTAGTGAAATTAAAGATTAAGAACAACTATTACTTACAAAACTTTGAATAAATACTACATAATGCAATAAACTGGCAACAATTGTTTCGGGTCGAAAGAGCACACGACCCTTAGTCAGGCGAACAAAGTAGGCACGAGTACAGCAATAAAAGCGGTAACATTCTTATCAAGAACATCTATTCGTAATCTGCATATACCTGAGTTTTATGTCTTTTCGAAAAAATACTAACTATAATCTGCATACCATTCTTCATGAAACATATGCGGTACTAATACTAAATAACATAGTTCAAATTTGTAACATTCAAAACGTCTTTACGAAATTTGAAGCGATAAATATCAGGCGATCTTCTGACATCGGTACAGATTGATTCACGTTGTTTAACGAAGGAGGGTTAACAATATCAAAAACTACATTTAATTATGATAAAGCGCGTATCAGACACGACAACTTTATAGGCGAATTTAGAGCCAACCACTGATCAGCGCAGATTTTTCGGGAAAAAATGTCTCTACTCCCAGGGGGAAAGCGCACACCGAACTTGCCCAATTATTTCAGAGCTGTCTTGATAAAATTGTCTCTACACACAATTTTACCACAGACTCATCCAATCAGGATGCGCTATTTTGATACGTCATATTTCCAAGATGGCGGAAAACGGGAATCGCTTGAAGTGGAGATTTGAACAAAAAATAATATCGTTAAGCACATTTATTTTACCGCTAAATGATAATAATTTTGAATTAATCGTTTTTATTTCCATATGGCGTTATGACAATAGTTGTAACAAAGATCAAAATAGAAATAATAATGCGATATTTTACACAAATGAAAGATAATTTTAACACTAATCATTGCGTATTTTATTCGCGCCAATGAAAGTGATAAGTGTCAAAAGCTAGTCTTCGTTCATCCAACTATTGTAACCTCTACGGTGCTTTCGTCGAGGAAAAAATCGGCGCTAAAAGTCTGCCCGAAAATTGGTTGTTTCTAAAGTTGCTAGGTCTGATACGCGCTTAAGGTATATTTTAAAAAGTGTAATATTGCTGTCAATTTCAAGTATAGTTAAGATATAATATACAACTAGAAACTTACCTTCTATTGGCGTTATTATATGCGTACGCAAATTTATAGATAAAGCTTTAAACCAAATCTTCAAAAGAATATTTTAAGTACTTAAATATTTTTATAGCTTCCTAATAGGCTATCTAAAACTCCTTTTAGTAGTAACAAAAATATTTTATTTTTTTCCCTCTCTTGCTATTTTTGATGCTATATTCATATATTTATTTTATTCAATACATTTTTTTAAATAACATGATCAAAAAGCACAATAATTATTTTGATAAAAATAAAAGAAATGAATATAGCTATTAATATTCTCAAAAGAGAATAATTTCTCATCCGAAAATAATTTTTCTTCTTAATACAGGTTCAAAAAAAAAAAAAAAGAAAAAAGTTTAATAAATTCTAATTTTATTTATTGAAAAAAAAAAATGGTTTTCTACCAATTTCCATTCTAGATACCATTTTTTCCATTTACCTATGATTACCCAATTTAATTTCTAATCTTTAGTTCTTTCATCTAACAATAAGACAATGATATAAATTTATTTCCCTTCAAATCAATAAATTACAATCTGACATTGAAATGTGCAATTATCTCTCTCTTTTTTTTTTCTTCGTTCTTATATTTAATTAAATAAAAATTTCCTTTTTATGAGAACCCAGTTTCTCTTTTAATTTGAGTATTTTATTCTCCAAATATATTTAAAAATTCTTATTTTTATGCTTATGTTCGTTTAAAAGGTATTGAAAAAAATTTTGAGAATTTTTTTCATAACATTCAGAAATTATTTTTGTGTTTATGAAAGGAAAAAAAAAATGTACCGAAATAATATTTTATGATAATTAATTAATAAAAATAATGAAGCGAGCTTTTTTGTAGATATTTTTTTAAATAAAAAAAAAATATTTTAAATGCGAAATATTTTCTTTTTTTAGTAGGTACCATATGAATCCTTTAAATGAACTTATTCATTCAACTTTCAGTAGTATGAATAACTGGTTTGTTAAGTTTTAGTTGTTAAGTACTTTTTAATAGATTTTATTGTAACTTCTAAATATTTTCTATTAAAGTATTAAACTAATTTTGTTATAGCAAGTTATTTTGCTTTTAAAAATGTAATTTAAATGCATATTATTATTATTATTATTTAATTGAGTCTATATATTACACGGGTTTAATTGATTCTTTAAACGTTCAATAAAATATTGCTTGAAAAATCCTTCTTTGTAGTTTACTATCACGATGATAATTACATATTAATATTTAATTGCATTGTAATTTTAAATTCACTACTCAGATTATAACTTAGTGTCATTTACTTTTATTTAACTTTAATATTACTTTATTTAACTTTAACTTTTAATTAACTTTAATATTTTTTCTTTAAACATATATTTTGTAAAGAATTAATATAGCCTATCTCAAATAAGTCTGAATAATTATTATTTTTTTTTCTATCTTATTTATTTATTTAGTTAGTTAGTTTTGATAACAGTGTCTTATCCAGAATTAATTCAATTGATTTCGTTAAGGTTGTTTTAGCTTTCATTTAAATTTAAGCAAAGGATGTGTTTGTTCTCAAATTTACTTATAAAATATATTAATGAAAATAAGATATATTCTTCAATTTAAATAAAAAAGAAACGACTGATTAAAACTTTATAATAACTGTTTTAAATGTCAAATATAATGGAATTCTTTAAACCATGTCAATCATAGAAAATAAATCAATTAATTAAATAATTGATTAACAATATGTTTATAAATTCATGAGCGTATGCAATCTGATCATAAATCAAAATTATCTCTCAATGTATGTTCTATGTGTATTTTAGGGTAAAATGTAAATGTTTGTGTTAAACTAAACTTCTAATGGAAAGGAAATGGTATGTATGAAAAAAACTTTGAAAATATATTAACTCGTGAAAAATAGCAAAATGTTCAAAATTACTACGATTTCATGGTATAAAAATGTTTTACTAATTTATGCTACCGAAAAATAATCTTTAAATGAACCTGATATTTTTTGGATTATGTTAATATTATTGAAATCGGTGGATGACAGATTGGGAAAAAATGATAAAGTCGTTTAGGAATTACATAGTTTAAAAATACATGTAAACTGAGAAAGCTTTTCTACATAGGAGTGCTAATTTAGTGAATACATAATTGTTTTATTGTCGCATATTTAATAAAGTATATAGAGATTATTACGCTTATCAAAAACTGAACAAAGCGAAATATGTTTCAAACATGTTGATTGGAGTGGTAGTGAAATTACATGGGCAATTGGTAGATCAGAACACTTTTTAACCACTTCATCATTAATACTTTTAGCTATGACACAAAACAGTTAACAGACCACATACAATTTCTTTAATACAATATAAACATATCAAGATCTTTTGAAAAAAAATATCCCTTTCTGCCATATTCGAGATGAAATACTAATGTTATGACAAGCTGAACATTAAAAAATGCATTACATAGAAAACATCCTATTTCTACGTTTCATAATACATTTAAATTTATATTAAAACCACTTTAAAAACACGTAAAATAATTTTTATTAAAAAAAAAAAAAAAAATATTATCCTAAGCTTTCCGCTTTGAAATTCCTAAGCATCATGAGGGATTTTTTATTACTGAATTAAATGAGCAGTTTTTAAGTAATTTTCCTTTATCAGTCAACAGTTAAGTCTTTTAATAACCTGAATAGCAGCAAAGTCATTTTTAAGTCCGGTGAAGGTTGGACCAAAGAGCTCTATCAAACTCCTATTGAAAATAACAAAGAGCTTTTCTGTTATATTGGACAAACTAAGAGGACTTTAAACAAAAGAATACAAGAACATATACGAAATATCAAAGAAGGAAATAGTTCTACTCTGGTCGACTTCATTTATGCTAACCCAAACGCTAACCCTATATGGGATAACACCAAAATTATTACGGCACCACCTACTTTTACATCTCCGAAGCTATTAATATAAATAAACACAAAAATACATTAAATTCTAAAGGTTTTGAAATTTTGACAATAATTTTGCACAACGTTATAAAAAAATTTTGACAATAATTTTGCACAACATTATAAAATAACTAAGAGTTTATTTCTGCTAGTTCATTATGGTTTTTTTCCTACAATAGCCTCGTGTGATTTTTCAATAGTTCCAGCTTCTTTTACTTTCCTTAGCTCCTTGGTTCAAACTTCACCGGACTTCAAAAGCACCGGTTTCATCTTCACACTTGTGGGGTTCGAAAATCATTTAAATTGTGACCGGAAGTGAGGTTGTTTCTCTTAAACTTGACAGCTTTGACCAGGCAACCCTATCAGATTTTCATTGTAACAATGAATTCTATCTATAGAAAAAAAAATCAGCTTCATACCTTATCAAGTCAATTTTTTGCAGCCGCCGCTTGGACTATAAGGAAAGTAAAAGAAGCTGGAACTATTGAAAAATCACACGAGGCTATTGTAGGAGAAAAACTATAATGATCTAGCAGAAATAAACCATTAGTTATTTTATAATGTTGTGCCAAATTATTGGAAAAATTGCAGCAACTTTAGAATTTATTGTATTTTTGCGTTTAATTATATTAATAGCTTCGGAGATGTAAAAGTAGGAGGTGTTGTAATAATTTTGGTGTTATCCCATATAGGGTTAGCGTTTGGGTTAGCATAAATGAAGTCGACCAGAGTAGAACTATATCCTTCTTTGATATTTCGTATATGTTCTAGTATTCTTTCGTTTAAAGTCCTCTTAGTTTGTCCAATATAACAGAAAAGCTCTTTGTTATTTTCAATAGGAATTTGATAGAGCTCTTTGGTCCAACCTTTACCGGACTTCAAATTGACTTTGCTGCTATTCACGTTATTAAAAGACTTAACTGTTGACTGTTAAAGGAAAATTATTTAAAAACTGCTCATTTAATTCAGTAATAAAAAATCCCTGATGATGCTTTGGAATTTCAGAGCGAAAAGCTTCGGAAAATATTTTTAAATTTTTTTAAATAAAAATTAATTTTACGTGTTTTAAAAGTGGTTTTAATATAAATAACAAACGACACGCGCGTTTAATTAAATCTTTTTTTAGAGATATTGTTTACTACATTTAAAGTTTTCATTGAAACATACGGCACCTGACATCAACTGACATTATTTGGTGTTTTGGAGGAAAAATAATTTGATTTATGATAGAACAGATGGTTTTAAGTTTAATGTTATTATCTGAATAAAAAACATCAAATAAAATGATTTACAAATTTATGATTATGATTTTTTAAATTAGTTTTTATCTTAGATTTATTGAAATTATCATCGTAAGTTACAATCAGTGCATATATTGACATTTATCCATAACAGGTAATTATTTCCTCTTCATTCGTTTAAGCTTACGAAAATTACTCTTAAAAATGTATTTTCCACATTATTTGTTAAAATAATATTAATAATAATAATAAAATAAATGTAATCTAATATGACTTTATACTATGATGTATTATTATTCTAATTTATATCGACAATTAGTATCTGGATGCGCAAATTTTATTTTATTTCATAATGTACAACATGTATTTTGAAAGAAATTTTTGTTATCATTCTAAAATATCACTTAATTTATCCACTACGTAGATTATATGTAGGATAAGATTCTCGCAGTTTCCTTAAAAGTTACTGCAATTGCTCATTAGCTCGCTCATTAAATGGAATATTGACGATTAGATAAGAAAAATCAGTGTTAGCTACGGCACATGACAACTATGATTAATGGTCAGGAATTAAATGTTTTGTCCCTACAGGAAAGACAGCGGGAGTTTTTGTCACCATGTGAAGCAAAGAAACCCTTTTAATTAAATTGTGGTTGGGATTCTTTGTTTGCGTTCGTAGAAATTACAGAATTAATGAGCCGTACCGAAATAAAGGTGATTTGTTTGTAAGAAATTCTTCCTAAAATGCATTTTTAATGATGTTTTTTGGAACATTGTACTTAATCTGATGCTTGATTACAATATACACTAGGTGGATGAAATAATGGAAACACATTCGGTTTTACACCTTTTGGCGATTATCTTCAAATATGTTCTTTTAATTATCCTGGTATTTCAGTTATTGCCGAAACGTCAGTGGAGGCCCTCTGTTGAGACTCAAAACGGTTTTGGGCTGTGTCTGTGTGTCTGTCTGTCTGTCGCGCGATAGCGGCCGCAAAAATAGCGCTATTGACTTGAAATTTGGTACACATGTTCATGAGCCCCACGAAATCAGCTGTATAGTTTTTGGTATGTATTCCATTTGTAGTTCGTATACAGGGACACGCCAAAGTTTTTCTTATCATTACGGCCTATGGGAGGAATTTGTATGTATCGCGGTAGTGGCCGCAAAAATCACGCTATTAACTTTGAATTTGGTACACATATTCATGAGCCCAATAGAATTAGCTGTATAGTTCTAGGTGTGTATTCCATTTGGAGTTCGTGTACAGGGACACGCCAAAGTCATTCTATCATTACGGCCTATGGGAAGAATCTGTATGTACCGCGATAGCCACTCAAAAATCAAGCTATTGACTTCCAATTTTTGCCGTAACGTCAGTGGAGGCCCTCTGTTGAGACTCAAAAAGATCTCGTGTTCCGTCTGTCCGTCTGTCTGTCTTTCTGTCGTGCGATAGCGGCCGCAAATATCACGCTATTGACTTGAAATTTGGTACACATATTTATGATCCCCACGAAATTAGCTGTATAGTTTTGGGTGTGCATTCCATTTCTAGTTCGTGTACAGGGACACGCCAAAGTTTTTTTATCATTACGGACTATGGGAAGAATTTGTATGTACCGCAATAGCGGCCGCAAAAATTCTCCGATTGACTTGCAAACTGACACATATATTCAGGCTCGGTATAGAAATAGCTGTTTATTTTTTTAGGTCTATACTTTTTATGGCTTGTATACAGGGACACGCCAAAATACTTGACATTACTGCATATGAGGTGAATTGCGTTTAAACCTATTTTAACATCTTTACTTTGCAATCAAGAAAATTAAACTAGCATACGTGAGTAAGATGTTTAAACTTATGTTGTTTGAAGAAAATATGTGCTCCTAAGCTTTCTAATTAATGTACATGACCTTACAAAAGTGTTCTGACAATGTCACGTAGTCATCCAAACGATGTTAAATTTGGAACAATTGTTAATTTTAAACGCAAAATAAGCTGAATAGTTTTTACTGGTGTATACGATGCTTATGGTTTGTTTACAGAGACACAAGGAAGAATTTTGTAACATTAGAGCCTATGGACAAACTTTTATTTAAGCGCGCCCTTTAATGCGTTTATGCTGAATTGAACTTAATAAAATTAACATACATTATAAAGATGCTTAAAATTATGTTTACTTATAAAAAAGGTTATGTATAGACTAAATCATTTATGGGACCACACAAAATAATTCCGAGTATGTACTGTAATCATCCAAATGAGGTCAAATTAGTTTGAAAAATTAATGAGTTATAACTAATTAGGTTTATTCTTATTATTGGCGTTTATAATGACTGTGGCTACTTTTCCGGGATGCATAAAATAATTTCGTACTATTACGGTCTATAGTCGATGTTTCTTAAAAGTTTATTTTAACATGGTTACACCCCATCAAATATAATGAAATTTTGTTAGAATTTTAAAAGCATGTTTTCTTGTTGATAATTGTGGGCATAGAACTGGAAATTAGTTTAAAGGTTACGCAAAATATTTCCGATATGCTATGTAATTTTTTTATATGAAATTTGGTAGTTATGAAATTTGGTATTAATGAATTTCAGGGAAATAATACGAGACCGTCGTTTATAAAGAATACATATTGTTGCGTACTTGGGGGTCCGTAAGTTGTCCGAGAATGAAAGGCAAAACTTGCAAAAATTCAGTGGTGTATTCACAGGAAGTTCCAGAAAAATACAGGTCTATAAACCAAGTATCAGCTTCAATTCAACCAGTAAACACAGCTTAAACAGCAGCCGTTAACAGCAAATCAAGAGTACAAACTGTTTAGCAATAACACATAAAGCAAGTCTCATTCAAAGAGGCTCAAACCAAAGCAAGCATTTGACGAAACTGACACAGATCTGAGACTGACCGCCTTGGCGAAAAAATGCTCCTTTTATACTTTTTTATCGAACACAGACTGTTCTGGAAAATTCTCCTAGCGCTTCCATATTTGGTATATCCCTAATAAGGATGTTCTCGCCAAGGAGGAAAACAGTCGCCAAATTTGGCGCCAAATCCATTTCTTTCCTTATTGGAGCATTTTTAAGTGTTTTTAAAGGAAAATTAGGCTATTTTAACTCTAAAACGACTAGAAATGCACAAAGTTAGCATTTTATTAACATTACTAAACCTCTTTGAATGTATTGATACAAAAATAAATGCAATTATTTACAATTTCGTAACACTTTATCAGATATGCAAATAGAGACACAGCGGGGGGTTGAGGGGGGCAGCAGCCCCCCTCAGGAATGTATCTGATTATGGTAACAAGTCGATCGAATCAATATATACGATTATATAGTAAGGAATAAATAAAAATGACCTATTGAATAATGTCTGATGTAAATAGGACGTTGAGGCTCCTGATCTGCAGATCCACTAGTTTAAAAAACGTGTTATATTTCGCATACTTCACTGAAAGTTTTGTTCCGAAAAATAAAAGGAGACAAGACGAATTAGAGAAAAATTATAATACTTGTGATCGTTCTGTAAAAAATACTCCTTAGAATGCTTTGTAGACAAAGGGCTTTCTGTTTCAAGTCGAAACCCTTGCACCACTGTTTACTTATCAATGATTTCTATCATATTCAATCTTAAAAATGCATTGTACAAACGTGATAGAAATAGCTAGAAAAGCCCCGGTGCGGAAACGAACCGAATTCTGAATGCGGGAATTTTTTTTTAAATCAAACTCTAAATGTACAAAACTCGGACAGATGCTGCTTGCATGCCGATAAATCAAAGTTTGCTAATGAAATCATTTTTAAATTTATGAAATCAATGAAGGTAATGAATCAACCAAGGCTTTGCCCGCTTTGCTGGTCACTATATTTAAAAGAAACTTTTTTCTTTATCGCTTTATAAAAAAAAAGTTAATAATAAAATAAATAAATAAATAAATAAATCATGAAATTGCTCTAAAGCCCACTTTGGTTCCCCACTTCGGGTGCCTGTGTTTATCATCTGTGACAATAACATACCAGTGGGCTTCCCTTTGGGTGCTTATCAGATGACACATTAGAAACGGACGGTATCAAAAAAACTGAAGTAGAATTTTATATTTGAATCCGAGTTACATATGAACAACATCATACGTGGTGTACATAATATTTTCTTTCACGTTGTTTTCTGTATTTCTTTGATCAAACATAAAATGACAACAATTCACGCAAAATGTCTACCATGTGTTATGATCGGTTACGTCTATCACATAAGAGAACTTTTTTCGTAAAAAAAAAAAAATAATAAATAAAAATAAAAATAAATAAATAAATAAATAAATAAACTTTTTAAGAGAATAATTTATCTGGCTAGAGTGTTCAGTTATACTAATTCCTTTAAATTTTATTGATTTTAAAAATATCCACAGACTCATGGGACACCCGGTATATAATATCCACAGTCAATACACACAGTGGCGGATCCAGAACTTGACTTTAGGGGGGGGGGGGCTAAGATTTTTCAAAGTGTTATTCAAGACCAATAAAAAATTTACAATTCCAATATTCAATTGTGAATGTCAACGTTTTTTTTTTTTTGCCCCCCCCCCTTAAATCCGCCACTGAATACACAATATCCATATCAGCTAATTTGTAACTATTTTTTCTAGCGAAGCGTTGGATTTTATTTATAATGGTGTATATGAAAAGTCTCAATTTTCAAGAAAAGAAACTGAACTACTAATCGAAAACTGCACTTAAAGATATTCATTTGAACGATTTAGAATTCTTTACATAAAGTACTGAATAGGGAAACTGCATGTAATATGATCAACTGTTGTGAAAAAAAATAATAATATAACCAACTATTGCGTATTTATGTGACAATTATATTAAATTAGTGTTGAAAATCCCCTTAAAATGTTTATTTATTAATGAAGAAAATTAATACGTTATTATAGAAATAATAATAACAAAAATAAACGTAGCGAACAAATGAATTTCAACAACAGGAAAAACAACCGGACAAAAAAAAGCAGCTGCCTTTAATCATTTTTGATGAAATCATAAAAAAAAGTATATTAGCTAAGTTTTAACTTTTTTTTTTTTTTTTTGAGTTTGTGTAAAACACAACCTTAAAAACGTTTGATTACATTTTTATATAAATAGCAAGGATCTGATGTAACTGTTGTGGCATTGTAACCATTTCGTATATCTCATTTATTGTTTTAACAGCTGTGCTACATTCCCTAACACCATTTCATTCCGAAAGAAACGAGTGAATGAGTGCTATTTTTAACAATTTTCAAATTAAAAAACAGCTAACATTTGTCTTTTCATTCTCTTTTATTACAATATATTTATTCATAATACTAGTTTTTTTTTTATTTATCTTTAATGAAAGAAAATGTTAATAAAACTGAGAAAGTTAAAAATAATATTAATCGCCGTGAAAATAAATGCATGCATTTTAAGCTACGAATGAAGTATTGAAAAAAAAAATTTTTTTCTCAATGGTGCGGAACTTTCTTGCGATATAGCATAGGCCGGTGGGGGGGGGGTCACCGAAATTGATGACCATTTGTGAAGGAGCACCCAATGGGCGGTCATCGCTAAACCCTAATAGGGACGACACATACATGCTTCTCCGGGATTCGAACCCCAGGCTAAAAAATTAATGTTCGGATTCTTTATATCATTTTATTGAATTGTGCCCAAATTCTCCTATGTTTACCTTATATTCTATTTCTTTTTCTTTTATTATTATTATTACTATTATTATTATTATTCAGACAGTATTTTCTGTTTTTAATGCACAAGAAACAAAAATCACCAAAAAGAATTCATTCGAGTGCAAGGGTTTAAAACATCGAATATGTTTTAAACTTCTTCATTTCTTTTCTTAAATTATAACAAACTGAAATCAAGAACATTAATTTAAAAGGGTTTTACAGTTTATCCACATCTGTGCTACCCCCAGTAACTACCAAGTCTCCCATTTTACAAACATATATCTTCCAACTTTTTTTTAAAATTATTATTATTATTATTATTATTATTATTATTATTATTTAAACTACGTATGTTTATAGAGGGCACATTAAAATCCAAAACGTACGAAAATTCAAAATTTTTCTGTGGGATTCATATAATGGTGTTTAATATGTTAAATAAAACAATCCTATAAAATGCCAACAGTGCTTTATACTATAATTTTATAAAAGTAATTTTTAGAAAACTAAATCTCAGAAAACTGATTCAGAGGTTTCTCCTAAAAAAAAACAGTCGTAGCGAAACTTATTTTGAGAATGTAAATGTTCGCATCGATATATATATACATATATATATAGATAGATAGATAGATATAGATTATATATATTTGGTAATTTTCAAAAAATATCATTTTGTTAGTCTATGTGTCACTGTGAGGCGACAAAATATTTGTAGAAACTCTATCTCAGGAACTGCTTTATAGAATTTCAAATTAATTTATATGCAGTTGCGCCTTAGTATAAATTAATTCCTACCAGCTTTTGGTGAAAATCACCAACCAGGTGGCGTTGACATGTCGTTTATTAATTTTAAATCTGGTAGGCAAAGACAAAATTTCGTGTAAATGTGGACAAGGAAAATATATTTAATGAACTATTACGGGATTAAAATATATATTTATAATGGTCATAATCAGCTTGGCAAAATAAATATGTAGGAGTAATTCTCCACTGTCTGTAGATGTTACATTGTGCTTATCAGAAAATTTCCAACAGACGCAATGCATCTGAATTATCTTGAATGTCCCTGTACACGAACTGTGTGCTTGATTTCAACAAAAAAAATTTGTATAGCATCAGTATATGATATATATATAGAATGCTGATGCTGAGTTCGGAATTTCTACTAAAATTAGTTCTTGAGATATGCTGATAACATACATCATCCAATTTCGAAAATTTTATATAAAAACAGTATTTTCTCTACCGTACGCAATAGTTAAGAAAAAGTAAAAAAAAAAATAATAATAAAAAGTATAGACATTAGCAAAGGTAGGTACTTGATTGTTTTTTTTCTTTTCTTTTTTATACTAGCAATGATTAAAAAGAAAAAAATCAATATGGTATTATGTAAGCATTTCAGATTGACATTGAATATCAGGATTTCTATAATTTTATTCTGATTTCGTCTTCTGTTATGCACAATTAATATTCCTAATAAGCGAAAAGCAAAAAATCTGGAGTGACTCCACTCGACTTTCCGAACATTGTGTAATTAACAGTTTTGTAGATAAAGTAAAGAAAGAGGAGTTGTTAAACAAACAAAAGAGAGAAAACCATAATAGAGTGTTTGAGTATTTTTCTCCATCTATTACACGATGTTTTATTTAACGCTACTGAACTTTGAGCCCATAGATCATAATGATAAAGAATTTTTCGTTGTGTCCCTGTAAAAACCTATAAATGCTAGATTCACTGAAATGCTTATAGTTAGTGCAACAGTGATTTATAATACTCATATAAATTTTCAGCTCAATTCAATAAGGCGTTTAGATGCTATCGTACTTTTAAAAATTTAGTCCCATAGGCCATAATGATAAAGAATTTTTCTTTGTGTCCCTGTAAAAAAACTGTAAGTGCTAGATTCACCAAAATCTATACAGTTAGTTCAACTGTGATCTATAACATGTGTAAAATTTTTTTTGCTCAGATTAATAAGGCGTTTAGACGCTATCACACTTTTAAAAATTTGGCCCCATAGGCATAATGATAAAGAATTTTTCTTTGTGTCCCTGTAAAAAAACTATAAGGGCTAGATTCTCCAAAATCTATACAAATTGAGTATTTGTGACCTATAATATGTGTATAAATGTTTTGCTCAATTGAATAAGGCGTTTAGATGCTATCGCACTTTTAAGATTTTGCTCCCATAGGCCATAATGATAAAGAATTTTTCTTTGTGTCCCTGTAAAAAAACTATAAGTGATAGATTCACCAAAATCTATAGGGTTCGTACTATGGTGACTTACAATATGCGTACCAACTTTCAGGTTAATTTAACAACACGTTTAGACGCTAGCGTGTTCACTCATAGACATACACACATACATACACACATACACACATACACACACACATACATACATCATTGTAAAAATAGTGAAAACGGACTCAGGGGACCTCAAAACGTATAGAAACATCAAAATCTCGAATTCGGATTTTTGACATGATTACAATGCTTTCCTCACTATAGTGTTCGGAAAGTAAAAAGACCGCTGGGGTTAATAAGGGAAGCGTGGGGAGCGCAAGACCCCCCTCGAGGTTTAGGGAGCGGAGCGAACAGGGGGCAGAGCTCCCAAGTTAAGTTTTAAAAAAATATGTTGCAAAATTTATGAATTAAAAAATTTGTTAAGTAAAATAATAATAATAATAATAATAATAATAATAATAATACGAGTGGCAGTATTTTTTTTTTATATGTTGCAAAATTTATGAATTAAAAAATTTGTTAAGTAAAATAATAATAATAATAATAATAATAATAATAATAATACGAGTGGCAGTATTTTTTTTTAATTAATTAATTAATTTATTTTAATACATAAAGATTATTGAGTGATAATTATTCAGACTGAATTAAATGTTAAAAATGCATATTTAAATCAAATATCGGCTGCATTATTATTAAAAAAAATATTTGTGTTAATCAGGCTTATTAATCATTACATTTTGTCATCATCTTCTATAATGTCAATTACAAGTCAATATTTAGAATGCGTGAGCACGCTGAATATCACTAAAACGTGCAATAAAAGCATACTACATTTTTGAAAACTATGCATAAAATTTGCTGAATGTACTATAATAAACATTTGATATCTTTAAAGGAAATAAGTTTCTTAATATTTAGATTTTAATTTTCTATTCATATATTCATATACGTTTTAGATAATTAGAATTATCGGTAGTCTTACCCCACTTCCCCTCTCTATCTTTCTTGTTTACAAATCTTAATTAAAATAGCTCTTTTTAATTTATTTTTATATTTTTTTCTATTTCGTTAAAAATTCATATTTTTAAATCCTGTTTTATTAGATTCCATAATTAAAAAGAATACGTACAATATATAGTGCTTCCTTGCAAATTTAATTTCCGATAGTTCCAAAAATTTAAATTACATCCGCATTTTCTGATGATGTAATCATTCTCCTTTAACTATTACAACATATTTTCTTTAATGAAACTTAATTTATATTTCGCTTATTGCATTTTTAAAAAAATAGTTAATTAAAATATATATTTAAACTTTTGATTTTTGTTTTTTATTCATTGAATGCAGCTAAAAATGAAAAACTTTCTAATCTGACTTTAATTATTGCTTGAATTGTAACTATATATAGCTACATGAAAGGCAGAATTTTCGTTCCACCCCTGATAAGATACCACCACACCCACATTTCTAGCCAAATCAAGATAACATATTTGTGAGAGAAAATTAAAGATTTCAGTACAAGCAGGCTCTTATTATATATATTGGATATAATAAATAATAACAATAACAATAATAAAAAGAGTTATGTTTGAATTTACGGATATAAACATTTACTCTATCCTGTGAATTTTTATCTATTATTTTTAATGTTTAATATTACAATTTAATATACTTCTCAACTTTAATTTTTGTTTTATATATTAAATAAGCATACTCAATTTAAATTTAATTTATTAGGCATTCCATGGACTTTGTTTATTATACTATTGTAATTCTATTTCATATATTTAGTATACTCAACTTTAATATTTGTTTTACATATTAATTTTATATACTGAGTTTGGTTTTAACTTATTGGTTACTGAATGTACTTTGTTTATTATCCTATTGTAATTCAATTTGATATTATTCCCCACTTTACATGAATACAACTAATTCATGAAATATACTTTGTCTCAGATTGTGAATAAAGTTCCATACATTCAGAAATTTCTATAGCTTGTCTCATTTGCCTTATATAACACTACTTGAATAATGTTAATAATAACAACATTAATTTCAATATTGTTAAACGTTATTACTTTAATGATTATAGTGTAGATCAATATATAACCTTAAATATTGCCATTTTTATTAATATATATATATTATCTTGATATTTAAATCTAACATTCTTATACATTGTTTTTGCAAATAAATAAAAAGATAATTACTATATAATCTAATATTTTGTATGATAATAATTAAATTGTTTTACAGCTTTGTCAAATTTCTAAAACATGTTAATTAAACTGATCTTATCTTAAATTTAAAACTATTTCATTGTTTAAATGAATTTGTATAAGTTTAAAATTAAATTTATCTCACTTCCAAATAATAATAACATTAATAAAATTAATAATAGTATAAATAGTTAGAGTTCATTTAAACTGTAATAGAATTTAAAATAAGTTCTTTTATATTAGAATAAAAACTTTTATTTTTATTTTTATTTTGTACATGTCTTTATTTATTTATTGTATAAGGAAACTTGAGATGGAACCTAAAGATATTTGTAGTAGAATTAATGTAATTTATAACTCTAAATGACATTGAAATTTGTATTTACTCAGTGAAAAGAATATTTGGATTATTTTCTTTTATTCATGTAAAATCATATTTAACTTAAATAGTTTTTATTTTATATTAATATTGTTGTTAATGCCCTTAAACACAATTTTGGAAGATTTTTTTTTAATTAAATTTAAAACACACACACATTAGAGTGATTTAAAAAGATTTCAACAGAAAACTGTAACAATATAACTTTCCACACAATATATATATTAGGGATCCTCACAAGGTATACATATATACATATATATATATATATTAGGGTGTCCCTTACATGAGTTTTTTTTTTTTTTTTTTTCTTTTTGAAATCCAATACGCATACCCTCCAATTTTGTTCTATCTAACCCTAATCACATTTTAGCAAAATATCAGCTCTCTGGGGGTAATGTTAACACGTGCCGAAATTCCGGGAAAAACCTAATGTCTATATTAGAATTTTACACTCAATTCAGTACTTGTTAACATTATTCCAGGCAGCAGATATTTTGCTAAAATATGTTTAGGGTCAAATTGAACAAAAAATAGGGGTTATATGTATCGGATTTCAAAAATTAAAAACTAAAACAAAATATCCCCCTCATTTAAGGAACACCCTAATATATATGTATGCGTCTGTGAACATATATCCATTCGAAAATATTTTACCTTGCTAGATAACAGTCATTCTAGGCAGTTAATTTTGGTGTCATTTAATTTTCTTCTTATTCCTTTCCTGTTTATCATATTACAGAAAAAAATAGATTGATTATACAGTTCCAGCCGCTTATTAAAATCACGTTCGTTCTGAGCCAAAGTGATTTTATTAAACGGCTGATTTTTATATCCGGCGAATATTCCTGCACCTTAGGAGAAGGTAATAATTCCCTGAATTTGGAAAGAAACTTCATAAGGTGACGAATAATAAAATTAGTAAACAACAATAATTAATTTTTGATAGATAATTAATTAATTGTGTCTTCGCGATATAAATAAATTAAACCCATTCCAAGTTCCCATGCAATTTCGTTTGAAGAAAATCGCCATTACTTTACCAAAAGTTCACTTTGTTCTTATAAAATTAAAATATTTTCGTTTAAACCTCACGAGTTATAGTAATTTTAAAATAAGAAATAGAAACTGCCTTTTAATAATTAGAAATTAATATATATATATATATATAATTTCAAATCAAATCTGTAACTTATTACTGCGTTTTGAAAAATATGTTCCTTGAAATTGTTACGGAGATAAGTGATGGGGCTTGTTTAATTTGTAACTTTGCTGCAAGTGTAAAATCTTCGACAATGAACGATATCGGAGAGATTGTTGAGCTTTATTTTTTTTTTTCTTAATAAAATAAAATAAAATAAAAATTAGCATGTGTACATGCTAACATGCACACAAAAACATTTTTTTCAGTGTGCATAAATGATATTTTTGGCTGTTAAAGAGATATTTTTGAGTTTATTAACCGACGATGCTGATTTTGTTAAGTGGCGGCTTTAAAAGGAATTTGCATACATTTGATTTGCATACGGCCCTGGCAATTTGATCAGATTAAGTGGCTGATTTTATTAACCACGGGATTTATTAAGTGGCGGTTACTGTATTTAGATATTTTAATACGTTTACATACATGATTCATATAATGTATTGTAATTTAGTTTACTTCATCACTATTTTAAATATAAATCAATTAATGCAATTCTTTCCATTTTCTTACGACCTACTTAACTACATAGTGTCTGATTGCACTACAACTCTTTATATATGTTGAATGTCGTGTTCAAATAAATGTGATTTGTGATTTGATATTTTTGTCTTAATTTCCGTTGACTTATTTACTAATTTTTTCCTTATTTCTCTCGTTTTTATTATTATTGTTGGTATTTATTTATTTATTTATATTTTATTTATTTATTTTTATTTTATTTATTCATTTATTTATTTATTTATTTTGTAAGATGAAACGAACAGGATAACGTTTTATAGTTTTCGAAATCTTGCGATATTTTTGCTCCATGAAGAATGTATGGTTGAAAGTTACTCATCAATTTTTACAGGTTTATTAATATTGTGAGGTCTCCACTTCAGGTAGCGTCAAATTGAGACTATCACAACTTGAACATACACTTATTTATTTTTAAAATACAATTAATCGTAATCTTGAGTAAATAAGGGTTCACAGTGAAAGTCGGTGATAAGCTTTACATGAACTAGTAGTTAACAAGTACAATAAATCTTGAGAGTTGGCCTTCACAAGGCTAAGTATCAGTTATTAAGTACACTATAAAGTTATCTACCTTTACCCGGCAAAGTTCTGACTTCAAAAAGAAGAACAACTCGAGCCTCGGCTCGCACACACAAACCAACTCCTCTCTGTCTTCTTTCTCTTCCCAAGAAAAGTTGGTTTTTGGAGGGGGGTGAAATTGTCCTTTAAATCAGTCTTTTAGACGGAGGTGATCCGTTGATCTCTCATTTGGTAACTTGTGGCGCCAGGGCGGAGAAATCCGTCGCCTGCAATCCCTCTTTCAACATTTCTCCGGGAAGTGCAACACATGTCAGGGGCGTTTACAGGGCGGCTATCCTTTGTTAACTAATGTCAAAATAGTAGACTTCCAGTCTACTCTGTTTGTTCGAAACATCACGATATTATTATTATTATAAATGAAATTTATGGCTGCTCATTTTTTATATTAAACATTTTGGAATGGATGGACATTCCTTTTTATTTTCAATTTGATATTTTTAATCTTTTCCTTATTGATGAATGTGGTTATTTCTATTAACTTAAAGCGCGAGTATTGGGGTAATTCATAATTTTCTAATATATCCTGTACATGTCTATATTTTTTATAGATAAATTTGGCATTTGATCATATGTTTATCTTACATTTTTCGTCATTATTATTTAGAAGGTCTTTGCAACAACAACAACAACAATAAAAAGATCAATAGTGATAATAATAATAATAATGCTATAGTTACACTAACACGGAAGTACGGAAGCGTAATGCACTAATATGGAAGTTTCGACGGTGTGTAAATTTTTTATAAATGTAAAATTTTGCAAGCTCTCAATATATTTACAAAATCTTATTCGAGGCAATTTTTGAAATAAATTGTACTCCTGAATTGATGAAAAATAATATAAAAATGTGTTTTAATAAAATTTTATTTATTTTATTTATTATTATTTCAAGTGAAGTAAATTGCTTAAATTAAAATTAAATTAAATTATTAGTTTAAGAGAAAATATTTATTATATTAAGATTTTTTGAAAGAGTTACCAATTAATAAACTATCAATCAGTTATTTAAAAATCTATATTCGTTTAATTATTTAAAAAAAAAAAAAAAAAAAAAAATTAGTTTCCAATTTATTGAGACTATGATGAGAAGTATAAAATTAATCAAAGGATATATATATATATATATATATATTACAGTCAGCCGAAAATATAACGAAAATTGGCGGCCACAATTAATTGCATTACAATATTTTCCACCGTTAAAAAATGTTATGATGTACTTTTCGGAAAATATTTAGCTTTACGTTGAGATAAATAGATTTGTAAAAATCATATTTGCTCATATTTAGAAATTTTTAAGTCGTAAACTGATGATAAATTAGTGAAGTTATTTTGAGAAAACTTGTTATTATGATCATTCTGATTGTGAGTAAAGCCAAGAGTACGAAAGTTGACTGTTATTTAATAAAATATTTTAAATAAAAATTTAGCTGTTGTTCATTCAGGATTTTTTATGCAAAAATTTGCACAGATCTATCTATATAAACGGCTAAGAGATATCCTTGGACTTTGTTTGTCTATGTGTTGACGCAAGTTGCCACAAAATTTTCATACTTTAGTTAATTTTAAAAAATCTAATTGTCCGATCAATAAGCTGTTTAATCCGACGGATTCGGAAAATTCTCCTTTTTCTATTGGTATCTTATTTGTAAAGAAATTTTGATTAGATTTTTTTAATTAATTAAAATATGAAAAGAATAACCTGGTAAAAGCTTTAAAATGGACATATCAATTTTTAATTGTTGAAAAAAAAAATAATAAATAAAATAAATGAATAAAATAAATACTAATTATTATTTTTTTTTCTAAATCCTAAAATGAAATATGCTTTCACGTGAAAAAAAAAAAAATATATATATATAATATTAAATTTGCTCATGGATATAGAAACAAGACGTCCGTATCAGAGATATAGTGATATATATATAGATCTATCATCCTCATGTTATCCAGCAAACATTTTTGTTGCTGAAAATAAGTTTTTTTTTTACTTATTTGTGCTTCCTTTTGCAAGCGCACTTTTTTTCCTAATACAAAATTATAAAAAAAAAAAAAAAAAAAAAAAAAAAAATCATAGTGTTTGTTTGGATACTGATTGTTATAAATTTTCTTTTCTTTTTCTTAAAAAAAAAAAAAAAAAAAAAAAAAAAAAAATGATTTAGATGAAATTTAGGTAAAAGCAGAATTTAGTTTAGGACGGAGGAATATTAGTTTTTTTTTTTCACATTATAACATTGCTTTCAAATTATTCAATTATAGTTTAGATAAATTTTAGATTTCGATAAATGTCCAACTATCGAAAAATGTCGCCGCGAAAATCCCAGATTGTGCTTAATAGTCCTCAGTCCTAATAATAATAATAATTTTCAAATTTAAAGTGTAACGAAGAGATAAATAAAGTGCAAAAATTTCGCATGAGCTTGCCAGTAATAAATAACACAATTAAAAGCAGACGATTAAAACTTGCCAATAGTGGCTTCGATAAAGAATACTATTTAAAAATTCACATAATATTCTCGCACAAATCGTTAACGAAATTTTATCTGAATGCAAGATGAAATGATTTCCCCATAAATTATTCATTTATTTCAATAATAATAAAATATTTTTTTTTTTTTTTTTTCAATTTTAAATGCCAAACACTACCCCTTTTCCACGCTTACTTGCAACCTGCTTCTATTTCATTAATTTTCTTAGAAACAGCTAAAATTTCTAGGGTCATATCTTTCCCCAATGGAGGAGAGGGGGGGGATTGTTTCTGCAAAAATTGCTCTCTACTCTATTTATTCGACCGTGTTCAATGATGTAAACAAGGTTTAGTTTCACTAGGTATTTTATTGATTCGTACATCCTTTGTCAGTGCTTAGCTACACTAGAAAAACTCTTTAAAATATAAATTTCTCGTATACCTGATGACAAATAATTTTATGTAGACAGATCTGCGACTAATACCTCTTAAAAGCATAAATTTGAATATTAATCAGGATATTTCGTAAAAACAAAACAATATATATATATATATATATATATATATATATATATATATATATACCAACGATATTTTTCAGTATTGTTAAAAAGTATAATTAGGAGGGTAAGTAAATTTTCATATAGTTTATATTTTTACTTACTTTCACAATCACCTTTATGCAATAAAATGCCACTTAGTGTAATTGCATGAAAGCATAAAATAATTAATTAATTTTTTTATATTGAAAGCACCAAGAAAATAAATAAATAACTGGTATATTTTAACCACACGATTCCCACTACTCACTATTACCTAAACTTTTTTTTTTTTTTTTTTTTAAGATAATATGCACTGAATATATAAAATTAATCTAATTAATAAGGTATTTCCCGAAATTTTGTGCCATATCCAATTAAGACATACATGAGATAGACATCTAAATGGGAAGGGATTTAATAAGATTGAAGAAAATCGATTGAGATTATTTTTTATTTATTTATTTATTTATTTTTTAAGGCACCTATATTTGAAATCTAAAATTGACTGTATAATCAGTTAGATTATGAGTTTTCTTATAGTAACCAACTAACATATGCAGGAGAAGAGGAAAGGCTGTTTATACAACATATTTGAAGAAAAATATTTAAATGTGACTTTACATATTTATGCTTTCAATCCTACTTCAATTTTTTTTCCAATTTTCTCGAAAACTTGGCACACTGAATCTTCCTTATTTGCAAAGTTACGTTTCCCTATTTCTCATTTTCGCTCTGTAGAAATTATAGTCAAAATAATTCCCCAAAATATAAGTAAACTAGCCGACTTTTTTTTTTTTTTCTTTGAAGAGGCATTGAAACAAATAAATCATATGACAAATCAATAGCGAAAGTTTTGACACAATACACGATTTCATTAACATCCTCAGTCAAGTAATTAAGTAAAATTAAATAAAATTATTTTGTAATGAGTTTAACTTTAGATTTATATTTAATTTAGATTTTATAAAAATATTTTGTGACATTTTCCACATATTCACTTAGAGTGTATTTTGCTGCTTCAATACAAATTTTGCACCATACTATTAAAAAAAAAAAAAACTGTATATTTAATATATACTAAAAATAAATAAATTTTACTGCAGCAAATTCACGCAAAATTATAACATTTCTTTATACATAAAATTTCACGTCCTAAATGATTTGTAAAAAAATTTATTTCATTTCTAAAAATAACAAGATGCTTGTAATCCTTACCCCTATTTTTTTCAGTATAACTTTAGAAAATCCTTTTCCACGAAACAAAATATAATGAACAAGTCTAGAGAAGGAAAGAGGGTTAGGATCCCATCTGACTTAAAAATAGGGTGTCAAAATATAAATCCGACATTATTACTTCTCTGGATATAAATCTCCCCCTTTTTTCGTTTGTTTTTCCCTAGTTTCAAATGGATTTGAAAAGAAAAATTTGACGGTGAATGTAATGCTGCCGTTTTCTTGTCCGAATTTTGGATAAATAATCAGATGAGTATGGACACTAAGATAGTACATTGAATAATTTATCAGTATTACAGAAGTATTATATATATATACCGGGAAAGAAGATATAGGAAGGCGTATCTTAATATGTAACTCAATATATTGAAGTTAAATGTGTATGTTTCTTTTTAAACTGAAAAATTATATTATTTAAGCGTTCACAGTTTTAAAAATTTATATTTAGATTTACACCCCGCGATGAAATGGTAGGTACAAAGGGTTTTTTCTTTGATTTTTCATAAAATATCATTATCTAAATTGTGCTTATCATTTATTATTATCATAAAATAACACTATTCACTGACAAATTTTTGTTTAAAGACTAATTTAGAAAAAATTAAGATTGATTTTTTTTTTTAATTTAATACTACAAACCGCGACAAAAAAATAGGAACAAAGTGCTTTTTTTTTTTTTTTTTTTTTTTTTTTCTAATATGATTATTTTGAATATGAATATTTTGAATAGGATTAAAATATTTAATATGTTTTTGATATCATAGTATTTTTTATGATAATAAATGATCAGCACAATTTAGATAATGTTATTTTATGAAAAAATATTTAAAAAAAAATAAACCTTTGTTTCTATCTTTTTGTCGCGAGATGTACATACGCACAAGGTTTTCGGCAAGAAATTGCATATTTTTTCTTTTACTTAAAAAAACTAAAATATCAACAAATTATGAAAAATATATATTCTTATTTTTCAAGGGTAGGTTTGGGTTATCGCTATACGGTCACAGTTTGCGCATAAAAGCTCATTAGAGAAGACGTTAGAATAAATAACAATATTTAGAATAAATAACAAACCACTAAGACTATCCATGCCTGGGCCAAGATTGAAATGCAACACCTGGGATTAAACCAAAAGATCAAAAATCTCTCTATTCCGCTACCAGAAGAGTTTAAATCACTGGATTTATTTAAGAGAAACAACTGCTTTCATACGTATATTACGCTCATATATTAATATATAAAAAAAAAAAAAAAAAAAAAAAAAAATCGTACATTTTTAACCTATTTTTTAAAAGAGGAGGGGCTTAAAAGTAGAAGGGTATGGTTAGTGGGATTTGTAGAAAAAGTTTTTCTCATATGAGGCAAGAAAGCTTAGAAAAATACTTCTATTTGTCAACCCCCTATTTTTTTATGCACGTAATATTTTGTATTTAAAATTCCTTAAAAAAAAAAAAAAAAAAAAAAAATTAAATCTGCATGCGCAATATTTTTAAAATCAATACAACGGCTCATGTCTTAGTCCCTTTTATCGATTTAATTTTTCTTATTTGCCAGGACTGGGTCTTAAAACGTAGCTCCGATAAAATAGCCTCTGCAAAACAGCCCCCCCCAAAACATTTACTCGACAAATTAACCTGGAGTAGTAAATTAATCAGGCAAATTTGAATGGGCTACAGATTAGCCCGAGGACCAAATAGTCCGCGAAAAAAATACATCAAAATAGATAGCCCCGACAAAAAAGCCGGAGGACAAAATGATCCTGAAAAGTAAAAAACAGCCTAGGACAAAAAAAATCTCGACATTACAAACCTGGGAAAAAAAAGCCCCGACAAAACAATCCAGATTTACAGCTTCGACAAAAGAGCCACTGGACAGAATAGCCCAACAAAATATCCCCAGCAAAGTAGCCCGACAAAATAATTATAGGACAAAATACCCTAATAAAATAGCTGGAGGCTATTTTAGTCGAAACAAATTACTCCAAATAGTACTAGGATAAAATATTTAAAACAAAATAGCCCCAACAAAAACGATAGAAGACAAAACGACCCTGAAAAGATAACCAACCTTGAAAAGCAAATACGACAAAATAGTTTTAAGACAAAATAGCTCCGATAAAATAGCCTGAGAATAAAACAGTCCGAAGATAATAGCCCCGAGAAAACAGCTCAACGTCCGTAGTTTTTTAAACGATTATTTCACATAAAGATGGATTAAGCGAGGCGGATAAATAACATAGCTTAGATACTCAGACCATGCTTTTCTGCACCTGGCGTTAAACCGAATGCTGCCTTGATATTCCTACTGCAACGAAGCACAAAGAAAAATTATGGACATGCTTCATTATTTTTTAAAAATCTATTTAATTATTAATGACATTTATTTAAATATATTTTTAGTAATTCTTGAATTAATAAACATCAAAATGTTCCAGAGTATCCATAGATAACCTGTATGTATAAAGTGCTGGCTGGGTTCTAACTATATTTTTGCACGCGTGGACCTAAGCATGTGAGGTTAATTTTAGAAGTACAAACATAAAAGTCAGATTTTTCACTTATTCCAAAATTTTATAAAACTCCTTGCAAATTTAGAAAGGCCACTATTGGATGTAATACAAACAAAAATAATGCTAATAAAATTCTCCTTGATATTCTTAAACAAATTTTTATCTTAATATATATATATATATATATATATATATATATATATATATATATATATATATATATATACTTAGTCATGCCATAAATTCTGTTACACCAAAATATGTCTCTAAACAATTACCAACACAATATTGTTAAATTTTTTTTTTAAATTTTTAAATTACAACCTTTTATAAGTTAAAACAAAAATGGAATTATTCAAAATGTGCCCCTTTTGCTTCGACAGAAGCTCTGAGTCTCCGGGGCCACTCATCTATTGCAGTACGCACCACTTCTTGTGGGAAATTCTCCACTGCTTTTACCAAAGCAGATTTTAGACTATCCAAATTGGTGTGTCCTCTGCGGCAAGCCATCCCCTCAAGGTGAGACCACAGTCGATAATCCAGGGGGTTTAAATCTGGGCTTCCTGAAGGCCAATCTGAATCCTTAATGAACTTTGGAACATTCATTGCCAACCACTGTTGAGTCGTCCGAGCTTTGTGTGCAAGAGCTGAGTCCTGCTGGAAGACCCAATGTTTTCCGGCAAAGAGGGTTCCACTCAGGGGTTTCACTACTTGTTCTAAAACATCTTCATGGTAGTTTTGGCTCGAGTTTTAACCCCTTGTTCACAGAAATGGAGTTTTGTGGTGCCATCAAAACTGACTTCCGACCATACCATCACTAAGGTTGGATGATGGCCTCGTTCAACTCTCCCAATTTTTTACCGAGCTTCCAAAGAGTTGTGAGCATAAACTTTGTCGTTCTGGCGGTTAAATTTTTCTTCAATGTTGAATTTTTTTTCATCTGAGAACAAGATGCTGTGGTGGAGACCATTAGCGTACCAGCTCAGGAGAACCCTAGCTCTTTCAGCCCTAATTTTTTTTAGGGACTCTGTGATTCTTTGTCCAATCTTTCTACGATATGCACTCATCTTAAGGTCTTCTTTAATTATCGTGAACATGGATCTTGGCGAAATATTCATCTCCCGGGACATGATTTTCTGTTTTCGGAGTGGATTTCTCCGAATTCGATTTTCCACAGCTTTGATGGCATTTTTCGTCCTCACAGACCTGGGACGACCTGATCGGGGCCAATCCTTGACAGATTGGGTTGCTCTGAAACGCGTTATGGTGCGCCACACAAACATACGGCTTATACCCGAAGATTTAAGCAACTTGAAAATCTCAGAGTTGGATTTACCTGCCTTCTGAAGAGCAATAACTGCATGACGATTCTGTTCAATGTCTCGCTCCATTTTCCTGCAATGAAAGATGGACAAGAAATGAGTCGCATTTTAAAGCTACATATTAAACATAAACACTAGGCAAAGGACAGGTTTCTGCGGGCTCTTGTTTGTTTTCATTTACAAATCTAAAAGTTGTAACAGAACTTATGGCAAGACTAGGTATATATATATTGATTTAAAAATAGCTACCAACTCAAAGATAAAATCCAAACTATGAACAATGTCACTGATATTATGACGTATGATTTTGTTGACCTATTTATTTTAACCTAATTTTATTGACCTTATATTGACCTAATTTTATTAACCTAATTTTATTGACCTAATTTTATAACCTTATTTTATTGACCTAATATTATTTTAACACATCTTCATTATATCATCAGTAATCTTTTTTATATATTTAAATGTAAAATTTCTATCCTAAACACTTTTGTGCAGCATCCTTTATAATCGTTTTAAATTTTATTATTCATAATAATTACATTTTACATAATAACAAAATATATATCCAAAAGATCGTTATCCCACAAGGTGGTAATAGCTCGATACTTTTAGCTGATTTACATCTTTACCATTATGAACAAGTTTTATGTAATGAAAATATCATTTTATACAGACACATTGATGACATTATAATTTTTATCTTATTAATTATTCTCATACTTCATTAAAATAAGAATATCATCTCACCTAATATTAACTCAAAAGCTTCTTAACATTAACTGCATTAATTTTTTAGATTTAAAATTTAATGGAAGTAAAATTTATACTGATCTTTATGACAAAAGACAAGATTTTTGTTTTAAAGTAAATTTATTTACATATTTTAATTCTTGCCTTCATCTATTTGTGTACAGAAATATCATTATCAATCACCTCTTTCGAATACGTAATCTTTGTTCATCTAAGATTAAAAACAAAAATATCAACCATATCCAGTGGCGTATGCAAGGAAGGGGGGGGGGGTTGGGGGTTTAAATCCCCCTCTTGACAAAATGTATGATAAGAAAAATTAGGCTGTTCCTTACATTTTTTTTCACATTTCAGGCGGAAAAAATGTATGGCAAGCGTAAATTTTTTTTTTTACGAAGTGGTTTAAAATTATGACTAACTTTTTTTTTCATTACTCTGCGATAAACACTCCTGAAAATAACTAAACCACTTCATTTGCGCGGCGCGAAACATGTTTCCCCTGAAAACAATTCTCTGAAAGGATTTCACCTTTACGAGTTCATATTCAAGGACAAGAGGGGTCGACCATATGGGGAAGGGGTGACCATTGAAGTAGTGACCTTGAAGGAGTGACCCAACTAATACCCCAACAGTAGAAGGCATTTTAAATGAACTAGCGAAAACTTCTCGTCGATTAGACTTCGCTCTGTAAATAAGAAAATTCAATGAAATATTTTGCGTAAGCGTAACTATGTATTGTATTTTATGTTTTGTGTAGCAGTTTGTACAGGCTCTACGTTATTCGTCGCTAATTAAAGATTTTTTAGTTTGATCTTCTAATTGGTGAGTTTATTTTACTATTTTTCATTTTTTTACTCTTATTTTCGGCAAGTAATTATATTTTAAAAGATTATTAAACTTAATTAAAAATAAACTTAATTAAAACTAATTAAACTTAAATAAACTTAAACTTAATTAAACCTAATTAAACTTAAATAAACTTAAACTTAATTAAACTTAATTAAAAATTCGAAAGGACGAACCCCCCCCCCCCTTGGAAAAATCCTGGATACGCCACTGACCATATCATTAAAGCTGCCACAAAAATGGGTTATCCAAAGAATTTTATTTATTGAATAATATATCAATAAGTGTCTCTGCATAACATTATTAATAAAAAAAAACTGTACATACTTAATGCATGATATAAACAAAGTATATAAGTAAATAAAACAAAATAAAAAAAAAGGTGGAGGCTGAGAGAGCAGATGTTTAATTAAGGAGGTTTGGTGGTGTGGTTAGTTGGTTGGTTGTGAGATTTGATGAATTAAATAACAAAAAAGGGGAGGGAGAATCATTGCTACTACAGGATACTTCATCATTTTCTGGTTGATTTTGTGAAAAATTAACTCTTCATACGTTAGATTTAATTTTATGTATAATAGCTTTTGGTGGTTACCTAAGTTTAATTTTCACAAATTAATCCATTTCCATTTTTATAAAAAAACTACAATTTAATTTCTTAATTAATTTAAATAAATTAAATTAAATTAAATTAAATTAACATAAACTAATTAATCAAAACATGTGAGAATTTTAAGATTATCGCTATAAACTAAGAAATATAAAATCCTATAATTTATTGCAATTAATAAAAATAATAAAAATAATTATAAAGAAATAAATTAAATTAAATTAAAATTTATTATCTCAGGATTAAATTAAAGGATTTTAAAACTAGAAAAAAAAAATAATAATAAAAAAATCTCTCAGAAACATAAATATATTAATATAAACAAAAATAAAATAAATCTGTTTTATCATAATTCTCTTGATTTTAATTATAATGTTTATCTTTTTTCCCGCCAGATGGCGCAAGTTCACATATAAAATGAAGAAATTTAAAAGAAAACAATGTGTAACTGTAAGATTTAAATAAACTCAGATTCATGAAAGTTTTAAAGACTTAAAATTTTATTACAATAGTAATACATTAAAATAGTTAATTCGATTATTATGAAATTGCTCATATTTGAATAGCGTTTATCGATTAATCAGGATTGGTTCTCGATATTTTTTTTTCTTATTAGAATAATTCTGTTGGCAACTTGTTAATGTTACTCTCTGAATCTGGTGTCCGACAGACATGTGGATAACTATTATATTTCTATCTTGATTCATTGTTGGGTTGTGTTAACGATTTGTTAAAATTTACTTCATTCCTTTTTAAATTTGGGTTATGTCTCAAGATATGCACATGAACTGCATTTTTGGCTTGAATTAACTATGCAATTTTCCGAAATCTTGCGATCTCTCTGCTCGTAGAAGGACATGTTCCCTGAAAATAGACTCCTTTTATTTTTTAGCATTTCCAATTCCAATTCTCATTTCCAGTTATCTTTTTGTCATACTTTTATAAAATTCTTGTTTTCCGTTTCACAACTTTCTTGAATATCGCATGTTAAAAATCACACCTTGTTAGACTTAGTGTTATGGTCCTAATTGCTAACATTAGCGTAAGTTATTTAAAATGAATTTATCTATTAATTGATATACTGTAAATGAATCATAGAAAAAATGAGTTCTAACATTTAAATTGTATGAAAATATCTTTTATTTGAGTGTTGTTGGTATTATCATGTATATATTGATTGCTAAATTTTATAACTTTCTTATATTCTTCACTATATATATATATGTATATATATATATATATATATATATATATATATATATATATATATATATATTCATTTTATTTAGTGGAATCTAAAGATGTTAAATCATAGCCTCCAAAACGAGATGCCTGTCACGTGGCTTGGAAACTTGGCAACAGTTCAAGCGGTAGACAGCGCCATCTGGTACAGATTGCGCGACTTTTTTATTCAACATCCACCATTTATTTTTTTAATGGGATTTGATATACATAAAAGGCAAATAGAATCAAAGAAACGTCAATTATATATATCATACATCACTCCTTAAAATTATTGGTGACAGTTGAATAAAAAAGTCGCACAATCCATACCAGACGTCGCTGTCTACCGCTTGAACTGTTGCTAAGATTCTGAGACACGCGACAGGCATCTAGTTTAGGTGGATGTGGTTAATTTGTACGTACTGAAAATTTTGCCAGTAGACGTAATAAATTTGAAATTTCATGGGGGTCCCTTAGCAGTACAAGAACTATATGTTACATTTTAACAAAAAAATTCGAAGCAGCATTCCCCCAAGAAACTGATTTCGAATACTAATTTTGGATTTTCTGTTAATATTTTTCTTGAGTTATACAGAAAACTGTCTCCACACATACAGACACACACACAGACCAACTCCATAAAACCTGTTTATTGTTATTATTATTATTATTTTTATTCAGGTCATCCCAAAAGGTGTTAAAACATCAAAATCTCAAAATAAAAAACTTGACCCAAAAATATTTCTATCAATAATACATATCAAACTTTCCAACATTTTAAATTATTTATGAGCTTATTAGAACCCACACTTTCTTCATACCACTTTTCTTGGAGGGTATTTCTCTTCACATTTAATCGTAATTACATATCGCAGATTGTTTTTTAATAGATAAAGTGGTGTTAAAAAGAGCAAATACTAACAGTACTCTGAAATGAATTAAAATGTCGGCATGTCTGTATGTATGCGCAAAAGAGAGTTAAAAAAAACTGACCTTGTATGTTTTAGCAATTTTGAATATTTTTTAAATTTTTCATTTGTAATTTAAAATTAGTATTTTTAATAGAGTTACAGAAAATTAATAAAAAAGATAACGCATTAATATATTAATGTATACATATATATATGTTCAGAGTTACTCTCGATAGAAAGCAATTATATACATTTCTTTTAGCAAAACTTAAAATTTGAAATTGTTAATTAAAATAATTATTCCATTGAAATGATTTAAAGATAAACAAAAGTAAACAGAAAAATGCAATTAAGTGCTTTAGATAATAAATTCAAGTTTTCTCTCTCTTTCTTTTTTAATATATCATAATGTAAAATATTCCATAAAATCTCATAGAGACAAGCAAATAATATAAAATACGTGACTGAATTTCAAATAGAGAGCTTTATTTTCCAGCGAAAACTTATATCAGCAGATTAAATGCTTTACGAAAAGTTTGAACTTGTGATATAATATTTATTTTCCTGGTTGAACATTTCGAGTATAAATAAAAATGTTCAGTCTGAAAAGAATTGTAAGATTGATTTTCGTACTATTTCATTTGTCTTTTTTTCTTTTCGAGATTTTTTTTTTTCTTTTAAAGATTTAAATAAGAGAAATTTTTTATAAAATGTTAATATATATATATATATATATATATATATATATATATATATATTTATATATATACATATATATAGAATGATTATAATTAAACTTACGATTTCAAAACGCTATAATTTTAAAACTACACTTCAGAGCGATGTGATAATTTACCAGAGCAATCGCGAGGCATTGAGATTTTGTTTGGGTGAAGCAAAAAGTAGTTTCAGCGTGTTCTTATAGATGGCACTGTCAGGGTGATGTCAGGGGAAACGCCTAAAGGGACTGTGCTGGAGTGAAGGTTACAAACATTCCAAGAGGTCAGGGGTCGTGTGACCAGACAGAACGGAGCCATGGGAAGCTGTCTGAGCGACAGATGCTTTGTGTGAAAAATTTTTATATTTCTATGGAAGCGGTGACATCAATAGTTTCCGATTTCACGCATGGCCTTTTGTTGCTACCGACATTTCTCCGAGTTTCGGGTAGACCAAGATTGGACGAAAATGATGTCACGGGTAGAGTGATATCACGACCAACGAATCAGTGCTTCGTGTGGGGTATTCCCCTCCCCCTCCGAAGGTGTGCTCGGAAGGAAGGGACTCAAAAAAAACGGAGAGAGACTTGGTGCTAAAATTGTGTAGCATGTTTTTAAAGTATGCTCGGAGGCGAGCATTTTGTAATAATTTTTAATTTATTTGAATTTCAATTTTTTTGTTAAGTTTTGAATAAAAATAGCAAAAATCATCCCTGGACTCATGCTTGCGTATTCCGATTTTCGAAGGTGTACTCCCAGAAATCACCACAGCTTTAATTAAAAATATAAATTGGTGGCATATCGGTGGTATGTTGTTTAAAAAAAAAAAAAAAAACATCGAACTCTGTTTTCTATGTGTTTGTGGTGAAAAAGTATAAAAGAACGTTTGCTGTGAGCCCGGTGACAACTGGAATCCCTGAGATTTACTGGAGATTATTGATGCCTGTGACAATAGCGTGGAAAGGATTAAAAGGACTTCGCTTCTTCCCTGTGCTGCTGATTTCCCTGGAGATGTCAATCAAGGAGGTTTTTCAGGTATGTTTTCTTTCATTTTCAGATATGCAAAGTGTCAGAGATTGAGTTGTGGGATGATAGTTTTTGTTTATTTATTTATTTTTTTTTGTAACAATGCATGTAGTTACGAAGCTTTAAGAGTAAGAATTTAGTTTTTATGTGTAAAATTTTAAGCACGGATATCTCGAAGTCAAGTTAATAGTTAAGGCGGTTGAAAAGAGTAATTTCCTAACTTAACGGGGCGTTTACTTGAGAGATAAATTTATCGTTAAAGTTCTGTTTATTGTAACGGGGAGCTTGGTAACTTTAAATTGTTGTTTAAAAGTTTCGATAAGATTATAATTCTAAATTCTTTTTAAAAGCAACGTAAGGATTGTGGATGCTGTAACTGTTTATATAGGAGTATACTGGAAATTAGTTGATTTGCCTACTGGTAAAAATTCTAGGATTTTTTTTTTTTTTTTTTTTTTTCTCTAGTTGTTTATTTTAACTAAATATAGGTACTGTTTATTGTATCTGGGTAAATATTGTAGTTAATGTTTAGAGAAAAGGTGTTTAAAGAATTTCGTAGGTGATAATCAAAGTGTTACTTTTGTCTATATTTTCATGGTATTTGATTTGTTTATTGTTTTTATTATATGTGCATTTTTTTCAGTAATTAGTGAAATTGTATTTTGTAATTATGGCATTTCTCATTAAGTATACTAAAAATATATTGTTAGAGTTAGCGGATGAATTTGGTGTTTTGGGGCTAACAGATAAAAGCAAAAAACTAGAAATCAAGGAAGCTATTGAAAAGGCGGCTAATTATGATGAAGGGGTTGCGAAGGCGCTAATAGAAGGGAATTTTTAACAGAAAGAAAGGGAATTGCAAAAAGAAAAAGAAGAGCGCGAATGGGCGTTGCAAAAAGAAGAGGCCGAACGAAATTTTGAACTCGAGAAACTCAGAATCCAGAGCGCTGCAGAAACTAGTAGCGTAGGGTCCGGGAGTTTAGTTCAAGAGACGGATTTGAAGAAAATTAATTTAAAGGACATAGCTCCGAAATTTGACCCAAAACAAATGGATATTTCTCTTTTTTTTACGATATTTGAAAGATTAGCACGTAAAGAAAATGTTAGCGAACAGGACTGGATGTCGCAACTTATCCCTTTATTGCCGTGCGACGTCGTACAAATAATTATGAAATTAGACGAGTCAGAGGCTGATAACTTTCAACATGTAAAAAAAGTGTTGATGAATAGGTTCAGATTGAGTGCGCGTGCGCTAAGAACGAAATTTGAATCGCACAACAAAAAAGTGAAGAATTATGGGTTGATTTAGTTCACGATTTGAGAGGGTACCTAGATAACTGGCTTGAGATTTTAGAAATTAAAGATTTAGAGTCATTAAAGGAATTGATGCTCACGGAGCAGTTAAAGAAAAGGGTACCATGCGAAATCAAACAACATTTTGTAGATGTGTGGGAAGAAATCAACAAAGCTTCGGATTTGGCGGAGAAGTGCGACAAGTATGACGCGGTTAGAAAGGAGAATGGGAAAAGAGAATATAAACCTTTTCAGCGTTTTACGAAGGGTAGAAATTCATTTGGGAAAGACGGTCAGAAATTCGGGTCAGGTAAGCATGATGGTGGGAGTAATCCGAAAGCTGAGTCAGCTAAGGGCGACAAAAAAGACTCAGGAAAATTAAAAGGGGATAAAACCGAATCTAAAGATCGTGATTTTGATAGAAATAGTAAAATTGTGTGCTATCTGTGCTCGGAAAGGGGCCATATTCGACCTAACTGCCCACAAAACCCTAATCGCAGAACAAATCCGATCAATAACTTAAGTGCGGGCGAAATTTTAGGTGTTGGTTTTGAGCCTTATATAGGTAAATTAGAAATAAATGGACAAGAGCGCGAATTCTTGAGAGATAGTGGCTCAAACATTGACGTGTGCGAAAGGAATATGATTTCTGTTGAGGATTTACTGCCGGTACAGGTATGGATTAAGCAACCGTTTGACGAAACGTGTAGGTGTTTACCTTTGGCGAAAATCGTTTTAAAAGGAGAATTCGGAGAGGTCATTACAAAAGCGGCTGTAAAATCGGCTAATTTGAGTCAGGGAATATATCTTCTAGGCAATAAAACCGCAGAGTTAATTGAGTCCAATAAAAAAATTGTTTATCCAATTAATGCGATAACGCGAAGTCAGAAACGTGAGCAAGAAAGGATTAAGAGTGCGCAGTCCGAAATAAATAATGAAAAGCCAACTCAGAGAAAAATTCAGAATTTTGAGGAGGAACCGGGTTTGATAAGCGAGTCGTTAGAGGAGACTAGTGCAGAAAATAAAGTTGTTCTTCCTGTGTTAAAAGAAACAGACAGGTGTCCATTAATCGGGGTTTCAGCTGAAGAGTTTCAAAAAGAGCAAACTGCGTGTGACACGAACCTGTGTCATGATTCTGTGTCAGGGCATTTAGGCTCGTGTAAAACTAAGCAGAGGGTGTTGACTAATTTCTTTTGGCCAAATTGCTATCAGGAAATCGAAGAGTATGTCAAAACTTGTTAAATTTGTCAAAAAGTAGGACAAAAAGGGGATAAGAAGAAAGCTCCGTTGAGATTAGTACCGATTATTTCTGAACCGTTCAGACGTCTGTCGATTGACGCTATAGGTCCGCTGGTAACGAGTAACAAAAATAATCGTTTTGCGATAACGGCTGTTTGCGTCGCTTCAAAATTCCCGGATGCTATTCCTGTGGAAAACCTAACTTCGAGGTCAGTGATCAATGCATTGATGCAAATTTTCGCGAAGACCGGATTTCCTAGAGAGTTAGTCTGCGATCAAGGTGCTTATTTCACGAGTGACTTATCGACAGCGTTTTTTGAGAAGTATGATATCAAAATCAATCATTCTTCTGTCTGTCATCCGCAATCTAATCAGGTGGAAAGAATGCATTCCACTCTTAAGAGGATTCTCAAAGCATTATGTCTCGAAACGGAAAGCGATTGGGAAGAAAATCTGCCTATGGCTCTTTTCGCGTTGAGGACGGTGCCGCATGAGAGCACGGGATTTTCTCCTTCAGAGCTTATTTTTGGGAAGAATTTGAGGATGTCTCATACCATTGTTTACGAAAATTGGATGCAGGAAGAGGAAATGAATCAAAAGGTAGTAGAGTATATTTTGGATTTAAATGAGCGCTTAAAAAGATGTCAAGATTTGGCAGGGGAGCGCATGACAGAATGTCAACAAAAAAGAAAATTATGGTACGACCAAAATGCAGTGTCCCGAAAATTTAAGGTGGGAGACTCGGTGTTGGTTTTGGCTACTGCAAAACCACATAAAATGGCAGTACAGTGGCTAGGTTCAGGTGTAGTTACGGGGGTAATATCCGATACGAACTATACGGTAGATCTTCCGGGAAGGAGATGTAAGGACACGATTTTCCACGTGAATTTAATGAAACCTTATCATAAACGCCCAGAGCATGTCAACTTAATTTTGGAAGAGGGTGGCGAGGAAATTGAGGAGGATGCATCTATCCCGTATCCGATTTCGGACCCTAATCATTTCGACTTGACAGACTTAATTAAGGGGAGTAATTTGGGTAATAAGGTTTCGGAAGGGAATTTGGCAACTTTACAAAATGTCCTAGTAAAGCATAAAACGGTGTTTTCTAACGACCCTGGTACGACCCATAAGGTAGAGATGGATATCATTTTGACAGATGATAAGTCGATTCGTGCAAAACCCTATCGCATGTCTCCGCGGCAGTTAGAAATTATGCGGAAGGAGATTTCCAGGCTGTTAGTGTTAGGGGTGATTGAGGTGGGTCAGTCAGATTACGCACCGCCTATGATTCTTGTAGAGAGTCCGGGGAAAGACCCTAGGCCGTGTGTCGATTATAGGGCCCTCAATGCCAAAACCCAAGTGCAATTTTTCCCGTTACCGAATATTGAGGAGGTAGTTGAGGAAGTGAGCACTGCAAAATATATCTCAGTAATGGATCTGACGAAGGGGTATTTCCAAATCCCGTTAACGAAACGTGCGCAAAGGTATGCGGCGTTTGTAACCCCTTTCGGTGAGTTTATCCCAAAAATAATGAAGTTTGGCTTAGTGAGTGCTCCATTTTATTTTTGTAAATTAATTAGTGAGGTGCTAGGGGATTTAGTGAGTTTTGTGAGACCATATGTGGATGATCTGGCTGTGTTTTCATCCAGTTGGGAGCTCCATATCCGGCATCTGGACATTGTGTTACAACGTTTGGAGGAGGCAAATCTAAAAGTGAAACCGGCAAAGTGTTTATTCGCCCAGGACCATGTAAAATTTTTAGGGCACGAAGTGGGGTCAGGGAAGAGGTCGCCGAGTGACGCGAAAATCCAAACTATCCAAGAATTTCCCATTCCAAAGACAAAGACGCATGTAAGGTCATTTTTAGGTCTGACGAATTTTACCATAAATATATAAAGGATTATGCGACAAAAGCTGCGCCTTTGACGGATTTGTTAAAAGGGAAAAATAAGAGGGAAAAAATTGAGTGGAGTCAGGAATGTGATCAGGCATTTAAGGTACTAAAATTAGATCTAACTAAGGGACCGGTACTCTATGCTGCGGATTTTTCAAAAGACTTCATTGTTCAGACTGATGCAAGTCTTGTAGGGGCGGGTGTGGTCCTAGCTCAAAATTTCGGGAATAACGAGGAACACCCAATTGTTTATTTGAGCAAAAAATTCTCCAAGGCGGAGCGTAATTATAGTACCATTGAACGCGAATTAGCGGCAGTCATTTTTGGGGTAAAAAAACTAAATCATTATTTAGATGGACAAAAATTCGTTCTTCAAACCGATCATAACCCTTTAGTTTATCTTAAAAAAATGATGGGCACAAATTCACGTTTGACGAGATGGGCCTTATGTTTAAAACAATACAACTTCACAGTCGAGCATAAGAGCGGAAAAAAGCATTTGAATGCAGATGCGTTAAGTCGCATACACGAAGAATAAAAAAAAAAAAAATGCCTTGGTTTTAGGTAGTGTTTTTGGACTGTTTGTAAATATTTATTTTTTTTTCTTTCTCTTTCAGTTGTATTCCAAAAAAAAAAAAAAAAAAAAAAAAAAAAAAAAGTTTGAATGTATTGATTATGAATTATTTTTCTTCCTTTTTCATGAAATTTTATTGTGTAATTGTGAAATTTCAGTGTTTGACTTTTAAAATTTTGTTAGGGGTAGAACCTTTGATTGTCATCACGAAATTGCATGTGAATGTTTAATTGTTTTTTTTATATAATGTGAAATGAGACCTTGGGATCTAGTAATTATGCAAGGTGTAAGACTAGAAAATTTATTTTTAAGATTATTTTTAGTTCTATAAAAGTTCAGGGGGTTGTTTCGAAAATTTTTTTTGGGGGGGCTAGCTCAACTCTCTGCTTTTGCATGTTTGATAATGAGAGGAGGCACCTGTGTCTTCTGGAGCCCATTTTACATCCTGAAGGCTCTAAAATGGTCTTTTAGGAGGGAGTAAGCTGTGCTGGAGTGAAGGTTACAAACATTCCAAGAGGTCAGGGGTCGTGTGACCAGACAGAACGGAGCCATGGGAAGCTGTCTGAGCTACAGATGCTTTGTGTGAAAAATTTTTATATTTCTATGGAAGCGGTGACATCAATAGTTTCCGATTTCACGCATGGCCTTTTGTTGCTACCGACATTTCTCCAAGTTTCGGGTAGACCAAGATTGGACGAAAATGATGTCACGGGTAGAGTGATATCACGACCAACGAATCAGTGCTTCGTGTGGGGTATTCCCCTCCCCCTCCGAAGGTGTGCTCGGAAGGAAGGGACTCAAAAAAAAGGGAGAGAGACTTGGTGCTAAAATTGTGTAGCATGTTTTTGAAGTATGCTCGGAGGCGAGCATTTTGTAATAATTTTTAATTTATTTGAATTTCAATTTTTTTGTTAAGTTTTGAATAAAAATAGCAAAAATCATCCCTGGACTCATGCTTGCGTATTCCGTTTTTCGAAGGTGTACTCCCAGAAATCACCACAGCTTTAATTAAAAATATAAATTGGTGGCATATCGGTGGTATGTTGTTTAAAAAAAAAAAAAAAAAAACATCGAACTCTGTTTTCTATGTGTTTGTGGTGAAAAAGTATAAAAGAACGTTTGCTGTGAGCCCGGTGACAACTGGAATCCCTGAGATTTACTGGAGATTATTGATGCCTGTGACAATAGCGTGGAAAGGATTAAAAGGACTTCGCTTCTTCCCTGTGCTGCTGATTTCCCTGGAGATGTCAATCAAGGAGGTTTTTCAGGTATGTTTTCTTTCATTTTCAGATATGCAAAGTGTCAGAGATTGAGTTGTGGGATGATAGTTTTTGTTTATTTATTTATTTATTTTTTGTAACAATGCATGTAGTTACGAAGCTTTAAGAGTAAGAATTTAGTTTTTATGTGTAAAATTTTAAGCACGGATATCTCGAAGTCAAGTTAATAGTTAAGGCGGTTGAAAAGAGTAATTTCATGACTTAACGGGGCGTTTACTTGAGAGATAAATTTATCGTTAAAGTTCTGTTTATTGTAACGGGGAGCTTGGTAACTTTAAATTGTTGTTTAAAAGTTTCGATAAGATTATAATTCTAAATTCTTTTTAAAAGCAACATAAGGATTGTGGATGCTGTAACTGTTTATATAGGAGTATACTGGAAATTAGTTGATTTGCCTACTGGTAAAAATTCTAGGATTTTTTTTTTTTTCTCTAGTTGTTTATTTTAACTAAATATAGGTACTGTTTATTGTATCTGGGTAAATATTGTAGTTAATGTTTAGAGAAAAGGTGTTTAAAGAATTTCGTAGGTGATAATCAAAGTGTTACTTTTGTCTATATTTTCATGGTATTTGATTTGTTTATTGTTTTTATTATATGTGCATTTTTTTTCAGTAATTAGTGAAATTGTATTTTGTAATTATGGCATTTCTCATTAAGTATACTAAAAATATATTGTTAGAGTTAGCGGATGAATTTGGTGTTTTGGGGCTAACAGATAAAAGCAAAAAACTAGAAATCAAGGAAGCTATTGAAAAGGCGGCTAATTATGATGAAGGGGTTGCGAAGGCGCTAATAGAAGGGATTTTGGAACAGAAAGAAAGGGAATTGCAAAAAGAAAAAGAAGAGCGCGAATGGGCGTTGCAAAAAGAAGAGGCCGAACGAAATTTTGAACTCGAGAAACTCAGAATCCAGAGCGCTGCAGAAACTAGTAGCGTAGGTTCCGGGAGTTTAGTTCAAGAGACGGTTTTGAAGAAAATTAATTTAAAGGACATAGCTCCGAAATTTGACCCAAAACAAATGGATATTTCTCTTTTTTTTACGATATTTGAAAGATTAGCACGTAAATAAAATGTTAGCGAACAGGACTGGATGTCGCAACTTATCCCTTTATTGCCGTGCGACGTCGTACAAATAATTATGAAATTAGACGAGTCAGAGGCTGATAACTTTCAACATGTAAAAAAAGTGTTGATGAATAGGTTCAGATTGAGTGCGCGTGCGCTAAGAACGAAATTTGAATCGCACAACAAAAAAAGTGAAGAATTATGGGTTGATTTAGTTCACGATTTGAGAGGGTACCTAGATAACTGGCTTGAGATTTTAGAAATTAAAGATTTAGAGTCATTAAAGGAATTGATGCTCACGGAGCAGTTAAAGAAAAGGGTACCATGCGAAATCAAACAACATTTTGTAGATGTGTGGGAAGAAATCAACAAAGCTTCGGATTTGGCGGAGAAGTGCGACAAGTATGACGCGGTTAGAAAGGAGAATGGGAAAAGAGAATATAAACCTTTTCAGCGTTTTACGAAGGGTAGAAATTCATTTGGGAAAGACGGTCAGAAATTCGGGTCAGGTAAGCATGATGGTGGGAGTAATCCGAAAGCTGAGTTAGCTAAGGGCGACAAAAAAGACTCAGGAAAATTAAAAGGGGATAAAACCGAATCTAAAGATCGTGATTTTGAGAGAAATAGTAAAATTGTGTGCTATCTGTGCTCGGAAAGGGGCCATATTCGACCTAACTGCCCACAAAACCCTAATCGCAGAACAAATCCGATCAATAACTTAAGTGCGGGCGAAATTTTAGGTGTTTGTTTTGAGCCTTTTATAGGTAAATTAGAAATAAATGGACAAGAGCGCGAATTCTTGAGAGATAGTGGCTCAAACATTGACGTGTGCGAAAGGAATATGATTTCTGTTGAGGATTTACTGCCGGAACAGGTATGGATTAAGCAACCGTTTGACGAAACGTGTAGGTGTTTACCTTTGGCGAAAATCGTTTTAAAAGGAGAATTCGCAGAGGTCATTACAAAAGCGGCTGTAAAACCGGCTAATTTGAGTCAGGGAATATATCTTCTAGGCAATAAAACCGCAGAGTTAATTGAGTCCAATAAAAAAATTGTTTATCCAATTAATGCGATAACGCGAAGTCAGAAACGTGAGCAAGAAAGGATTAAGAGTGCGCAGTCCGAAATAAATAATGAAAAGCCAACTCAGAGAAAAATTCAGAATTTTGAGGAGGAACCGGGTTTGATAAGCGAGTCGTTAGAGGAGACTAGTGCAGAAAATAAAGTTGTTCTTCCTGTGTTAAAAGAAACAGACAGGTGTCCATTAATCGGGGTTTCAGCTGAAGAGTTTCAAAAAGAGCAAACTGCGTGTGACACGTTGAAGAATTATTGGGAAAAAGCTAGGAATGAAGCGGGAAAGGAATTTAAGATAAAAAATGAGCGGTTAATTCGAATATCGGATTCTAAGCGTAACCAAAGCAGGATGCAGTTGTGCGTGCCAAAGAAATTTAGGGCAGCGATTCTAAACCTGTGTCATGATTCTGTGTCAGGGCATTTAGGCTCGTGTAAAACTAAGCAGAGGGTGTTGACTAATTTCTTTTGGCCAAATTGCTATCAGGAAATCGAAGAGTATGTCAAAACTTGTGAAATTTGTCAAAAAGTAGGACAAAAAGGGGATAAGAAGAAAGCTCCGTTGAGATTAGTACCGATTATTTCTGAACCGTTCAGACGTCTGTCGATTGACTCTATAGGTCCGCTGGTAACGAGTAACAAAAATAATCGTTTTGCGATAACGGCTGTTTGCGTCGCTTCAAAATTCCCGGATGCTATTCCTGTGGAAAACCTAACTTCGAGGTCAGTGATCAATGCATTGATGCAAATTTTCGCGAAGACCGGATTTCCTAGAGAGTTAGTCTGCGATCAAGGTGCTTATTTCACGAGTGACTTATCGACAGCGTTTTTTGAGAAGTATGATATCAAAATCAATCATTCTTCTGTCTGTCATCCGCAATCTAATCAGGTGGAAAGAATGCATTCCACTCTTAAGAGGATTCTCAAAGCATTATGTCTCGAAACGGAAAGCGATTGGGAAGAAAATCTGCCTATGGCTCTTTTCGCGTTGAGGACGGTGCCGCATGAGAGCACGGGATTTTCTCCTTCAGAGCTTATTTTTGGGAAGAATTTGAGGATGCCTCATACCATTGTTTACGAAAATTGGATGCAGGAAGAGGAAATGAATCAAAATGTAGTAGAGTATATTTTGGATTTAAATGAGCGCTTAAAAAGATGTCAAGATTTGGCAGGGGAGCGCATGACAGAATGTCAACAAAAAAGAAAATTATGGTACGACCAAAATGCAGTGTCCCGAAAATTTAAGGTGGGAGACTCGGTGTTGGTTTTGGCTACTGCAAAACCACATAAAATGGCAGTACAGTGGCTAGGTCCAGGTGTAGTTACGGGGGTAATATCCGATACGAACTATACGGTAGATCTTCCGGGAAGGAGATGTAAGGACACGATTTTCCACGTGAATTTAATGAAACCTTATCATAAACGCCCAGAGCATGTCAACTTAATTTTGGAAGAGGGTGGCGAGGAAATTGAGGAGGATGCATCTATCCCGTATCCGATTTCGGACCCTAATCATTTCGACTTGACAGACTTAATTAAGGGGAGTAATTTGGGTAATAAGGTTTCGGAAGGGAATTTGGCAACTTTACAAAATGTCCTAGTAAAGCATAAAACGGTGTTTTCTAACGACCCTGGTACGACCCATAAGGTAGAGATGGATATCATTTTGACAGATGATAAGCCGATTCGTGCAAAACCCTATCGCATGTCTCCGCGGCAGTTAGAAATTATGCGGAAGGAGATTTCCAGGCTGTTAGAGTTAGGGGTGATTGAGGTGGGTCAGTCAGATTACGCATCGCCTATGATTCTTGTAGAGAGTCCGGGGAAAGACCCTAGGCCGTGTGTCGATTATAGGGCCCTCAATGCCAAAACCCAAGTGCAATTTTTCCCGTTACCGAATATTGAGGAGGTAGTTGAGGAAGTGAGCACTGCAAAATATATCTCAGTAATGGATCTGACGAAGGGGTATTTCCAAATCCCGTTAACGAAACGTGCGCAAAGGTATGCGGCGTTTGTAACCCCTTTCGGTGAGTTTATCCCAAAAATAATGAAGTTTGGCTTAGTGAGTGCTCCATTTTATTTTTGTAAATTAATTAGTGAGGTGCTAGGGGATTTAGTGAGTTTTGTGAGACCATATGTGGATGATCTGGCTGTGTTTTCATCCAGTTGGGAGCTCCATATCCGGCATCTGGACATTGTGTTACAACGTTTGGAGGAGGCAAATCTAAAAGTGAAACCGGCAAAGTGTTTATTCGCCCAGGACCATGTAAAATTTTTAGGGCACGAAGTGGGGTCAGGGAAGAGGTCGCCGAGTGACGCGAAAATCCAAACTATCCAAGAATTTCCCATTCCAAAGACAAAGACGCATGTAAGGTCATTTTTAGGTCTGACCGGATTTTACCATAAATATATAAAGGATTATGCGACAAAAGCTGCGCCTTTGACGGATTTGTTAAAAGGGAAAAATAAGAGGGAAAAAATTGAGTGGAGTCAGGAATGTGATCAGGCATTTAAGGTACTAAAATTAGATCTAACTAAGGGACCGGTACTCTATGCTGCGGATTTTTCAAAAGACTTCATTGTTCAGACTGATGCAAGTCTTGTAGGGGCGGGTGTGGTCCTAGCTCAAAATTTCGGGAATAACGAGGAACACCCAATTGTTTATTTGAGCAAAAAATTCTCCAAGGCGGAGCGTAATTATAGTACCATTGAACGCGAATTAGCGGCAGTCATTTTTGGGGTAAAAAAACTAAATCATTATTTAGATGGACAAAAATTCGTTCTTCAAACCGATCATAACCCTTTAGTTTATCTTAAAAAAATGATGGGCACAAATTCACGTTTGACGAGATGGGCCTTATGTTTACAACAATACAACTTCACAGTCGAGCATAAGAGCGGAAAAAAGCATTTGAATGCAGATGCGTTAAGTCGCATGCACGAAGAATAAAAAAAAAAAAAATGCCTTGGTTTTAGGTAGTGTTTTTGGACTGTTTGTAAATATTTATTTTTTTTTCTTTCTCTTTCAGTTGTATTCCAAAAAAAAAAAAAAAAAAAAAAAAAAAAAAAAAGTTTGAATGTATTGATTATGAATTATTTTTCTTCCTTTTTCATGAAATTTTATTGTGTAATTGTGAAATTTCAGTGTTTGACTTTTAAAATTTTGTTAGGGGTAGAACCTTTGATTGTCATCACGAAATTGCATGTGAATGTTTAATTGTTTTTTTTATATAATGTGAAATGAGACCTTGGGATCTAGTAATTATG
This sequence comes from Salticus scenicus, assembly GCA_963930645.1. NCBI lineage: Eukaryota > Metazoa > Arthropoda > Arachnida > Araneae > Salticidae > Salticus > Salticus scenicus. The sequence continues at coordinate 101,460,978 of OZ005652.1, forward strand.
CAAGGTGTAAGACTAGAAAATTTATTTTTAAGATTATTTTTAGTTCTATAAAAGTTCAGGGGGTTGTTTCGAAAATTTTTTTTTGGGGGGGCTAGCTCAACTCTCTGCTTTTGCATGTTTGATAATGAGAGGAGGCACCTGTGTCTTCTGGAGCCCATTTTACATCCTGAAGGCTGTAAAATGGTCTTTTAGGAGGGAGTAAGCTGTGCTGGAGTGAAGGTTACAAACATTCCAAGAGGTCAGGGGTCGTGTGACCAGACAGAACGGAGCCATGGGAAGCTGTCTGAGCTACAGATGCTTTGTGTGAAAAATTTTTATATTTCTATGGAAGCGGTGACATCAATAGTTTCCGATTTCACGCATGGCCTTTTGTTGCTACCGACATTTCTCCAAGTTTCGGGTAGACCAAGATTGGACGAAAATGATGTCACGGGTAGAGTGATATCACGACCAACGAATCAGTGCTTCGTGTGGGGTATTCCCCTCCCCCTCCGAAGGTGTGCTCGGAAGGAAGGGACTCAAAAAAAAGGGAGAGAGACTTGGTGCTAAAATTGTGTAGCATGTTTTTGAAGTATGCTCGGAGGCGAGCATTTTGTAATAATTTTTAATTTATTTGAATTTCAATTTTTTTGTTAAGTTTTGAATAAAAATAGCAAAAATCATCCCTGGACTCATGCTTGCGTATTCCGTTTTTCGAAGGTGTACTCCCAGAAATCACCACAGCTTTAATTAAAAATATAAATTGGTGGCATATCGGTGGTATGTTGTTTAAAAAAAAAAAAAAAAAAAAACATCGAACTCTGTTTTCTATGTGTTTGTGGTGAAAAAGTATAAAATAACGTTTGCTGTGAGCCCGGTGACAACTGGAATCCCTGAGATTTACTGGAGATTATTGATGCCTGTGACAATAGCGTGGAAAGGATTAAAAGGACTTCGCTTCTTCCCTGTGCTGCTGATTTCCCTGGAGATGTCAATCAAGGAGGTTTTTCAGGTATGTTTTCTTTCATTTTCAGATATGCAAAGTGTCAGAGATTGAGTTGTGGGATGATAGTTTTTGTTTATTTATTTATTTATTTTTTGTAACAATGCATGTAGTTACGAAGCTTTAAGAGTAAGAATTTAGTTTTTATGTGTAAAATTTTAAGCACGGATATCTCGAAGTCAAGTTAATAGTTAAGGCGGTTGAAAAGAGTAATTTCATGACTTAACGGGGCGTTTACTTGAGAGATAAATTTATCGTTAAAGTTCTGTTTATTGTAACGGGGAGCTTGGTAACTTTAAATTGTTGATTAAAAGTTTCGATAAGATTATAATTCTAAATTCTTTTTAAAAGCAACATAAGGATTGTGGATGCTGTAACTGTTTATATAGGAGTATACTGGAAATTAGTTGATTTGCCTACTGGTAAAAATTCTAGGATTTTTTTTTTTTCTCTAGTTGTTTATTTTAACTAAATATAGGTACTGTTTATTGTATCTGGGTAAATATTGTAGTTAATGTTTAGAGAAAAGGTGTTTAAAGAATTTCGTAGGTGATAATCAAAGTGTTACTTTTGTCTATATTTTCATGGTATTTGATTTGTTTATTGTTTTTATTATATGTGCATTTTTTTTCAGTAATTAGTGAAATTGTATTTTGTAATTATGGCATTTCTCATTAAGTATACTAAAAATATATTGTTAGAGTTAGCGGATGAATTTGGTGTTTTGGGGCTAACAGATAAAAGCAAAAAACTAGAAATCAAGGAAGCTATTGAAAAGGCGGCTAATTATGATGAAGGGGTTGCGAAGGCGCTAATAGAAGGGATTTTGGAACAGAAAGAAAGGGAATTGCAAAAAGAAAAAGAAGAGCGCGAATGGGCGTTGCAAAAAGAAGAGGCCGAACGAAATTTTGAACTCGAGAAACTCAGAATCCAGAGCGCTGCAGAAACTAGTAGCGTAGGGTCCGGGAGTTTAGTTCAAGAGACGGTTTTGAAGAAAATTAATTTAAAGGACATAGCTCCGAAATTTGACCCAAAACAAATGGATATTTCTCTTTTTTTTACGATATTTGAAAGATTAGCACGTAAATAAAATGTTAGCGAACAGGACTGGATGTCGCAACTTATCCCTTTATTGCCGTGCGACGTCGTACAAATAATTATGAAATTAGACGAGTCAGAGGCTGATAACTTTCAACATGTAAAAAAAGTGTTGATGAATAGGTTCAGATTGAGTGCGCGTGCGCTAAGAACGAAATTTGAATCGCACAACAAAAAAAGTGAAGAATTATGGGTTGATTTAGTTCACGATTTGAGAGGGTACCTAGATAACTGGCTTGAGATTTTAGAAATTAAAGATTTAGAGTCATTAAAGGAATTGATGCTCACGGAGCAGTTAAAGAAAAGGGTACCATGCGAAATCAAACAACATTTTGTAGATGTGTGGGAAGAAATCAACAAAGCTTCGGATTTGGCGGAGAAGTGCGACAAGTATGACGCGGTTAGAAAGGAGAATGGGAAAAGAGAATATAAACCTTTTCAGCGTTTTACGAAGGGTAGAAATTCATTTGGGAAAGACGGTCAGAAATTCGGGTCAGGTAAGCATGATGGTGGGAGTAATCCGAAAGCTGAGTTAGCTAAGGGCGACAAAAAAGACTCAGGAAAATTAAAAGGGGATAAAACCGAATCTAAAGATCGTGATTTTGAGAGAAATAGTAAAATTGTGTGCTATCTGTGCTCGGAAAGGGGCCATATTCGACCTAACTGCCCACAAAACCCTAATCGCAGAACAAATCCGATCAATAACTTAAGTGCGGGCGAAATTTTAGGTGTTTGTTATGAGCCTTTTATAGGTAAATTAGAAATAAATGGACAAGAGCGCGAATTCTTGAGAGATAGTGGCTCAAACATTGACGTGTGCGAAAGGAATATGATTTCTGTTGAGGATTTACTGCCGGAACAGGTATGGATTAAGCAACCGTTTGACGAAACGTGTAGGTGTTTACCTTTGGCGAAAATCGTTTTAAAAGGAGAATTCGCAGAGGTCATTACAAAAGCGGCTGTAAAACCGGCTAATTTGAGTCAGGGAATATATCTTCTAGGCAATAAAACCGCAGAGTTAATTGAGTCCAATAAAAAAATTGTTTATCCAATTAATGCGATAACGCGAAGTCAGAAACGTGAGCAAGAAAGGATTAAGAGTGCGCAGTCCGAAATAAATAATAAAAAGCCAACTCAGAGAAAAATTCAGAATTTTGAGGAGGAACCGGGTTTGATAGGCGAGTCGTTAGAGGAGACTAGTGCAGAAAATAAAGTTGTTCTTCCTGTGTTAAAAGAAACAGACAGGTGTCCATTAATCGGGGTTTCAGCTGAAGAGTTTCAAAAAGAGCAAACTGCGTGTGACACGTTGAAAAATTATTGGGAAAAAGCTAGGAATGAAGCGGGAAAGGAATTTACGATAAAAAATGAGCGGTTAATTCGAATATCGGATTCTAAGCGTAACCAAAGCAGGATGCAGTTGTGCGTGCCAAAGAAATTTAGGGCAGCGATTCTAAACCTGTGTCATGATTCTGTGTCAGGGCATTTAGGCTCGTGTAAAACTAAGCAGAGGGTGTTGACTAATTTCTTTTGGCCAAATTGCTATCAGGAAATCGAAGAGTATGTCAAAACTTGTGAAATTTGTCAAAAAGTAGGACAAAAAGGGGATAAGAAGAAAGCTCCGTTGAGATTAGTACCGATTATTTCTGAACCGTTCAGACGTCTGTCGATTGACTCTATAGGTCCGCTGGTAACGAGTAACAAAAATAATCGTTTTGCGATAACGGCTGTTTGCGTCGCTTCAAAATTCCCGGATTCTATTCCTGTGGAAAACCTAACTTCGAGGTCAGTGATCAATGCATTGATGCAAATTTTCGCGAAGACCGGATTTCCTAGAGAGTTAGTCTGCGATCAAGGTGCTTATTTCACGAGTGACTTATCGACAGCGTTTTTTGAGAAGTATGATATCAAAATCAATCATTCTTCTGTCTGTCATCCGCAATCTAATCAGGTGGAAAGAATGCATTCCACTCTTAAGAGGATTCTCAAAGCATTATGTCTCGAAACGGAAAGCGATTGGGAAGAAAATCTGCCTATGGCTCTTTTCGCGTTGAGGACGGTGCCGCATGAGAGCACGGGATTTTCTCCTTCAGAGCTTATTTTTGGGAAGAATTTGAGGATGCCTCATACCATTGTTTACGAAAATTGGATGCAGGAAGAGGAAATGAATCAAAATGTAGTAGAGTATATTTTGGATTTAAATGAGCGCTTAAAAAGATGTCAAGATTTGGCAGGGGAGCGCATGACAGAATGTCAACAAAAAAGAAAATTATGGTACGACCAAAATGCAGTGTCCCGAAAATTTAAGGTGGGAGACTCGGTGTTGGTTTTGGCTACTGCAAAACCACATAAAATGGCAGTACAGTGGCTAGGTCCAGGTGTAGTTACGGGGGTAATATCCGATACGAACTATACGGTAGATCTTCCGGGAAGGAGATGTAAGGACACGATTTTCCACGTGAATTTAATGAAACCTTATCATAAACGCCCAGAGCATGTCAACTTAATTTTGGAAGAGGGTGGCGAGGAAATTGAGGAGGATGCATCTATCCCGTATCCGATTTCGGACCCTAATCATTTCGACTTGACAGACTTAATTAAGGGGAGTAATTTGGGTAATAAGGTTTCGGAAGGGAATTTGGCAACTTTACAAAATGTCCTAGTAAAGCATAAAACGGTGTTTTCTAACGACCCTGGTACGACCCATAAGGTAGAGATGGATATCATTTTGACAGATGATAAGCCGATTCGTGCAAAACCCTATCGCATGTCTCCGCGGCAGTTAGAAATTATGCGGAAGGAGATTTCCAGGCTGTTAGAGTTAGGGGTGATTGAGGTGGGTCAGTCAGATTACGCATCGACTATGATTCTTGTAGAGAGTCCGGGGAAAGACCCTAGGCCGTGTGTCGATTATAGGGCCCTCAATGCCAAAACCCAAGTGCAATTTTTCCCTATACCGAATATTGAGGAGGTAGTTGAGGAAGTGAGCACTGCAAAATATATCTCAGTAATGGATCTGACGAAGGGGTATTTCCAAATCCCGTTAACGAAACGTGCGCAAAGGTATGCGGCGTTTGTAACCCCTTTCGGTGAGTTTATTCCAAAAAAAAATGATGTTTGGCTTAGTGAATGCTCCATTTTATTTTTGTAAATTAATTAGTGAGGTGCTAGGGGATTTAGTGAGTTTTGTGAGACCATATGTGGATGATCTGGCTGTGTTTTCATCCAGTTGGGAGCTCCATATCCGGCATCTGGACATTGTGTTACAATGTTTGGAGGAGGCAAATCTAAAAGTGAAACCGGCAAAGTGTTTATTCGCCCAGGATCATGTAAAATTTTTAGGGCACGAAGTGGGGTCAGGGAAGAGGTCGCCGAGTGACGCGAAAATCCAAACTATCCAAGAATTTCCCATTCCAAAGACAAAGACGCATGTAAGGTCATTTTTAGGTCTGACCGGATTTTACCATAAATATATAAAGGATTATGCGACAAAAGCTGCGCCTTTGACGGATTTGTTAAAAGGGAAAAATAAGAGGGAAAAAATTGAGTGGAGTCAGGAATGTGATCAGGCATTTAAGGTACTAAAATTAGATCTAACTAAGGGACCGGTACTCTATGCTGCGGATTTTTCAAAAGACTTCATTGTTCAGACTGATGCAAGTCTTGAAGGGGCGGGTGTGGTCCTAGCTCAAAATTTCGGGAATAACGAGGAAGACCCAATTGTTTATTTGAGCAAAAAATTCTCCAAGGCGGAGCGTAATTATAGTACCATTGAACGCGAATTAGCGGCAGTCATTTTTGGGGTGAAAAAACTAAATCATTATTTAGATGGACAAAAATTCGTTCTTCAAACCGATCATAACCCTTTAGTTTATCTTAAAAAAATGATGGGCACAAATTCACGTTTGACGAGATGGGCCTTATGTTTACAACAATACAACTTCACAGTCGAGCATAAGAGCGGAAAAAAGCATTTGAATGCAGATGCGTTAAGTCGCATGCACGAAGAATAAAAAAAAAAAATGCCTTGGTTTTGGGTAGTGTTTTTGGACTGTTTGTAAATATTTATTTTTTTTTCTTTCTCTTTCAGTTGTATTCCAAAAAAAAAAAAAAAAAAAAGTTTGAATGTATTGATTATGAATTATTTTTCTTCCTGTTTCATGAAATTTTATTGTGTAATTGTGAAATTTCAGTGTTTGACTTTTAAAATTTTGTTAGGGGTAGAACCTTTGATTGTCATCACGAAATTGCATGTGAATGTTTAATTGTTTTTTTTATATAATGTGAAATGAGACCTTGGGATCTAGTAATTATGCAAGGTGTAAGACTAGAAAATTTATTTTTAAGATTATTTTTAGTTCTATAAAAGTTCAGGGGGTTGTTTCGAAAATTTTTTTTGGGGGGGCTAGCTCAACTCTCTGCTGTTGCATGTTTGATAATGAGAGGAGGCACCTGTGTCTTCTGGAGCCCATTTTACATCCTGAAGGCCGTAAAATGGTCTTTTAGGAGGGAGGAAGCTGTGCTGGAGTGAAGGTTACAAACATTCCAAGAGGTCAGGGGTCGTGTGACCAGACAGAACGGAGTCATGGGAAGCTGTCTGAGCGACAGATGCTTTGTGTGAAAAAATTTTATATTTCTATGGAAGCGGTGACATCAATAGTTTCCGATTTCACGCATGGCCTTTTGTTGCTACCGACATTTCTCCAAGTTTCGGGTAGACCAAGATTGGACGAAAATGATGTCACGGGTAGAGTGATATCACGACCAACGAATCAGTGCTTTGTGTGGGGTATTCCACTCCCCCTCCGAAGGTGTGCTCGGAAGGAAGGGACTCAAAAAAAAGGGAGAGAGACTTGGTGCTAAAATTGTGTAGCATGTTTTTGAAGTATGCTCGGAGGCGAGCATTTTGTAATAATTTTTAATTTATTTGAATTTCAATTTTTTTGTTAAGTTTTGAATAAAAATAGAAATAATCATCCCTGGACTCATGCTTGCGTATTCCGTTTTTCGAAGGTGTACACCCAGAAATCACCACAGGACTCATTAAACACAAGAATGTTGTTAGTAACACAATGAAATAGCAGGAAACAATAGATTTCAAGGGTTCACTACATTGTTTTTAGCAAAAAGGCAAGAATACGTGTTTACAGCGGAAACAGCCATAGCGGAAGGAGTAAAAGAGGAACGTCATGAGACAAATACTTTACGGATAATTAACAGCACATTTCGGAACATTTTTTTCCTTTTCTTTTGCCAAACAAAATTTCCTTGCCTCACGATTGCTCTGGTAAATGATCAAATTGCTCTGATGGGTAGTTTTAAAATTATAGCGTTTTTAAATCATAACTTTAATTATAATCACCCTGTATATTTTACGTTTAAATAATTTAAAATGTTCATAATCATTAATTCATGATTCCTAATAATTAATATAATACAAATTATGAAAAAAATTGTAATAACAAAAGGATCAAAATAGCTTGTTGAAAAAAAAAAAAAAAAAAAAAAAAAAAAAAAAAAAAAGTAGATCTTTAAACGTTAAAAATTAAAACGTATTTAACCCTATATCTACCGACGGTAAATAATTGTACCATTCGATATAAAATTGATTAAATTGCATTGCGATATCAGAATGTCATCGGTACTTTTATGTATCAAACCTATATAGCCTTATTTATCCTCACTAGCCAGTATCAGCAGTTCCATGAATTTGTAATCGTTGAATGCGACACCCTTTAGCGACTTTGTCTATATCCGAACGCCATTGTATGGTCTCATTACCTATGTTTGTATATATTCATATATTATCTCGAAAACTGAAGATAAGTTACAAATATATTATATTATGTTTTCGAATGATGGTACTTCATAATTGCTAATGTTCCAACTGAAATGCATTTATGTATATGCATTTATATATATTTGTATAATCTCTACTACCTATTTTATTGATTAGTATTTATAAGAACCGTTCGTCATGAGGGATAATGATTGAAGGCAAAATTTTCTTTTACAAATATTTATGCGGGATGTTTACGTCTTTATCTCAAAAACTGTTATGTGTATTTATGAATGAAATTTGTTTTACAATTTCAAATTTATATGATACTTAATCTTTCTTACAGCGCGGAGACTGATTACACTGCGCTGCAAAAAAAAAAAAAAAAAAAAAAAAAAATACCTGATATGATTCTTGCTGATTCTTATGTACAATGACCTCCTGAATCCGAATATGACTACCATTTTGCCCAGCACCCACCGTTTTCTCTGGACACCATCCCCTCCCCCAATTTTTCTTTGTTCAGTAATTTTATGGCCATGAATTTGATTTGGAGAATGAAAAATAATTAATTTAACACTTAAAAAGAATATATTTATATGTGTGTGTGTGTATATATATAATGTTTAATAAATAACATTAATAATAGATTAAAAAAATATGAGATGTATGATACATAATTTCAGTAGCAAATCCCCCTAAATTTACCCTTGCCGCAACTGTTGATGTTTTAGAATTTTCCTACTCCGTAGCCCCTCAGAAGATATTTAATAGTTAAAGTAATCATCCCCCCCCCCAAATACGTATATATATATATATATATATATATATTCATAGCAATAAAATTACCGAAATGGATAAAAAAATAGGGGCCGTTTCTAGAAAATGGTAGGTGATAGGGAAAAATAGACGTCATATTCGGATTCAGGAGGTCATTTTACATAAGAATTTGCCAAAATGGTGTTGGGGCATTTTTCATGTCGAGCAGTGTTATCGGATAAATGTTCAATGAATTGCCCACTTCAATAGGTGTAGTTAGTTATTATAGAACTACCATAGAATTGAAACCTGCAGAGTTAAAGAACACCGAAAGCTGGAACTAAGACGGATATATCCACTGTTAATTTTATAAAAGCATGCCATGAGCAAATGGGAGTCATCGATAAATCTCATATGCTGTGTTCCTTACACGTCAGAAACAGAAAGAAGTGGTGTCACCAATTTTTTTATGCAATGATAGAACTGACTCGAATGAACGCTGTAAAAAGATAATTTAGACTATTAGTATTGGAATAGAATTGAATAGTGATGGTTCGCTCACACTCTCCAGACCAGAATATAAGAAGAGAGGATGCCTGAAACCTTTTGACAATAGGCATAATGTCTCACCACAACTTGGAAACAATGAGTCGAGAGAAAGAAATTTTCAGTGTCAAATGAAATTTGCCTCCAAAACAGAAAATGCCAATTTCCAACATTTTTTAGTTTTCAAGGCCAGAACGAATTCTGCTATAAAAATGACATTCAAAGTAAACTACATTTTAAATGTACTGTTTGTAATATGATTTTGAGTTGTTATGAAAAAAAAAGCAATATTAACAATCTTTGACGAACTGTGTATATGGGGAACTAGAGAAACATGACCCAATTTTCAGTTTTTAGTTTTTTTTGTTTTTTTCTTTTTTATTCCTTTTTTATTTATTTATTTATTTATTTATTTATTTTTGTTGCAGTTGGAGCTGAATAAAAAATATGAACTTATTTTGTACATTACTATGGTTAAAAATAATATCATAAGTCTTACTAGAAATACAACAAAAAAATGTAAATTTCTTTAATCAGCATATGGGTCAAGTGTCCATAGGCCTTGATAAACTTAACCCTCTACTTAAGGAGACATGCCCTCCCCCCCCCTATAAAAAGGAGAAAACTCAATGGTATTGAAACGAAAAACACAGGTTTCGTGATTCAAGGAATTTCTTTTTTAATAAGTGTAATATTTTCGTTAAATCAAAAAATGTTCTTATATTAGGTGAAGTGTTACATTTTATTTTCCATTAGTTAATCCTACTCAACATCAGCAGAAACGCAATGGTCAAATTCAAACTTGAGACTCTGTCATTTTGTACTGAAGTGACCGGAGGACTGAGACACGTTTCCATTTGCACCAATTCTAGCACAAACGCATCAGTAACATCAGTCCTTTGAATCTGTTACCTTCTGATCTCCTAGCAACTTTCACAGTGAAATCATTGTGGTTGTTTGTTGTTACTAAGCCGACAAATTATCTCATCCTCTTTTTTCACAAAACTTGACAATTACCCATTCGTCAACTTGTATTTTCTGGTTATCAAGCTCTTCTTCCGCTCTGTCATCTTGACTTAATTGAGGACTGTGTGTCATCTCATATTGTGACTCTGAAGATTCAGATTCGAATGATCTTTGTTGTTTTCTTTTGTCTTCCTCAAGCTTTGTACTTTTCACATAAAGAGACCTTTCTGACTTTCTTTTGTCAACATTTTTTTTTCTTTCTGCCGCTTTCTTTCTTCCACTTCTCCTCTGTTTGTTGTGACAGTGACTAACACAGTCTTACCGTTTTTCTTTTCAGTTATTTATTGCGTACCAATTCATTGGGACTAAAGGTTAAAAATATTTTATTTGTTTCTTAAATAAAAACGATTCATTGAGCCAAAGTATTACACATATTAGTTTGTTGCTGAATAAAAACAATTCATTACACCACACAATTCATTAAAAAAACATTAGGCTTAAATCGCAATATTTTAGTTATTCATAGGAATGAAAATCAAACAAATAACATTGATTTAATCATTAGGAAAAGTCTCCCTAGTTTGCTTGGTTCAAGTACCCCTAGAGTGCTTTGCTTTGTTAACTCTATTTTTTTAGCAATTCACTTTACAATTATATAAATCTACGATATACCAATACGTAGCTAACAGAATGACTAAAACAAATATACTTCAAAAACTGACTTGCTTCAAAACTGGAAATTTAAATTTAACAAATTCCATGATCTTGAAAATTTACTTAAAAAGTGCAGTATCAATCAGTACTAAATTCCTAGAAAACCATTGATAATTTTGTAATGGCTTTTCCCTGTAAAATGATGTTGTATGATTAGTCAAACAGTGTAATGACTAAGATTTCCCTAACATTGATCTTTCATGGTAAAAACCATGGGTCGGAGCTCCTTATGGGTGAAGTCTCCCTAGTTTCCCCTAAGATTAAAAATAAATGAAAAAAAAAAAAAAAAGTCGATAATTTCAGTTTTAATTATTATTTTTTTTCCTACACAGTAGCGGCGTGTACCGACAGTACTCGAAAATATAATTTCATTTAATGTCATTAATTACTATAAAAATGTAATAATTAAAATTTTTGTTGCTTATGTCTTTATGTTTGATCTTAAGTAATAATAAAATAATAATAATTGAAATATATTTTGTATGTAATTTATAATGAGATAGATAAAGGGCTAAGGAAACTGAAAACTTTCTCATCAGTGTATTGAATCCATGGAATTATTATTATTATTATTATTTTACTGATTATTTTTTTCTGAATTCATGCAATTGGTAAATAACATAGTAAAATACTAAAGTAATTTAAAACTGAATCTAACGTATTGAATATTATCAAATCTTACAGTTAATTAAGCCTTTATTTATATAGATAGTATATAACATTTTCATCTACCTTGGTCGCAGACGTATATACTTGGCTTAAAATAAGAGTTTTTTAAAAAGTAAGCAATTGTGTAATGGAATTTTACTGAAAATATCAAACCGCTTTTTTGTAAAGAATGATAAATTTAAGTACATATACAGTCCTCCATTTACGATATTTATATTTATTAAAAATTCAAACTAATCCTAACAATCGTGATAAATATATATATATATATATATTTCATAATGTGAGACAGAATTTGACCAAGAAATTGACAGAATTTAATCCAAAGTCAATTAACTCAATATTTCAGCCTTCTTGTTTAAAGTCGGTTGAAATTGTAATTTAAAATTTTCATGAATAAAATCAGAAAACAATTCCGTCTTTATCGTAAAAAAGAAGATTACACAATGACATATAATAAACGATCGGATATGATTCCATGGATGGATGCATCCATAATATCATGTCCGAATGCACTTAAAACAGTCACAGAGCCATCATATGTCAAAACCTACAAGTTGGTAATTAAAACTACAAAACTGAGCAAGATAGATGCAACATGTCAATAAAAAGTTTGTTAACGATCTGTTAAATAATACAAATACAAATTTGGATTACCTAAGTACAATAAATTACCTAAGGTATAGCTTAAAATATCAAATATCAATCAGTCTGAAGGCATAGATGTTAAAATTATACTCATATGCATGGCAGAATTAATATAATACCTACAATTTTAATAATTATGTTAATATAATTTGTATGAATTCGAAAATCGGTAATTAAACAATTTTAAATCGGGCATATTCACTTTGAATAAGTCTATTCCGTATGGTCGAAAAACCTTTCTATTTCAGAGCTTTTGTAACAAATTAGTTTAATTATTTTTTTTTAAACCTACTGCTGAATAAAAGCTGTAATAATAAGGAAAAAATCCCAGTATTTAAAATAAACAACTTGTTAAAAAAAAGAAAGAAAGAAAAAAAAAACGAAGCTATTAATGTAACCTTTTTTTTTAAATATTTTTTTAACTGTTTCAAAACACATATAAAATTTTATTTTTTTTTGTTTCAATACATTGTTCCAAGCTGATTTGATAGCAGTTCCACGCTTTTTTCCCGGAAAACTTTATTAAGTACATGTGATTAATTATGACTACAGAAAAAGTTATTAAGGCTTTTATGAAACTCAATTTCAAAATTTAAAATTATCATAACATATATGTGTTCCTCATTTAAAATATATATTTGTAATCGGTAGCATATCTCTGCAAACAACGGTTTTGAATATGAAAATGTTTTCATTAACAGCCTCATATTCTTTTAAAATCTTCATGTGCAGGTGACCTTGTATTTTTATATTATACGCTACAGTAAAGGTGGTATTGTACATACAAAATATGTATGTTCACTATGCTGATACATTCTATAGACGTCACAATATAAAAATAAGAATTTTCAACCATTGATGTAATGTAGAGTAAAGTAGGTGAAAATGGAATACCATTTCTGTTTGAAGGGGACATATGACCCTTAGAACTTCAAAAAACTGCGATTAATTTAAAGTCATTTTTAAAGTAAATTATTGTTAACTAAGCTTCAATGAGCATGTCTAATTGTTACATATAAGGTGAATATGTATTTTGGTATATAATTTAAATTCTGTGGTTAATTTTTTAATACTTTATGTGTTAATAAAAAATGTGTTTTTTTCACATTGCGTGCAGGGTTATCTTTGAAAGTATTTATTGTTTTTTCTTGAAATTTTCACAGATTATGTAACATATCAGATCCTTCAAACACAACCTAAATTTCTACCGTTTTTCATACAGGTGATACTTCAGATTTTATTAAAAAATAAATTATCTTTAAATTTTACTTTCTCTTACCCATAAGGTAGAGAAAGTATTGTTTTTGGCTCAAATTTTCGAACGCGAGATTTTGTTATATTTACACGTTTTGAGGTCCCCTGAATACGAAAATCATGTTTTTAGCAAATGGTCTGTGTGTCTTTGTGTGTGTCTGTGTGTCTGTCTGTTATCAGCATATCTCAAATACAAATTATGGCAGAAAGTTCAAACTTGGTATTCTAAATGTGTATCATATAGGGATGCTACAGTAAGCTTTTCGTTAAGATCAAGCAAATGGTTCGTGTACAGGGACAATCAAGAGAAGTCTAATACATTACGTCTATGGGGGAAATTGCAGGTAAGAAGAGTTTAACGTCTATAGACTGCACTAAACCAAATGAAACGAACATATATTTTTGTAAAAGAGATAGTTAACTGAGAAAAAATTTTGTGTATGTAGGAGCCTTGCCCTTGGGGGGGAAGTCCCCCCTGGAGGGGAGTAAATTTTCATGATGGGTATCATTCAAAAGAGCTCATCAATACCTTTAAAACGAATGGTTGAACTATAAATCTGTGATAATTTAAGACAAAGTTATAGATTTTTTTTTTTTTTTTACTTTTAACAAAAAAAAACTTAGAAAAAAAATCATAATTTTTTTTTTTTTTTTTTTTTTTTTTTAATATTGAGAGTAAAATGGACGTTTTTTGGATATTTAGTGTTGCACTACTTCTCTAATATGGAAATCGTCTGCATTATCATAAAAGATATTTTTTTTAAATAATAATTTTAATAAATTATTTTGAAAAAAATGAATTATTTTTTAATAACCGATATAAATTCTATATAAATGTAGGTGCATTAATGAAATGGGGGGTTGAGGGGGGCGGTAGCTTCCGTTACACTGAACTAATTATCGTATAAAACTCTTCTGAAGCCTAATTTGAAATGTTTAGCATAGGTTTACATGACAGTTCTCGTTATCTTACCTCTTAATCTGCAACCTATATTTATAGTATTAAATTTCAGGGTAAGAGAAAGTCGTGTGAGTGACACACCAGATTATTTTTAATACATTTTTAACCTAAATTTGAACAATTTTAAGTTTAGATTGAATGATCTGATATGTTGCGCAACCAGTGAAAACTTCAAGAAAAAATATTTAATAGTTTCAGAGATTTCCGGCGCGCAAGGTTAATATATATATATATATAAGGTTAAAACACATAGATAATTAAATAATTCACCACAAAATTTAAATTATATTCCAAAATACATAATAAACTTTTAGGTAACATTTAGTCATGCCCAATGAAGCTTAGTTAACAATAAAATCTTTTTGTAAAAAATAGAACCGACTCCAAAAAGGAACTACTATTCAAACAACTAAAAATGAAAGAATGTTGGCAGAAAATGGAACTGTAAATTGCGCCTAAAAGTATAAAATAATTTCCTTCGCCGAAAAACCTATAACACTACAATTAATCACAACTTTTGAAGTCAGCGCAAAATTATATAAAATTTAATAATTTTCTAAAGTTTTGTCTTTAGGTCGGTAGCAACAAATGCTGTTGTCTCGAATGATGCATTTTCATGTTTCTTTTATTATTTTTATCACTGTATACAATTGGTCCATTAGTAGCATCTACATAGAACAGTGAACATTCTTCACAATGTGGATTTATGTTTCTACGAAGTTAGAGTTTCCTTTGCAAATTTGGTATAACTTTGATAACTATTATCCTTGATGGCTTTTGGATTTGGCGATCAAAATGTAAGGCAAAAATATACACGCAAGATGGACATGTTCATAATTGTACGATGTGTTGTTTCATATTCTTGATTACTCTCTTGATATACCTTATCAAAATAATCATGATATCCGGAAGAAATTAAATATGTTTGCTAGATAATTTTGCGATTTTTCTTTTACCAAGAGCGTCAGGTACTTACATCTTCGCCAACTTTTGCTGCTTACGAAATCTTATTTGTTTTCTTGAATCAAAGTATTTTTCGGTTGCGTTGAGCAGGTAACAATGTGAGATGTGTATTTTGAATAGGATTAGATTTTTGTATTGAATAAAGGTATCAATTTTTATTTAATTTTGCGCCGACTTCAAAAGTTATGATTAATTGTAGGTTATGGGTTGTTTGACAAAGGAAATTATTTTATACTTTTAGGCGCAATTTACAGTTCAATTTTCTGGCAACATTCTTTCATTTTTAGTGTTTGAATAGTAGTTCCTTTTTGGAGTCGGTTCTATTTTTTGCAAAAAGATTTTATTTTTCTCTTTTCAGTGAAAATGTATTTATATAGCTGAGCATCAGAAGACGTTCGACGGAAGTTTCATAAATCACGACTTCCATGAAAATTGGCATTACTCAAAAAAAGGTTTATGTAACTGAAAAATACATGAAATGCACCCAATGGGAACAAAAAAGTTTTATCTCCATCTAGAAAGTTATCCACTCGAGAGACAGTTGTGCCAGTTTTATTCTAGTCAAGTCATATTTAAGTTAATTTTTCTCAAATGCTGCATTTTTTTGTTGTGTCACTTTTCTTGCCTTTATCAGATATGAGCAAAAAACTATATATTAAACGAACATACGTTAAATTAAAAAGTCTTTAGAAATGTAAAGAACGGATACGCTGTATTCGTAACAGAAAATTCTGTAAGGCATATATATTGCACTTTACAGTGAATACCTGTCACCCGCTGCGTAGAAATTGCGGAGCGTAAAGTTCAAACAAAGAGCAAAATATGCATTGCAGCTGACGGACAGAAGTTTCAACATCGATACTTACATACTGCTTTTACCAGTGCAGCTGCATGCGTTCAGCAGTTAGAGTGAGAACAGACTTTTGTGAGTATCCTGTAGTTCGTTTATATCGTGATGAAACCTATTTCAGGTCAAGATCATTACGACAACAAAAAATGGTATTAAAATTAAATCATTTCTTACGAAGTTATAAGCTAACAAATTTCAACAACAACAACGAGAAACATGGTTTGTATTGAGAACCTCTTTCTTTATGAAGTCGGTTTAAAACGTCTATGCGTTAATCGATGTTACCGCTTACGATAATCATACTTTGAATTTTACATAGCATAAATGTCACCCGCTGCGCTACAACATATGCAATGTCGTTAAAGTGTGCACAAAATAGGAAATTGTGAACAAACAAATGTGCGTTTTAAGCGTTCTGTTTTTATCATTAATGTCTAAACTATCTTTGCGTACTACATCGATGATGCTCTGCAATTTTATAATTCACTTTTTCCCCTGTCTTGAAACGTTTCCGAGATAAGATCGCTAACTCCAGTATTTTCCACCATGTGGCGCTTTAGGCGATTGAATCCCGTAGCACATGTTCACTTTACTATACCTACATACCACTTTTATGACCATAGCTGCAGCTGTACAGCAGTTAAAAGAGTCGGGACTGACTTTTTTGGGCACCCTGTATTTTCTTTTGATCGTAGAGTGGGGGGGACCTATTACAAACCAAAACCTTTACAATAAAACAAAAAGTATCAAAATCGGAACATCCGTTCAGAAGTTATGAGCTAAGAAACAAAAACAAAAACAAAAAAAAACATATGCTTAGAATTGCGAACCTCCTCCTTTTTGAAGTCGATTAATTAGAGCATCTCTTACGAAGTTATAAGCTTACAAACACGAACAACAACACATAGCTCGAATTAAGAACACCCTCCTTTCTGAAGTTGGTTGAAAACAACTTTGCACTAATCGATATGACCGCTTACAGTAACAGTACTTTGAACCACAGAGTATACGTGTCATCCGTTACGTTGCAAAGTGTGGAAAGTAGTTCAAGTGTGCACAGTGTTGGAAATTGCGAACAAACAACTGCACGTTTTAAGCGTTCTATTTTTAGCAATAATGTCTAAAAACTGTCTTTTCGTAGTAAATCGATGATGCTCTACAACTTCGTAATTAACTTTTCTCCCATTTTGAACCGTTTTAGAGATAATAGCGCTAATTCCGCTGTTTTTCACCAGATGGCGCTTTATTTTCTTTAGATTGTAAATATGTTATAATGGGACTTACTTCAGACCAAGATCTCTACAACACAACAAAAAGTATCAAGTAACGGCATTTTGAACTACACAGCGTATGTCTCACCAGCTACGCTACAACGTGAGCAATGTAGCTTAAGTGTGTATATTATAAGAAATTGCGAACCAAAAAATGCACGTTTTTAGCCTTGTATTTTTAGCATCAATGCCAAAACTATCTTTTCGTACTAAATCGATGATGCTCTGCAATTTTATAATTCACTTTTCCCCCCAGTTTTGAACCGTTTCCGAGGTAGGAACGTTAGCAAGAATGTCTTAACTATCTTTTTTGTACTAAATCGGTGATACACTTCAGCTTTATAATTCACTTTTTCTTTAGAACCGTTTTCAAGATAAAAACAGTAACTCCACTATTTTCCACCAGGTGGCGCTGCAAGCGATTTAAGTTTGTACTGCATGGCCACTTTGCTATACTTTCATACCATTTTTATCACTATAGCTGCAGCCGTTTAGCAGTTAAAAGAGTTGGGACTGATTTTTTGGGCACCCTGTATTTTCTTTAGATCGTAAAGATATTACAATGGGACATATTTTAGACCAAGACCTTTTCGACAAAACAAAAGTATCAAATTCGGAGCATCCGTTCAGAAGTTATGAAATAATAAACATAAAATAAAACATACCGTTTGAATTGAGAACCTTTCTTCTTTTTTGAAGTCGGTTAATAAAAAAACAAAAACAACAACAACAACAACAAAAAAAAAAAGACTATAATTAAATATATATTTTTTTAAGTTCTAAGAGTCGTATGACCCCTGAAATCACCATAATTAACAGAAATATTTTGACTACTAACTAACTAAACACCTATAACGAGAATGACACTAGGCTTCCATCCATTTTAGTGCTTCGTAAATACAGTCGGCAGTAAAATTATTGAAGCACACATCCACATTTTCATACTTTTCTTTTGAAATTGATTGTTAATTTTTATAATCAATTTATTTTTTTTTATAAGCAGCGAAATATTAAGATCGTGACTCGACAAATATTTACCTAACAAAACAGTATAAAGTGCAAACTTCTTAAATAGGAATTATTGCTAGTGCTTCAATAGTTTTTATGCCGACTGTAGAATGCAGAATTCGTAATACATACGCCCAAAAATGTCTGAATCTCGATAAACGAAGATTCAGACATTTTTCAGACACTTCTCACTGACACAAAGGGAGCTACTTTTTATATTTGTGATCCTGTGAAGACATTTGACGAGTTTTCTATAGATTGCAGCTTCATACAGATGAGACGTAACGGTATTCTCTTTTACCTATTTCATGTTCCCCGCTGTTTCCCTATTTGATTATTTCATATCTATAAACATACCCATTCATCCGATCTCAATAAAAAGCATTATATTATATAACCAAGTCATACAAAATAAGAATACTAATTGTAGACTTCTTTCTAATACCTGTTTTTAAGATATGTTTCTAAACAACGTACACTCTGATTAAGGGACTATATAGTAAGGATATTCTCTATATTAAGGGACCGCAAAACGTATAAATATAATAAAAAACAAGTTTATAAAATTCAACTCTAAAAGAATTTTTATAGACCGTATATTGGTAATAAAAAACAATTGTGTGTGTGTGTGTGTGTGTGCGTGTGTGTGTAGAGAAGCCACATTTTTTTTTCTTTTTTTTTTTTTTTTTTTTTGACATAAGCATATTGCAACATATCAGGGACGTACTTATTTTTTCTTATTCAAATTAAGAGTAAAACTTAAATTAATGTACTTGGAAATTTTCAACTATCCAGTTAAATAACTTTCCAGTTATATAATTATAAATAAGAAATGGATAAGACAGTCATAATCAATAATAATTCATTATGTGTTCTTCTTTTTGCCATTAATTAAAAGTAAAAATAGTTAAATCTTAACATGGGACCATTTTATTATCATTTAATTCAGTGCAAGTTTGCAATACTTCATCCAGAATTACATCTCTCTAAATAATACAATAACTTATATCCAAATCAATCAAATTATGAATAATATCATGACATAATTTTTCATATATATATATATATATATAAAGCCTCATTCATTTGCAATCATAAACCGAAATATATCATTTATACTCTAACACCTAATAATGCTACTACATTCAGATACGTGTTTGTCAAAACAGAGCACCTATAATTACCATTCTATGCAGCCAAAATTTACAACAATCAGATTCCCATTCAATTCTAAAAGACCTGTGGATATCGACATTTTTTCCGATAGAGGTAATCACCGTGTTAACTCAATTGGCCATGAATCCGAGTCATGTAGCTTTTAGATCGATTACTCTAGCAAGCAATTTGGATTTTGTGGCAACAAAAAGATTGTTATTGGCGCTTTCAGACGCTGTTTGTTGAAAGAGGGAGAGATATGTAATTATTTATTTCTTATTCTTTGCGGTACTGTTTGTAGCATAGAGAAAAAAGGTGTTTTGTGTAATGTCTGTAAAGCGTGATAGGTGTTACAAAGTTTAAAGTTTGTGGTCTGTTTTTGAAAATTTATTCAATACTACACATATGCGTGACTTCTAAACATTTGCTTTCGTAGTTCATAAACCTTTTTAAGCATAAATCTTTTTTTTTTCTCATTTATTTCTTACACTGATGTAAATAGTAATGTAAATGTACACGATTACTTGAAAGCCACTATAATTTTATATTATGTACACCACTATTTTTATAATTAAACTGTCGCTTTATATTAAAAACAAAAAAAAAAGTTAAAACTAATTTAATAGATTGATATTTTACAAAATTAGTGGTGGTTAAATAATAAATGTTTAGATTCCTCATGATCTATAATATTAAGAATACAAAAAATATTGCCTTATAAATTGGCAGGAATCCAACAAAAATACTCGTGCAAGTGAAATAAATACAATACTTAGTGTCAAATTATAAACATAATTCTGTGATTAATGTGATCTCAGATTTAAAAAAAAAATAGTCTCATTTTTAAATTTATATAACCATAACTTTAGATTCGTGATTTTCAATTTATGGTCGTTTAAGATTAAGCAAAGATATAAGTTATATGGTCAGAGAAAATTTTACTTCATTTGTCTTGTAACTTAAATTAATTTAAAATACCAAATATAAATATGATATCGATATTTTAATGTATTATGTATATTTATCTTTAAAAGAACATGTTGCATTTGGAGTCAAAATCATTTTAGCTGAAGGTTAGTGACAGTATGAACTAAAAAATAAATAACTAATTTTATTTTTTACCATATTGAACATACATATATATATTTGTCTGTTATAATAAGCAAAATAAAAGATATGTAGTTCACATCGCGCATGATACTTCGTGTAAAATTGCGGGGTTACAGGCTATACTTCCTATGACTAAGAACATTAATTATTTTAGTGTGAAGTTGGTAAAAGGTAACAACGGGTTAACTGTAACTTCAGACTACAACTCAAATGATTAATTGAAATTAGATCTAATAACCATCATATATATGTTTGAAGTTTTTTTTTTCTTATAGATTATATTTAGTCTTTGGAAACCAAATAAAATATGAAATAGTTATAGTTTTAGAAGTTGGAAAATTTCTTTGCATTTTTCTCTCCGAAAGCATACTCCTCTAAAAATTTGGAGTTTTTGCCATAGCTGTACTTGTGAATTGAACGCTACAGATTAATGTAAGGAAACTGAGTTTTGTATGTATATATTGAATAAAACTTCAGATTTGTTTTAATTCTTAAACTTTTTGGTTTGTCGTCCGTGTCTACACTGATCCCAGGAATTGTGCGTGTCGGGAACATGTAACCATGATGTTTGCGTGCGTCCCAAGCACCTCAACTGCATTACTTATATTTTTTCTCTTTACTTTAGTTTTCAATTCGGCTTTTATTTATTTATTTTTTTTTTTATGAAAGCTAATAATCTATTTTTAAGATTTTGTTGGGGTATTAAAAAGTTTAAAATGTAAAGTTCTAGCTAAATGCGTTTGGAAAAGTTTGCAACTCTATAACGAGTTGAGTTATTACAAAAATTCAGAAAGTTCTAGAACCATCAAAGCTTTCACTATGCAAA
Source organism: Salticus scenicus (assembly GCA_963930645.1). Lineage (NCBI taxonomy): Eukaryota > Metazoa > Arthropoda > Arachnida > Araneae > Salticidae > Salticus > Salticus scenicus. Next base: position 101,482,534 of record OZ005652.1, read on the forward strand.
AACTTGACTGACATATATCTTAATATACTGGGTGTTCACAGAGTCTCTTTACAACTAAAAATTTATTTAAAAAAATTTTAATGTGATATTAAAATAAAATTGTTATATGTACTCAGTTGCTACTTAAAGCTATTTATTATTGTTTTCTGTATTTTAGATTATATTTTGAAGAACTAAAGGCTCAAAGTAACAAATGGCTATGCTTCAAGAAAAAGACCAATGGCAAGTATATTTCAGGAATGAAGCAATGTTTCATGTTTCAGAGAAAATGAATACACATGATGCGAGAGTCTAAGGCTCAGAGAACTCCCATGTAAGTAGGAAACTCAAGAGAGATAGTCAGAATTTGAATGTGTGATATGGTCTGACATGCAACGCATCCATTGAACCATTTTTATTAGTATATAACTAATTATATACTAATTATTATATTTTTTGCACCAAAGTTGCATAATCTTCAACCAAGAATTTTTTCCCCAGCAAGATAGTGCACTGTCCCATTGGGAGGGGGGTCTTAATGTTCATAATATCCTTGATGAAACAGTTCCAAGTCAATGGATTTAACGAAATGACCCAATTACTTGGCCACCTCGTTCACCTGATATCAAGTTCTTGTATTTCTGTGTGTGTGGCTGGGGGGGGGGGAGGAGTATGTTAGAATCCGTGTACATAAAATGGAGGTGAAAGGTATTACTAATCTGAATAAAAAAAAACATAGACGCCATTGGCACCATTAATGACACTTTGTTACAGATGATGTAGCTGGAAAGCATGTATCGCCTTGATATGCTTCGAGTAACTAATGGTAAGCTTACAGAGATTTATTAATTGCTGTAAAATAATAATAATAATAATAATTACCACTGAAAATAAAATAATTTTCGGTATATGTTAAAGAAACGTCTGTATATGTAAAAAGACTTTGTGGACACGAGTATAGTAGGACGAGGTCTCAGTAGGGCAAATAGAACCTCAAAACATAACATTTTCATTTTTTTTTTTTTTTTTTTTTTTTTTTTACTTTACGTGCACATTCTTAAGTTATAAAGAACAAAGAGTTTTTTGAAGTCATTTAATTGTAACTTGTTCCTAAAAACATTAAAAATGTTTCCTGAAAGTCGTTTTTGAAACGTCAAATTTATAGTACATATATATACACTGCAAATAAAGCTGTCTTAATTTAAGACATAAAAACAACTGAAAAATCATTTAAGATACGTAAATGCCTTAATATACACCTAAGACATTATAGATATCTTAATTTAAGACAGAAATGTGTCTAAAATACCAATTCAGACACAAAAAATATCTAAAATGCCTAACTATGAGAAATTTCAGACAGCAAAAGCGTCTAAATTTTCGTCGATTTTGGAAATTCAGACACTTGCATTTCTTGGCATTTTTTCTTATATGAAATCTACTTTAAGCAACATACTTAGCCTATTTAAATTTCTTTCCTCATTCAATAAATATAATACATTTTACATATTAAGTTGTAAAGCGTAAGCAATTTAAACAATATTAATTTATGAAATTAAATTTTTATTGAATATTACTCTAGATATGTGTATATTTCCATGAAATTATGTTTATTATAATTCATAAAACAATATATTACAACGCAAAAATTATTCGTTAAAAAAACACAAAAAAAAAAAAAAAAAAAAAAAGCTATGTATTTAAAGCTAATATTTCATATTTAAGAAAAAGTATTAATATGAAAGCAAGTAACTTACAGCTAAGAAAGCGAATCTTGAATAATTTGAGCATCACTGTTTTTTATTTATTGTTCTTAATTTCGATTTAAAATCTGTTTTCTTCCACATATTTTCTTGTTCTTAAGCATAAAACAACGAATTTTGAGGAATTCATGTTCATAATTTGTTTTCTTTTAAAAAACAGTTTTAATGAGGATATCGTTATCCAAAAATATTGAGGGCGAAATAAGGATAGTTTTTCACATATTTTATATGCATTTTTAAAAAATTCTAAAGCTCTAGATACAAAATTTAATATAATAATGCATATTAACTGTTAGATAGTATATTATTAATAGTTTTATAACAATAAATACGAATTATAGCGTATAATTACCTGCGTTTTGCTAATACTGACTTACATATAACTATAAAAAGGACCTCTCGTGTGTGAAATGGTGGCTTGATTGGCAAGGTACATGGAATTAACTGCGTCTTCCGATGCTTGGTTTCGTATTCCGCGACTGATGTGAGTTCGATTCCAGTGCTGTGTTAAAGGCATTTTTAAAAAAATGTTTTTTTTTTTTTTTTTTTTTTTTTTTTTTTAATGCTCTAGAAAATTCTAAAATCTATTTTTAACAGAAAAAAAAAGAATCTCAGGCCACCTTTATTTATTTATTTATTTATTAAAAAGCCTTATAAATAGCGGTGTTCCTAAGCCTAACATGGCGGTATTTCTAAGCCTAAAAAACATGGCGGTGTTTTAAGACATTTTAATGTCTTAATTTCAGTTGCAAAAAAGTGTCTTAAAAAGTACGACACTTTTTTTTCGCTTAAAAAATGACCATACGTTTAAGACGCTTTTTTAACTGAATTTAAGACGTTTACGTTTACAGTGTATATATATATTCCTCAAAGTCTCTTAAGCTTAAAAGAGGTAATAGACCACTGAACGATGAATCTTGCTTACTATTAGTTTTGAAACTCTTTTATTCTAGATGGACTTTGCTCAATGCTACATGTAATGTCTATGTTAATTTATGAGAGTTTACGGAGTTAATATACCGTATTCTACTAATCTTAAATGAAAATAAAACTAGATTATTCTTGTTTTCGGCATGCTTTTAAATGTCGAACAAAGGTAATAGTAAATAGAATGAGATAAATCAATTAATAAGAATAGAGTATAATAGATTCCTCAAACTAATCTTACATAGTAGGTATACGTAGATGTTTATTACAAAAGAAATGTAACGATGAATGTTGTCTTATCATCCATTCCATAGAATCTTACTACATCCATTTTCGAAATTAATGCTAACATTCATGTCTCCGGTATCTTTATTTTTTTTTTATTTTTTTTTTAATGGTGAGTTAGATGCCAAAAATGAGTAATAATTTGTAGTATACAAGGAGACAACGATTAATTTGGAGACAGTTTAACATATTAAAAAAAAAATGGTATAGCAGTTATACATAGATTTTTATTGCAAAAGCAATGCAACAACAAATGTTTTCTTATCACTCATTACATGTAACTCCAGTACATTCACTGTCGAATTTTTAGTTAACATTTCTGTCTTCCACATCTTTTTTTTTTTTACGGTGAACATTGGAAATAATCTTATCATACTTCGAACATTGGAAATAATCTTATGGATACAGTCAGAAGAACTGATTAATAAGAAAATACTTTAACATATTAGTAAAACAAAATTTATGTTTATTTTAAAATCTATATAAAATAAAGCTAGGAGAGTTTGCGCACAATTCAACAAAACAAAATAAAAATTACAAATATTTATTTTTTCCTAAACTACTGGTGCATAATTTTGAATTGATTCTTCTTCTATGCATTTCCATTAATATTTTGTTCTTCTGATAAAATTTAGAACAACAGCTGTTTTAAAACCAAGAGTACTATTTTGCGCAATCTCTGATGAGAAAATAATATGTACCGTAATTTCGTGTATATAACCCGCGGGTAATCTATAATAAAAACCTGACTTTTTATGTCCTGCGGGCTACCATCCGGTGCGGGGTATCGATCGCGAACAAAGAAAAAATCAACACCAGTCTCATTTTTGTTTCGGAAGTCTCGATTATTAACGCATAATAACGATGAAATTGAGGACAGTGAAAAGGAATGTGATGAGGAGGATAATACGGATGATGAAGATGAACTGTCCCAAACAATACTGCAACATTTTAATTTTGATACGCAAGAATCCGATTTCGATGGATTTGAATGAATTTCGTAAATAAATTTATTACTAATCTATAATTTTCTTATAAATTGAATAAAAATGTTAATCATTAGACGTTTTCCAGTTTATAGTGATTTATATAGAGAGAAAGATTAATACTATGTTATGATTTGCTTTTTCATTATAGGTAAGTAAATTTATTTGTTTATTACTTATATTTAGTTGTATATTTGTCTCCTTTCCTACTTATTATTAAAACAATAGCAATTATTATTGAAATTATAAATAGCGATTGCCGACCTTTAGAAGTGCAGGGTATCTTCTAGTGCGGGGTATCTTTCGGTTATAATTATTTTTAAATAAATTTTTTTATGCTGTGGTTTACCTTCCGCCGCGTTTTATGTACGCGAAATTACGGTACATCGAATATTGCTCATATTGTCTTGGTTTTATTGTCTTTTGTCACTCATTATAACATGCGACACCACTACGTCCATTGTCGAATTTCTGGTTAATATTGGCGTTTTAACAATTGTGTTAAAGTTACACCTACTTCCCCTGAATGAATATAGTTTAATTATGCTTTTTTTTATTATTCATGAAAAAATTGTATTTTAAAAGCATCCGTTTCTAAATTGCTTTGCAAGTTTGATGTTCGTAAAGCGCCCATAGATAACACATAATCTATGAAGTCAGTTGTCATGCTATGTATTGATGCATGTTCCTCGTACGTCCATTGTCGAATTTCTGGTTAATATTGGCGTTTTAACAATTGTGTTAAAGTTGCACCTACTTCCTCTGAATGAATATAGTTTAATTATGCTTTTTTTTATTATTCATGAAAAAATTGTATTTTAAAAGCATCCGTTTCTAAATTGCTTTGCATGTTTGATGTTCGTAAAGCGCCCATAGATAATACATAATCTATGAAGTCAGTTGTCATGCTATGTATTGATGCATGTTCCTCGTACGTCCATTGTCGAATTTCTGGTTAATATTGGCGTTTTAACAATTGTGTTAAAGTTGCACCTACTTCTTCTGAATGAATATACTTTAATTATACTTTTTTTTGTTATTATTATTCATGCAAAAATTGCATTTTAAAAGCATCCGTTTCTAAATTGCTTTGCATATTTGATGTTCATAAAGCCCCCATAGATAATACATAATCTATGAAGTCAGTTGTCATGCTATGTAATGATGCATGTTTCTCGTAAGTCAAATACAAATTGAATAAAAAATATATTGTTTTCCTTATTTAATTTTTAATAAAAAACACTATATCTGAGAAAATATAATAATTTTTCAGCTTTTGAAAATATTCCCTAAATTAAATAGTACTATATTAAGTTTCTAAGCAATTTATTTATATATGTAAGTAATTAATAACAATCTAACTTTAAAAGATAAGTTACAAATATGACAAATCTTATGAACTTGTCAATAAATTAATTAACAACACCTATTACTCTAAAAGGCAAAGTAATCTTAATGCTAAATTATAAATAACAACTTCATAAATAAACACCATAAAATTAAACTGAAAAAAAAAAAAAAAAAAAGCATAGGGTTTAAATAATTAAACACAATTCTTCGTAGACCTTAAAAAACCCGTTCACCATTCGTAACGATGTAACTGAATAACAAATATTGGAGGCATTAAAAAAAAATAAATAAATAAAAATAAAATAAATAAATAAATAAAAAAAATCGCCAGTTTTTCTTTTTTTTCTTTTATGAATTGTATTAACCCACCACATTAAAATTACATATTTCGCGAAAAAAGTCAAACAATGAGAAAGTTACCTTCTGTATCAGAAAATAACTGCAATATTTTGATATTTGGAAGTTAGATATGCTGCAATATTTGGAAAATACACAGAAAAAAATATTTTTGGTGTTTTTTGGCAAAGCAATCACGGTTTCGGGTATCAGTTTTTTAAAAAAAATCAATTGGCTGCGTTATCACATTTTATTTGCCAATCGGTCACGAAAGTTTGGAAATTACATCAAATGACTATGGAAGAAAAAACCATTTTCAAGGTCTGTTTGAGAAACAACTGTGCCTCAAAAGATATATATATATATATATTAAACAAACAACAAAAATAAAATAAAAATAAAAATAAAAATAAAAATAAAATAAATAAACCTTAAACCATTACTTTCTCCTCCTCCCCATCCCCCCCCCCAAAAAAAAAGCAATAATTTTAAAAAAGAATTATTTATTTATTTATTTAATATTTATTTTTTTACTTTCTCTTACCAATAAGGTAGAGAAAGTATTGTTTTTGGGTCAAATTTTCGAACGCGAGATTTTGTTATATTTACACGTTTTGAGGTCCCCTGAATACGAAAATCATGTTTTTAGCAAATGGTCTGTGTGTCTGTGTGTGTGTCTGTTATCAGCATATCTCAAAAACAAATTATGGCAGAAAGTTCAAACTTGGTATTCTAAATGTATATCATATAGGGATGCTACAGTAAGATTTTCGTTAAGATCAAGCAAATGGTTCGTGTACAGGGACAATCAAGGTAATTCTAATACATTACGTCTATGGGGGAAATTGCAGGTAAGTAGAGTTTAACGTCTATAGACTGCACTAACCCAAATGAAACAAATATATATTTTTTGTAATAGAGATAGTTAATTGGGAATTTTTTTTGTGTGTATGTAGGAGCCTCCCACCCCCTGGGGGGGGGGAAGTCCACCCTCGAGGGGAGTAAATTTTCATGATGGGTATCTTTCAAAAGAGCTCGCCAATACCTTTAAAACGAATGGATGAACCATCGATCTGCGGTAATTTATAACAAAGTTATAAAACAAAGTTTCGTTATTACTTTTATTATTATTTATTACATTTTATTTCATTTTATTATTATTTGTTTTATTATTAGTTGTTTATACTTTTATTATTATTATTATTATTTGTTATTTATAACAAAGTTTCGTTATTACTTCTAACGAAAAAAAAAATTTAGAAAAAAAATGATATTTTTTTTAAGTGAAAACTTCTTTAGACCCGTTGAGCACTTTTGGGTGAAGAAAAATCATTGAACTCCCGTCATCGTCTTCCATTTGAAGTGAAAACATTTGGGTGAACAAAAATCATTGAATTTGTGCCATCGTCAGCAAATGCTTTCCATCCTTGTATGATACAAATAATGTATCATACAAATAACATGCTATTGTGAAGTGTTAATAATTATATACTGTATATTGTTTTAAAATCTGGTGCGGCTCTACACGAATTCTCTCATCTCCGGACACTGTCTCTTAAAGATTGCAGCCGGAAACGTTGCAGTTAGACCTCACAAAACAGTGAGAAAGGCCAAAGCCGCCATTTTTCTCACGTTTTTACAATTGGGTGCGGCTCTACACGACTTCACTCATCTCCGGACACTGTCTCTTAAAGATTGCAGCCGGAAACGTTCCAGTTAGACCTCACAAAACCGTGATAAAGGCCAAAGCCGCCATTTTTCTCAATCAATTTTTACAATCTGGGCGGCTCTACACGACTTCTCTCATCTCCGGACACGGTCTCTTAAAGATTGCAGCCGGAAACGTTCCAGTTAGACCTCACAAAACCGTGATAAAGGCCAAAGTCGCCATTTTTCTCACGTTTTTACAATCTGGTGCGGCTCTACACGACTTCTCTCATCTCCGGACACTGTCTCTATTCCAGTTAGACTTCACAAACCGTGAGAAAGGCCAAAGCCGCCATTTTTCTCACGTTTTTACAATCTGGTGCGACTCTACACGACATCTCTCATCTCCGGACACTGTCTCTATTGCAGTTAGCACATTAAATAAAATTGTAATATAATTTTTGTAGTAGTAGTTTATATTAATGAATAAAAAAACACTTCATTTAAAAGTATTTCCTACACAATAAAAAATTTCCTGACGATTCAAGAAATACAACACGTAATTGTTCATGTTTTCACTTCTGTCAGCACTCCCGAAGTGCAACTGTTTTTTTTTTTTTTTTTTTTTAAATATTGAGAATTAAATGGACTTTTTTTGGATATTTAGTGTTATACTACTTCTGTAATATGGAAATCGTCTGCATTATCATAAAAGATAATTTTTTAAAATAATAATTTTAATAAATTATGACAGAATATATATACATATATATATATATATATATAAAGTAATAACATTAAATAAAAATATTTATTAAGAACAGTGTATCACAAATATTTACGGTTCAATACCCGTTTCTGCAAATGAAATTATTCAAGACAGCTTCTCTGTTGCTTTACCAAAGAAGACACCTAAGCTCATTGGATTCCTTTGTCCAGTAAAAGTAATATGATCTAATACTAGAATTGTTGCTGGATTTTTTTTTCTTTTATGTCAAGAAATAAAAATTAATGACACAATTTTAAATTTCTTTTTTCTTCAAAATTCAATCACAGTGATTCTTCAATCAATATTTTCTTATCTTTATGCTTTTCCTAATGGCGCAGCGCCTTTTTTGCCACGGGTATTTGACCGGGATATCACTGAATTCATGAACATTTGTAAAGGAGTAGACAATGGAAGATCATTGCTACCCCGAACCAAGTCAACAAAGGACAAAATCCCCATACCTTGTCCAGGATTTTTAACCCGTGACTCACCCTGTGGGAACCAGGGATGCTAACTACTACGCCGTATTTTTCTTTCTCTTATAGTCTTTAAAAATTTTGAATCCATATATTACAAAAATATTATTTTTAACTTATCTTTTCAAAGCAGATTTGCTTCAAAACAAAGGCAGGGAAACACACGGGAAATATATATTTTTAAGACAAAAAAGTAATTTCAAAGAATGAAATTCTAATTCATATTTATATAAAATATATTTTTGTACACTATACAAACAAATTACATTTTTTTCTTTTTATATCTTTATATGTATTATTTTTATAAAGGACAAGAAAAACATAGTTCAAAGAAAATGATGCATTTATCATTTTGCAGTTTATTTTTATAATTTTCTCTAAAGTAAATAATCTTATATTTCAAAATTATTTTTATAAAATAATTTGGCATCATGACCAATCAATATTTAGCTTTCTTTGAATAACTGAATTCGTATCATTTTTCTATAATATTTGCCCATGTCAATAAAACTCAAAAATATTTAAGGAAATTGGAAGACAATTTTTAAGTTGCATTAATTTATTTATCATTTAACATCCAGCTTTATTGTTAATACTACAGTTATTTTAACTTATAATTTTGTATCGTAAGATTTATGTTAGGATTGTTTTTTTTTTTTTTTTTTTTTTTTTTTTTCTTAGCATGTTTTATATTCCATTTAAAAATAAACAAACTTTACAAACGAAAGCGTACAATTTTTCTGTTTGCATTTCTGTCATAAATTTCTCGAAACAGTTCACCGTGCAGTTATGTTAGAATTTGTTTCTTCAAGGCTCAACATATGATATTTGTTCTAATACTTTTACATATTTCTTTATTTCATGTTTTTATGCATTTGCCTTTAATGATGTAGCATTTCTAAAGCTAGTTTATTTTAAAGTTTTTGGCATGTTATATTCAATACCCTGTTTGTGTAATAGAGTTATAACAGGATTTGGTTCAGAAAAAATATCATTTCTATATAGATAAATTTCTTTTATAGCATTTTATTGCATTCGGATTGTTGCCTTTGAGTTTTTCATAATTTGTGATTTGATCGCCAAATATTTTTATAAAGTGAAGTATTTCAAATATTATATATATATATGCACTGTTCAATATCAGCCATACAAATGCAGTATTTTAAATTCATTTTTCTAATTGACATTTTAAAAGGTAACAGGTCAAATATTTGTTGAATTTTCCCTTGTTCGTGCTAATTATAATCTTTTAAAAGTTAAAGCATCGTCTACATGGTATTTAAATAATAATTAATAAATGCTGCGACATTTTTGTCGTAAGTCAAGTGTATGATTTACTTTTTATGCACATAAGTTTGCTTAATGTAGTTTGTAAATGTTATAGAAAAGATATACCATAAAAGATATTTATAATTATTTAATATTTTAATTGACAAAAAATTATCAATTTGTTCTAAATGACTAATAAAGCATAAAGTTGGTTTTTCTTCTTTGAGTTATTTATTTATTGAATTTTTTAACTATTAAATTCCTATTTACTTCTAATAGCAATTCTTATATAGAAAGAAAAAATTAAACAAATTATTTAACAGTTATTATGCAGTTGTATATAAAACTGAATGTGATGTATAATTTTAGATGGGAAAGATAAAATAGCTTACAACAGTAAAAAGGAAAAGACAAAGAAATATAAAAGGAACAAACCCGAGTCAAAGATTAACATGTTAATTCTAAAGAAACGATTTACCTTGGTTGACACCTAACCGGAACAATACTATCAATGATGTATTATTTCTAATTATTTATTAATTATAACTTGCAATAATCAAGTTTACAGCATTAAAGAATTAAAAAAAAAATCATTCGTAGAACATTGTTACTTTTATCAGTACAGATGAAATTTTCATATTCAAATAGTGAACAGTTTGTAACTGTTAGATAACCAACATGTTATCTCAGTGCTTCTAGAAGTCTGTATGATAAATTTGATTTTTTACATATGCAGGGAAGGAGCATCGATGCAGATCTCATACCACTATTAATGAAACAAATTTTCTTCATCTTAAACAAACGATGTTATATGTATGTATATATATATATATTTAAAAAAAAATGCTGGTATGAGTTTTGCACTAAGGTTCCATCACTGCGATGTATTCTGAATTATATAATCAGTTATATAATCAGTGAATAAAATTTAAAAATTGTAACATCAATCATAATAACGATGACCAGATTTGTTCCCTTTACTCCGGCTGACAAATAGCCCAATATGCATAGCTATAATGCGCCGCTAATGTTAACTGTTATGCTAATGACGTTAACTCCATTCCACTCTATAGCTGTCAACCGATCCTATTTTGTATACGGATAATTGTAGAGAATATATATATATATATATATATATATATATATATATATCACCTTTTATAACAGTTTTTTACGATGAAATAAAGTTTTTTTTTTTTTTTTTTTTTTTTTTTTTTTAAACGCACAATGGTATCAAAAAATTGCTAGCTGTATGTTCTGATTGAAAGTTAATAGGAATTTCTTTTTTAAAATCAAAAGTATATTCCAATGAATGTAAAATTCTATCACATAGGTGTCAACTTGTAAAGATTTTAACACCACTATTTCTTCGTAAAATATTTCATGGAGTATAATTGCAGAAAACTGCTAAAGAATATATTAAAATTTTTTGGTAGAAAAAAAAGTACAAGTTGGCAGCTATTATCAAATCTATTAGCAGAGCCTGATTAAGGGGGAAGCACACATTATCTCCGCTCTCACCGGAATATTTTTACAATAATTTTTTACTTCATGTCATAGAAATTCCACGCTTTGACGAGGAAATATTTTTTATAAAAAATGAACGGTGTAAAACAATCCATTTTACTCACCGTTATTAGACACCAGAATTCTTTTAAAATAATTTTTAATGAGAATTTTCTGTTTCTTATAGGAGGAAAGTATTTGTTAAAAAACAACGGTGTAAGTATAAATAATGTGTGCTTCCCCCTTAATCAGGCTCTGTCTATTAGCAGCTATCTATTAGCAGCAATCTATTATCAAAGATTTTTATCAAAATTTAAAAATTTCGTGTAAGCACATCTGTATAGCTATATAATTAAATTATTTAGTTCTGAATCAGTAATATCTAATATAATCCATGTACTACACTTAGTTTCGACTTACATAATGTAATCTGTAGAACATTTAATTGCTGTTTGGTGAGATATCAAATATTTAATTAGTTTTGAATATTATAAAACACATACAACACATGCATGCCATTATATTGTTAAATCCAACTAGCAATATTTATATTGGTACGGTTTTTTCTTTTATTTAATTATGTATCCTAAAAAAAAGGGGGTGTATAGGAGCCATTACGTACAATTTGCTTTTGATTCAGCCTCACACCTATGACTTGAAAAATTTGTTAATAAAACTGCATACATTACGGACTATTCTCTCACGACGTTAAAGCTTATGTACGTATTCAGACCCAAACTTAAGCGTTTTATATTTCATTTTATGTATTTTTTAATTTTTCTTTCTTCTTTTCTGATTTTATCCCTTTGAACTATAAGCCAAAACTGCATTGACTTAGACAAAGAAGATTGCAAGTAATATAATACGTATTTAGAAATTTACATCGCGCGGTTTATTTTATGTTAGGTTTTATCTAAGTAAATACAACACGATCTTTTTTTCTAAATAGTTCTTTAACAAATTAAAAAATATATATATATTCATTTAGAACAGCAAAAGGTTAAAAAAAAATAGTGGAATTTTACGGTTGACATAGTTCTTTTAAAATATTAGTCATATATATGTGCTAGAAAATTCCAGTGGTTTTTATTGTATGTACAGTGTTACCAGATTACGCGACTTTTTTATTCAATAGCCACCAACAATGTTTTAAAGTGGTATTTGATATACATAAAAGGCGAATCCAATCGATAATTCGTCGATTATGTATATCAAATATCACTTCTCAAAATTATTAGTGACTATTGAATAAAAAAGGTCTCGAAGTCTGGCAATACTGTGTATGTAAAAGGGAGGTAGGAGATCTGCATTTGTAACAACTTTAGCTGATCTATGTTTAAATTACAGAGTCAGATTTATATAATAATTTTTTAAACACTGCATCTGTTGTGTAACAGTATTGCAGAACTTAAAAATGCTTTAACCTCTAAATTAAATTTAAGTTACGCTTTTCCCAATTTTAATCTCTATAAAAGTCACACACTGAGAAAAAAAAATATATACCGCCTTTCTCTAGAATGAAAAAGTGACCATTTTCTAAATCCCTTAACTAGAAATATAGATTTCCGAGTTATGTGTATAAGGCGCACCAATAAACTGAATAAACGAAATTATCGAAAATTTATAGTGTATACATTTCTAGATTGTGAAACAATATTCTGAATACTCAAAATATTCTGAATCATTTATATTGCGAGAAATTATCGCTTTATTTTCTAGAATTGGGTAATAAACCAAGTTTATAGGTACAGAAACCCGCCTTTTCTAGTCTCATTTATTTGCAGAGATTTTTAAATAACTTTACCCTCGAGAATGTAGGCAAACGCTCTAGAATTCTATTAGGAATTTCTAGAACTCGCTTTCAAAGGGACTAGAATTTATAAGGATGACATGGAACTATTTTTTCTAGAGCCACAATTTAGATTCTAGATGTCAGTTACAGAATTTTTTCTCAGTGCAAATTCTTTTTTTTTTCTGTTTTTATTTAGTTATGTTCCGTATCACTATCTTCAGGATTACAACTTATAAGTAATTATATTAAATTATCTGGAAAATTCTGTAGAATTACAAACTGTATGTATTACGAAATAACAGTAGTACTGCTTTATTAATTATGTTCTAAATCTGTATGTACCAGATTCAATTTTAAAATAATCAAATCATTTATGATTTGTGCTATCTGCGATATACTAAAATTAATGCTCTACTTTACATCCTAAGACATGTGTTAATACCGCGACAAACGTTATCTGATACTGGAAGTTTCATCAGACAAAACGTTTCAATTTTAAAGTTCTCAGCTTTTTTAAATTATACCGGTGCATTGTTGTTACCTCCTTATTTTCATTTTTTTTTTATTTTTTTTTTTTTATTGTAGAGCAAAATTCTCTAAAATGTTAGTCTGATTAACCTAGATAAGATAGCCTTTAATAAAAGTGGTATTAAACAACAGACAGCATTAAAAAATCTTCGGAATAATTTATAGAAGTTTTCAATGCGAATTGAAGTATGTATTTTGTAATATTACAAAGCCAAATGAGAACTGACTATCGAAATATTTAACTCTTTATTTATTAGATGAATAAACTAATGCAGAAAAAAAAATACAGAGAACTTTGTATACAAACACCATAAAATATTAAAACACTCAAAACTTTCTGTTTTTGTGATTAAAAAAATTAAACACGACACTTTTTAAGGGAAAAAAACGGTAAAAAAAACTGTTATCACTTTTTCGATCGCATGTTTTTCCTCCATGTTAAAAAAGAATTTCTCTTTTTGTTGTCGCACGCATAGAAAACTGAAATACTCTGTGAACGAGATTAAAATTAGAATTTTATTATTGGAATATTTGTCATTTTGGATTGTGTGTAATTATATGTAAGCGCAGCAAACCAACTACTGCCAATTTCTTTTCGACTCAAACATTTATTTAAATAAATATTTTTGTGATGCCTACAATTAGCAGAGTTTCATTCAACAGCGCCGATGAAGAGACAGTCCACTCAACTATCGACAACAGCATGTGTTTGTCTTTCAAATAGTAAACTCCGCCTGTGGTCGTTATTCTTTTAAGCTGCAATATTTCTTTCTGTATCCATATTTATGTTACAAATGAATATACATCATAATTATATTCTTTATAATTAAAGTATTTGTATTTGTATTTGTACTATTTTTGTTGTACAAATATGAATATTAGGAATATTCTTAAGAAAAATAGTGACATATATCATAGCCTCCTAAGCTAGATGTCAGTCGCGTAGCTCGGAAATGTGGAAACAGTTCAAGCGGTAGACAGCGCCACCTGGTACAGATTGCGCGACTTTTTATTCAACAGCCACCAAAAATTTTTTAAAGTGGGATTTGATATACACAAAAAGCAAATAGATGCGAAGAAACGTCGATTATCTGTATCATATATAACTTCTTAAAATTATTGGTGACAGTTGAATAAAAAGGTCACGCAATCTGTACTAGGTGGCGCTATCTACCGCTTGAGCTGCTACCAAATTTCCGAGCCACGCGACAGGCATCTAGTTTAGGAGGCTATGCATTTATTTTCCAAAGAAACGTCCACTGGCGTCATTAGAGATTTCTAAATGACATGAATCTACGTCAGAAGTCGCGAAAGTGTTAAAATAGCATCTGGTAAATTAAAATTATCAGAACATTACTAAAATTAAATTTAACAAAATTAATAAATTGTTTACATAATATTAAACAATAAAAAACAAAATGAATTAAGAATCCAAATTGCACTTGAAATGTTTGCAAGCGATCAGTTTAATATTAATAATAATTGTAATAACATAGTCAAAAATGAAGCTATACATAATATTGCTGAAGAAGCTTTCTTTATATGATTAAACAATATACATATTCGATATCAAATATGATTTATTTATTTATTTATTTATTTTTAATGCAAAACTGACAATGCTGCTGAATTCGTAAGCACATTTATAATTGCAAGTTACAAATTAAAACAGAACAGAAAACAATAATAAACCACAAAAACAATTAATTATTTAAATAAGGTAAAAATATTAAGAAGAATTTGATTCATAAAAATAATAAAACTATACTTAGAACTGTTTGGTATGATCATTAACGTCCTTTAACACACACACACAAAATAAATAAATAAATAAATCTTAAAGATGCGGGAAAAAAAAAAAAAAAAAAAAAAAAAAAAACACTAATATCTATTTGAAATAAAACTTGTTCTACATTTATTTTGTTTTATTTATTGATATATATATATATATATATATATATATTATCAAAACTTATAAAATATTCATAAGCTATAATAGTCCATGTTTAAAATCGTATGATTAAAAAAAGAAAAAAAAAATCACATGATGTATACGCTGCAGAATTCTGCTCACGGAACTTAGATGGATTTGCAAAATTTTAAATCAAACAATTTTCAGACGCGGAATTGTTTTTTGTACAAATGCTAATTCTCTGCCAGAACAAAGTGCGAAAAAAGTAATTTATTTCTTGAATACTTTTCTCTCATACCAGGTATTTAAAGGACTTCCGTTTTAAATGTTGCATGCTGATTTGAAAATCAGTTTATTTGCCGACAACCAGGAATTCAAATTGAATTCCGTATCCTAAAGTTTTTTCTTTTCTTTTTCTTCAATTTCTTTCTTTCTTTCTTCTTTCTTTTTTTCTTTTTTTTTTGAGTCTTGAATAGCATTTACTCTTCTTTTCTTAAAAGTCTTTTGTTTGCTTCCCTTTTGTACTTTACTTTCTTTTCCTTTTTTTCAAATACTGTAAAAGAAAATGTAATTTAAAGAAATCGTTTATATATCAATTTATACCGATTAAAGTCATTGAAAAACTGGTCTTATTTAAAAATATCTGTTTTTTTTTAATGTATATATATCTCAATGCTTAATCAAGATTAATGATATATAAATATAGATAAACTGAGCAAAGTACAGACAATTGCTTTTTATTTATTTATTTATTTATTTTTTCATCCAGGAAAAAAGACTTAATAGCTTAATCGTCTAAGATAAATCTATTTATTTCATAATTTTTATCAAGCTTTATTTAAGCTTTTCTCTTAAGACAAAAAAAAAAAAAGTTATTTGCCTTCAAAATATACATAAATAATTATTTCTCGTTTACTAAAAATTTCGAGTTGACGTTTTGTTTGTTGTTTAGAAATCATGATTGCTCTATGTACGAAAGAAATTGCAAAACAAAAACGGTGGCTATCGATTTAGTATGGTACCTTTTATTGCATTAAGTATGTTTACGTAGAGAGTAATAATATATCGATTTCTTAAACGGATAAAACGATTTAATTCTAATAAACGTTTATATTTATAGAACATATATGTCTCGAAATTAACATAAGAAAATTTGTACCTGATAATTGAGATATTGTAAAGTATTACTATCGTTTTATTCTTTTAGTCAATACATTCTTCTTCAAACCTTAAAAGCAAAAATAAACTGCCTTTCGTTTACGGATGTTTATTTATACGGACGACTATTTAAGTATATATATATATATATATATACAGAGTGTTTCAAAAATATGCTGACACATACAACATCAACAGTTCAATTTCACATGCAATTAAAATCTATTTAATTGCAATAAATATTTCTATAATACATCATAATTATCTCAAAAGCATTATAAGAAATTTTTTACATCGCAAATAACACATAATAAAAATATCACAAAACCTTTTACAAGACAGTTTGTTTCATCAAGCTCATTCAGAGAACGCTTTTTTCTTGGAAACGGAATCGCAAAATAATTGTAATTTTTAACACTTAAAAACTTAATTATAAAATTCAGAAAGTACCATAAAATAATATATAAAACAATATTCATCATATATAGTATAAAATCACTTTTAAAATCACGTTTACTAAAATTATATATATATTTTAAAAAATATTTTAAACTGTATACATTCAAAGCTTTTCGCTATGAAAACCAAAGCAGCATCAGTAGTTTAACACACATGTTTCTAATTAGCAATTTATATATATATATATATATTTGCATTTGACGGTTGGCAGTTAAAGAGTACTTAAGTTAATTGAGGAGTCTTGAGCATAAGGAATGGTAACTTGCGAAGTTTGGTGATTGTAACTATTGAAGGGTCAACAAAGTACTGCCCGTAGGAGCTGTAACTATTGTAGGGTGAACAAAGTACTGCCCGTAGGAGCTGTAACTATTGTAGGGTCAAAAGAGTGCTGCCTGTAAGAACTGTAACTACTGTAGGATCAATAAAGTGTTGTCTGTTGGAGCTGTAATCATTGTAGGAGAAGTACTAGTAATGCACGATTAACCTTTAACAATCCGGAAAGAAAAAATGGAATCGATGTTATAGATGCTGAAATATCACATGAAACTATTGTAGGAGTAGAACTATAAGAAACTAAGAAAAAACAGAACATTAATTACATTAGAAAAGTGCACCAAATTATTGGCAAAATTGCAGCATCTTTAGAATTTATCGCATTTTTACATTTAATTACATTGATAGCTTCAGATAAATAAAATTTTTGAATATTCATATCAAGTATTTATCCTACAATGATTACAGCTCCTACAGTCAGCACTTTGTTGAACCTATAATAGTTACAGATCTTACAAGCAGAACTTTGTTGACCCTACAATAGTTACAGTCACCAGACTTCGCAAGTTACCATTCCTTATTCTCAAGACTCCCAATTAACTAAAGGACTCTTTAACTGTCAACCGTCAACCTTCAAATGTAAATATATATATTTATATATATATATATATAAACTGCTACTTAGAAACATATATATATATTAAAATCCTGATGATGCTTTTGTTTTCAAAGCGAAAAGCTTTGACTGTATACAGTTTTAAAATGTTTTTAAATAAAATATAATTTTAGTAAACGTGACTTTAAAATGAGTTTATTCTAAATATCAGTGACACGTACTTTTACAAAGTTCTTTTTTAGACATAATTTATAATTCATCATATAGTTAGTAGCCAAATAATACAAATGTAAAGCTAGCTTTTTAAAGACATCAAAAGAGAAAAATGGTGAAATATAAAATATAGCTAAGAAATATACTAAATATAAACCAAGACAGCAAACTTTGATCTGAATTAAGTTTATTTTATATAAAATATAATTTTTTAATCCGAATTAACAAATTTTAGAATCCCAAAGTCACTATTTATAGCTATTTTTTAACTTTTGTGAAAATCGGTTGAATAGTCGAAAAATGTTTTATAATACAATCCAAAAGTCACATGATTTATTGGATATCTCTATGAAAAAAAATAAAGACTGCCAAATATATTTACCTAAGTTGAATTGAAACCTTAGGAACTATAAAATTCAAAATGCCAAAGCAAACTATACCTTCTAAATGACATTTAAATTAGTTTAATGTAAAAACCTATAAAACAGTGATTCACCAAACATAGCTAAAAACTATTTTGATTAATCCAAAGTTTATATATATATAGGTGACTCTGATTAATATTAATTGATAAATTCGTATTACAATATATATATATTAACTAGATGATATATGATTAATAATCTGTTTCTAAACTTACACGTTTACATTGAAAATTGAATTTTCATTAAAAGAAAAATTATGACTTCTATTAAAATTTTTGAAAATCAAACTATTAAACTTTTTTTTTCTATTTTTAATTTTGTCATATTCCAACTCAGAAAGCTGAAAAGCATAAAAAAAAGAAAAGAAAATATACGCTAAAGTTAAAAATTCGTAAAGCATCAAATTGAAATCAGAAATTCACTGCAATCCTTCTTCGGTAAAATGTCATTGGAATATAAAATCTGCAGCTAATGAAACACGGAAATGGAAACAGAAATAAAATAAATGTGAATTTCATTTTCAATCGCGTTTCGTTCAAAATTAATTAAATTTACATATTAATCGGCAATCAATATTAAACTTGTTTAATATATATTACAAAATATATTTTTAAGATTCATTCATTTGCGTCAAATGTCAATGCATGCATGAATTTTTTCAAGCATAAAAATTCTTCAATTTAATTTATTTTGAAACAGTTCAAAGAATCACGAGTAGTTTTGAAAAGTTTAAAATAAAATATATTGTTTATTTGCTAAATAAGTTATATATATATAGATATATATTAAGTCTACTGGATAGTTTTGTTCTTCTGATTTAATAAAATGACACAAGAAATTTTTGTTTAACAATTTTATATTGTACTTTACCAGTTATCCTCTTAAAAGTTACAAAAATATATCTTAAATATTATCCAGGATGAATTTCCGATATCAGTGTTTTAATTGAAAAGGACAGAACTTTCCAGTACATCTAATGTATTTGTAAGTATGGATAATATATTATATAATACAATGATTTTTTCCGCGAAATAAATAATCATTTCATAATGAAACAGTAATTATGTTTTCTGGTGTTAACGGCCCTCTTCACTTACCGTCGCTGGAAGCCCGAGCCAACGTTATTCTATGGGGAAATTTTCTTTACAAATAACTTATTAACTAATACATAGTTTTAAATTCTGTTTTCACATTTAGAAAATTACCAACTGTTAAATTGACAGACCTTTTTTAAAAATGTATTTTTTTTAATTTTTAATATTTTATTTTGAAGTTGCAAAATGAAAAAAATTTCACATATTAAAATTCATATTTTGCAGCTTTAATATAAAACATAAAAAAATAATAATAATAATTTTTTAAAAAAGGTCCGTCAATTTAACAGCTGGGAATTTTCTGAATGTGAAAATAGAATTTAAAAATATGTATTAATTAATAAATTATTTGTAAAGAAAAATTTACCATAGAATAACACTAGCTTCGGCTTCCGTCTGCGGTGAGTGAAGAGTGCCCTTAAGCATTCACTTTGATAGCAGGTAAATACCACCGCATACGTTTCGAGTATCATTGAACGGCTGATTGAGGTGACACTCTGAGATTTTTTTATATATTTTTTTACACATTAAGGCTCATAGACACATAATATACAACATGAGATCGCAGCACTGAAATGAAATTCCAACTTCATGAGTCATGATTTTATATATGTTAGCTTTGACATACTATACTACGAAGAATCAATATTTAAAACAATGTTAACCGCCGTTGGTTTCTGGGTCAGCCAGAAATTTCAATTTTCTTGATTAAAAATAACTATGAAGCAGTGCCGAGTTATTGTAATGAAACTTGTTTTATTCGCGATTAAACGTCGAGCTATGAAACCAAAGATTGTGGGTTGGAAGCCTGTACACGCAAGTTTGCTTAAACATGGCTTTTGATTAAATCTACATCATGTTTCTTTCTCATTTATTTGTAATGTCATTATGTTAATTGCGTTTATGTTAATTATTCGATTAATGCAATTTTTAGAACTTTCGAATTCTGTAAAATTCTGCTCCGAGAAATTCATAAGCTGTATATAAATTGATCTAGCATTTAGTTTAGACGGAAAATAAAGTCTCTAGCTGACAGAAAATACAGTCCTTTAGTGTTTTCCACAAACTGTTTGTAAATCTGCATTCATATAATCTACGTGACATTATGATAAAATTTTATTGAATAACATAAACACCATTTTGTTCCATAAAATTTTTCTCGTACTTCTGGTATGTGGAAAATTCCTTTTTCTTTTTTTACAGAAAGGTACTGCTTTCTAGTATTTAAAGAAGGGAACTTTTGGCATTTCAAAAGAACTTTCAAGTACCTTGAAGATTTGAAAATTTCAAAGGACCACGTCTGGTGAAAAATATAACACAAAACATCATAATCATAGTCAAAGAGTTATTATCAGGCATTCATTGCAATGTGCTACCAAGCATTGTTATGCTGGAAGAAAACACCTTAGTCTTTGGTCAGTTCAAGGCATTCTTTTTCTTTCAAAACCGTCATTTTGGGACAATATTTTACTGAATTTATAGATTGATTTTGTGGCAAAGCTCATAATAACATACTTGACAACATCCTAATTAATATTCCGTAGTATTGTTAGCCCCGCCTTCTTTTTCACACCAATATCGTTTTCGAGTAATCTTTCTTCTTATTTAATCGTAATTGCATTTGGATAGTATTACTTTAAAAATTTACTGGTGTAGAAAAAAAAGGCGAGACTAACAACACTACGGAATATTAATTAGGATGTTGGCAAGTATGTATTAAACAATTTTTTGTATTCCTTTTTACACAACGTATATTCAAAACAACTCTCAATGTTACTTGGTGAGGATCATATTTGGCTTACCCCATGATTTATACATATAATAATTGTTTATAATATAGAATAAATGGAAATTATCTGTTCAGTAATGTGTATTGAAAATAGGACCTCGAAGCTCTTTTTCTGTGGATCCTCTATAAATTTTCAGTATATGTTATAAATGTAAATATGAACAATATTAAGGAAATATTACATTTAATTAAATCATTAATTCAAATACTACCACAATTGTGAGTCTTTTTCTTTTTTTTCATTTGTCTGTAACATAATCAATGAAAGTTTGTTCCTAATCATTGAACATTTTAAAAAAAGTAAGATATGATGAAATTAATCCATTTAGTTTATATATGCAGGATACGTTTACGTTATCATTTTAATTACGACGTTGTTATTTTCATGTAATCAGAATGTTCAGCATAATTAAAAGAGATCATTGACCACATGTTGTATAATAAACACTCTCTTTAAAAATAACAATTGAAATTTAGCAGGTGTCACTCTCACCTCTTTAGCAGTGGAAGAGCAAGTTTGTTAGTGTCAGAAGAACATCTGCCGCATGAAATTCCTCAGACGCTATAAAAAACAACATTTTCTTATTAATATTTTACTGTTTTCTTTGTTCCGATCAACTTGAATAACCTTGCCTCTGGTGATATTTAGTCAAAAGAGGAAAATCTTAAAAAAGGTGTGCCACACACAGTTTGTTGCATTCTTAAATGTTATTCCATGTAGGCTATTAGGTTTCTAGTTCTTTTAAGGTTATGTGACTATATTTAGTGAATAAAAATCTAATTTTGTGTTGTTTATTTTGTTATATATGATTTTAAATATATTTGTTTAAAAATTCGAAAACAAAAATATTTCTTTATATTTTCAATAAGTAATTTTATTTGAAAGTGTGCAAACGCTGTTTTCAATTTTAAGTACTGAAAAAATACTTTAAATATTAAAAATTATTTTTAATTAAAGAAACGCCAAGTTTTAATTTATTTTAATGTCAGTATTTTAGATATTTATATATTAATGTAACGTTTATTATTAATGATTTTATTTATTTTTTTATTATTTATTTTTTAAGTATATTTGCGGTATCTTTTAAATTTTAAATCATATACATTTTTTTTTTTCATGGAAAATAAACTAAAAGCATGTCTGTATAAAAACTTTCTTATATAAAACCATTTTTCGAAAATGAGAGACCACATATGCAATTGAACCTCTATCAAAAATTCAGGAATTATTAACGTTGGAATAATAATAATAATAATAATAAAAAATCATCCGAATGTTAAAAAAAAAAAAAAACATCCTTTGTTCCTTTGTCATATTACGTACAGTGTTGAACAAGACGTAAATATGTTGATATGTTGTCTATTGCCTTGATGTTAAAACTATCGCCTGATTTTCGGTAGTTCACTTATGCAAATATGTGACGACAGACGATAGACCACACACAAAACATCAGACAATTTTACAATTTATGAATAAATTGCTGCCTCAAAAAAGAGAACATGTCGAATCATTTTTTTGGGGGAAGGGTATTAAATATAAGCACACTATATGTAATTTTTTAGTGGAGGGTATATAACTTCCAAACATTTCAATTTTTGGATATATGTATTTGGTTATAGAAATTTTACATAAACTTTTGTAGTAGTTCCGTATGATCAAATAAGATGATAATTTCTTTAACAAATACCGGAATTCAAAAATCGGAAGATATGAAGGTAGGTAGATATGAAAGTGTATTTAATAAATTTTGTTTCAATAATTAGAAACCATATTATGCATACTATTTTTTGAATAAGCCAAAGTAAACTTTAAAATTTTATTATTGTAATTTATAGAAATATATATATATATAGAGAGAGAGAGTGAATAAAGAATATAAGGTATAAATAAAGTACATTATATTATATTTCTTTTTAAATGTATGATTATTTTCAGAATATTTAAAATATTATTTTTTATTCAAAAAAAAAAAAAAAAAAATCCATTAATTCAAACTAAGTACTAATATAACAATAAACATAATATGTATTTTATCACTCCTATCTTTTATATATATATATATATATATATATATATATATATCTTTACCATTTGATTTTAGACACAAATTAACATTATTTATAATTTTATTTATTGACACAGAGCTTCAAAAAAAATTATTTTATATTTTATTAATATTAGAAATATCCAATATAAATCGACTGTTGTACAGCCATATACATCAATGGAATTAACCGTCTTGTAAGAATGCTTTTAATCATAATTTAAAATTTCTAAAATAATCTAATAATTTAAGCTTAAATTTGATATATTTTCAGTATTTATTAATTATTTTTTTAATTCAGTATAATTTTTACTGCATTTTCAAATAAATTACGAAAAGATTAAAACATAAATAAATTAGCACTACACACAGAAAAATGGAAAATCGAAACTTGTCAAGAAAGTGTCATGTTAGTGATAGTACACGTTTTCCTAGTACATTGACAAATTTGCACAAAATTACGCAAAATTTTAAACAATCAAAACACTACCTGACAATCCCATTTAGTCATGAGACACAAAAGTCGTTTTATTTTACCATGTATCTTTAATGTGTTTCGTCTGATGATCCGTTTTGGCTCTAAAACTTGTCAGATGACTAATTTCCCAGGTACAGTTTTCATTTTCCTCAAATCTGACCGGTTAGTCAGATGAGAGAATAACAATAAATTGTTCCTGTTTTGTCAATTGACTAAGAAAAATTTGTTTGGCTAGTCCAAAAGCTCAGCATTATTATTTTTTTTCTTTATTATTATTTGTTTATTTATTTTTTGTCTCCTTCTGACAACTTGAGTTAGTCAACCGAAATCGAACAATTTAACCTATCAAATCTGGCGGCATAATGCAATCGCAGAATTCGAAATTCAAATACTTAGAAAGCTGAAACTGTGGATCCGTTGATGTCGTTTCGGTTCCGTTTCCATATTTGTGATAATTTTCATTTTAGAAAGAGACCCAGAGATTTTAATTACCTGCGAATCGAGTTTACGGTCAAAAGTAAGTGCTAAATACTTTATTTTATTGTATATATATATTTTTTTTATTGTAAGCTTTGTTAGAATAGTAAATTGTAAATTTGTAAAATTCTAAGCTTTAGCAATCTTCTAACAATATCAATCGTATTTAGAATTCGTTTTAATTTATAAAGTTGTTTAAAACGTATAAATTTTAAAATACGTTATTATAAATCTTAGTTTTGCGTATCGTTGTATTATAAAAATAAGTATTTTAATTTGTCTGAACTATAGTTTTTTACATATATTTTTAACATTAAGCTCATATTAATATTTTTTATATACAGAATAGTAACGCTTTATTTTCCCCTAAAGGTGGTTCAGAAGGTATTTGGATTCCAAGAGATAAAAAATTAAAAAAGATATGGAAAAATGCTATTTATAAGGATTTTGAATAACTCCGAATTCTAAGGTATGTTTTTAAATTATCTTTTGCAACATTTTATCTATCTTATCTCAGAACAATAAAGAATAATATTCATACTTTTTTATATTTAAAATTTTTAATGAGATGATTTTAAAAAAAATTAAAAGGTTCCTCGTTTATCTGTTATTTGTTCTTTTTTTTTTTTTTTTCCCAGTTCCAAATAAATAAATATATCTTTATAATTTAAATATTTTTGGCAAATGTTTGATAATTGTATGTAATAAAAAATGTCTTTATTTATTATTAAATGTTTGATAACAATTTTTTCAGAACAAATTTGATCAAAAATGATATGAATTTAATATCACATATACTATATTCTTTTCTCAATTTAAAGTTAAATTGTTCTTGTGTACAATATTAGTTATTAGCGATAAATAATAGATGTCTTAGTTAAAATACATATAGATTCAACTTCATGCTACTTGTTGCATTCAAATGATTGATGATTGTAATAAAAGGTTGATATTTTTAGTTATTAAAATTTTGATATCATATATATATATATATATATTTTTTTTTAAGAATAAATTTAATCAAAAATAATATGAGTTTAAATTATTAGATGCTATTAAGTATTCGTTATAAACAAAAGATATCTTGTTAAAAATATGTACTTAATTTCATATTATTTGTTTCATTGAACAAACTGAAAAAGTAAAAGTTATATGCTATAAAAATGAGACAAATTACTATAAAGATACAAAATGCACGAAACATGGGCAAATTTTAACCTTGAACAAAACGAGTCTGAGAACATAGTGTTCAAAAGTTGAATGACAGAATCTGCAGCTAACAGACATTTGTTGATATGTATCATTACAAAAAAAAAAAAAAAAAAAAAAAGAAGGTATAAGAGTTTAAAGCCTGCCTTTTTTCCCCCCAGGGAGAAAAAAAGAAGAAAAAACAATGTTATGTTGAGGCAACCACAAAACTAACTTTTTTCTACATTTTCCTATATAAAATCATGCAATGGAAATTATTTTTTATTTTTATTTTTATCCATTATTAATGCAGACGATTTTCATATCAGAGAGGTAGTCTAAAGGTCCAACGGAAGTAAATTTTTACCGTGCAGATGATCACGGGGAAAATTGCAGTATAACAGCGCCACATATCGCCTATATACACCCAATTTAATAAGCATTATGTATCATAATGGCCTTTTTATACATTAAATATTGTTCGATTATACGCATTAGAACCTGAGACATAACTTTCCCTTGAATTGTAAAAATAGCTGTATAGCTGCTTCACCTGTTGAGCGATTAGCACTAAAAGTTGGCATAAACTAATAATTTATGTTAAGGTGCATCTACATATAATTTTATATGCAATTCTGTGCAGTAGTTCCTGAGATACAGCCTTCCCTGAAATTGCAGAAATCGACGTATAACAGTGCCACATGTTGTGCAATTGGCACCAGAAATTTGATAGGCACTAACTTATGTCAAGGCGCATCATCGTACAAATTAATATGCGATTTCGTGCAATAGTTTCTAAGATATAGCCTTTTCTGAAATTGCTGTAGAGCAGCGTCATCTGTTGAGCGATTGGCACCAAAAGTTGATAGACACTAATTTATATCAAGGTGCATCCGTATATTAATTTATATGCAATTCTGTGCAGTAGTTCCTGAGATACAGTCGCCACAAAACTTTTTGTCACATACAAACATTTTCTATGGTCAAAACATGTTCTGGACCTCTCAAAACGCGTAAATCCATCAAAAACCGAAAATCGAAAATGTTTACGAATTCAATGCTTTCTTCTATTGAATACAAAAAAACTAAAGAATAGTATGTGTGTTACTGTAAT
This sequence comes from Salticus scenicus, assembly GCA_963930645.1. NCBI lineage: Eukaryota > Metazoa > Arthropoda > Arachnida > Araneae > Salticidae > Salticus > Salticus scenicus. Next base: position 101,509,388 of record OZ005652.1, read on the forward strand.
GCAAAATAATTTTAAATTGAAAAAATAATATAAAAAAGCTTAAGCATATAAGTTTAGATTAATAACAATTAATATGAAATGATTGGGCTTCTATAAACATCCATAACAGAACAACAGAAGTTTTAACTAATTGTTAAAATTCTTATGTGAAAACTAAAATTTAAGACACAAAAAGAACCAAATCATTCAAAAATTTATGTTTTGTCACTCACAGCTAACTGCTCAAGTTCTTTTTCTTTCTTTCTTCTGTTTTATTTATTATTATTATTTTGTGTGTGTGTGTGTGTGTGTATGTGTGTACGCGTGGGGTTTGGTTGCGAGTGGGGGGGGGGGGAGAGCAATTGATGAATGCACAATCGAAACTGAATCAGGAATCAGACTCAAAACTACGAAAAAAAAAAAAAAATGTTCCCTCTCTTTCTTATCGGCTAAAGTAAACAAACACGTAATTTTTCCCATCCGCCGGTCATTAAAGTGTTTGTTTATTTATGTGAAGCATTTTAGTTAATTAAAAACAAAAAAAAAAGTTGGAGATTTGATATTTTCTCTAGCTTGAATGAATCATTAAATATATATCACCGAACTTCAAATATTTAACTTTCGAGGAGGGGGGTTGAAAGGGGGGGGGCAGGGGATGTAAGTAACAGGTATTTAAAAAAATATATATACTTGTAACAGAAGAAAACAGCTGCCAATTTGTTATTTAATATTAGAAATTTTGTTTTTTCAGTATGTTTTTACTCCATTACCCAACTACCGTAGGTAATGGAAGTATTGTATTCGGTCCAAAAATTCGATATCAAGATTTCATCTGATTTACATGTTTTAAGGTCCCCTGAGTCCAAAATGTGTTTTTTGGCAATTGTTCAGTATACGTGTGTCTGTGGGAGGGGGGGGGATCCTCTGACTATGATATCTCCTAAACTAATAAAAATGGAATCACGAAACTTCAGAATTGAGACAGGTCTGGTGTACATATGAATTTTTTAAGTTTTGGTGAAAATTGGAAAAATAGGAAGTGGGATATCCGAAACCGGAGGTGAGTTCGTAAGCCCGTATCTCAAAAACGGCTCCAACGATTTTCTTCAAAGTTACTGTATAAATACTCTATTAGATGTCCTTTCGAATGATATAGTTGGTTAGTTCAGGGCAATTGACAGGCGCCCTGTATGAATAGCTCAATTTCAGGTACTGCAAGTGCGTTCCTTCCAAAACGACTGTATTTATATTTTTCAAAGTTGCAATATTAACCCTCTTTTAAATATACTTTTGTGTGTAATTGTTGTTTTCCGGCCAAGAATTGAACATGCCAAGTTTTGGTAAAAGTCGGTATCTCAAAAATGGCTCTAACGATTTTCTTGAAAATTGTTACATAAACCCATTTTAGGTATCCTTTCTCATGCTTTACGTGGTTATTACAGGACAATTAATAGTCATCCTGATCAGTTAGATCTGTTTTAGATCTTGGAAACTGATGCTTCAAAAACTAAAAATAAATAAAAATAAATAAATAAATAAAATAAAACTAACCCCCCCCCCCTCCCTTTTTTTTCTCTTATTTTTTTAACTCGCTATGTAAACTCTGTTTCATATGTCTTTACGCTTGTATTAACTTTCTCTTACTGGGAAATTTTTAGTTGTCTATTTCATTAGGTCATTTTTTTTTCCGTTTTCATTTTTATTTTATTCTAAGAAAATAAGTATTCAAAATTTCCCCCGAACATCGTTCGTGCGTTCGCACATATTCTGCACCCCTGGAAATATGTTAAAAGGAACTTTAAAGAAATTCCTTCCATAGACTGTACTGTATTGGACCTTTTATATTTGTTTGAACATACATAAGTTATATAGATAACATTTATAATATGGTTGTCAGCTTCCAAATATGTTTAACAATTGTATATTCCTTAAAAAAAGCGATATATTCCTTAAAAAAAAAAAAAAAAACAGTAAAACCAGATCGATTTAAAAAGAAATCTTGTGCGTGCGTAATCAAGTAGTAAGTAATCATATATATGAGTATATAATAATTTATGCATAGATTAAGAAAGGTTTTGATATATGCAACTTCCTAACTAAATGCAACCTATGCAATGAGGTGAAATTTACACCTCATATAACGTACTTCTTAGCGATATCCTAATGACTTTTTTTTTTTTTTTTTTTTCCTTTAAAGGTTTGCGAGCTTCATTTTAAACCTGATGAAATTATACAAACACTAACATATTTTAATAAAAAAGAAGAAAAGTTATATCAAGTCCCAAGAAATAAACCAATTGTTAAAGATGGTGCTATTTCTACGATTTTCAGTGATTTGCCATCATATCTATCAAAGCCAAGTACATGAAGACAAAGTCCTGTGGAAATATTTCTTTTTTGCTTTAGAGCTATTTAGATTTGTAAATAATTAAGTTGGAAAAAGTTAACAAATAGTCACTAACAAAAACTTGAGAAGTATTGCAAAAGCCAAGGCAAAAAATTTACGTTTTATTACCTAATGATATATGTGATTTTATATTATTATTATGATTAATTTTTATGCAAATTATATGACAATCTTCTTTATGTATATGAAACATATTTATAATTTTCAATAAAATTATTTTTTTTTCTTGATTTTTGTCTTTTATGTATTATTTTAATTACTTAGTTTCTTATTTAAATAAGCAAATAAATCTATTTAAAATCTTGATCTAAAGAATGTTGAAAGTATGTTATCAGGTAAGTGAGAGTTATTTTGGATGATCAAAATACTTGTAAATTATTGTTATACATTAAAATTTCTCTGTGCATAAAATTAACAGAGATGATTAAAGAAAAAAAAATTCTTATTATATACGGTAAAATGTGTTTTTAATGCAAATTTTATATCCACCCTCACCTTAAAAAAAAAAAAAAAAAAAAAAAAGGTGTATCATTAATATTTATGATTTTAAAACTTTAAATAACCGGAAATATGGAGTTTGATGTCATTTATAATTTAGTACATTGTAACTTCTATACCTTATATATCGTTTATATTGTCTATATCAATACATTGTATCGTCGTACCTGTTTATAATTTTAATCTGGTGAAAAAAATCCATTATTTAAAAAATATATGCATATATTCAGGTGGCTTAACCCTTTGTATCCCACCGGGACTTTAAAGTCCCACCAAAAAAATTCCTCAATATAGCCTAAATTTACTACAGGCTTTCATTGGAACTTCAAAGTTTCTATAGTTTAAGCTTTCTCTATTGTTAAGCTATAGTTTAAGCTAAATTTAATATGAAATGTTTCTCTTGCAGCAAAGAAATATAATAAAAAAGTTTCAAACTATTTTTCCAAAAATAAGGTGATTTGTTATATAAAGGGTTAAGTAAATTAACTGTTTGAAATATTTTTTATTTTATTTTTTAATGTTTATAATTTGTATTTTAATTAATTACAACATGTATGTTTTCCAAAATTTTGATATTTTTATTTATTGAAAAGTTGTGATTATTAATGGCATCAGTGGTTATATTAAACATAAATAAAACCTCTCAGTTGCTTTGTTAGCTATATTAATTCGTACTCTGCTATTACTCCTATTAAAAAAAAATATTTATATATATTATCTTTGAAATAAATTTATGGCTAAATATAAGATTTATTGCTTTATGGAGGGAAAAAATTGGGAATGAAAGGGGTAATATTAAAAAAAGGAACTTAAAAAAAAAAAAAAAAAAAAAAAAAAAAAGTTTATATTTATTTTTATAACCACAGCGTATAAAACGAAAGTACCGAGGAGAAAAAAAAATATATATTTCAAAATCCATATATGAGGATGTGCATAAAAAATGGACTAAATCATGTGGCGCCACAATCCACTTGGAAAGTCTTGATAAGAAGGTGTTGGATAAATGCGTGCGTTAATCTATAATAATAATAATAATAATAAATAAATGTAGGGAAGAATGTTTAAAACAGCGAATTCTTTGTTTCAGTGGTTTGTTAAATTTCCAGTACTCATAACTGCTAACTTTTTAAAATGATTCCGGAATGTTGTTAGTACCGCCCTTTTTTAAAACCATATTCTTTTAGGAGTAATTTTCTTCATATTTAATTGTAATTACATGCTAAAGAAAATTATTCTAGAAAGAATATGGTATGAAGAAAAGGGCGATTGTTAACAACTTTCCGGAATAATTTGAAGTTGGCAGCTATGAGTATTTTTTTCCGAATTGATAGACAAGTAATATTTTTTCAGAAAAGTTCTTTAAATGTATTTTCAAGGTTGAACACCTTAAAGGGGGGAAAAATTAAACAATTACAAAAGTAAAGAGGTTAAGACTAATAACAATGTTTTTACAAAACCCCCTGCAAACAAGCATGAATCTCTTATTCCTCATAAAATATGAAGGATTTTAAACAATTAAAATTTTGATTAATCTGCATACTTGCCACTCTACTGTTTTTACCAGTAGACTACCGTTTTTTTAACTATTTCTACTGGTCAGCTGTTTTTAGGAACTTACAAGAAGAATTGTAAAATTGAGCAATTTTACTGTAAAATATATAGAGGAAAATATACAGAAAATAAATATAATAATGAAATGAGGCTTATTAAATGTATGTGTAAAAATTACAATATTGATTTTAATTAACTCAAAACAAACTTAAATTTTTGGGTTTTTTACTTCCATCACCTAACTACCGTAGGTAATGGAAGTATTGTATTCGGTCCAAAAATTCGATATCGAGATTTCACCTGATTTACACGTTTTAAGGTCCCCTGGGTCCAAAAAAGTGGTTTTTAGCAATTGGTAAGTGTGGAATCTCCTGGCTATCATATCTCCGAAACTAATAAAAATAGAACTACAAAACTTCAGAATTAAGACAGGTCTAGTGCACAGATGCATTTTCCAAATGTTGGTAAAAATTGAAAAACCGGAGTGGGACATCAGAAACCAGAAGTGGGACCGTAAGTCCGTATCTCAAAACCGGCTCTAACGATTTTCTTCAAATTTGCTATATAAACATTTCATTAGAAGTCCTTTCGAATGATACAGTTGGTTAGTTCAGGAAAATTGATAGGCGTCCTGTATAAATAACTCAATTTCAGGTCTCGCAAGCGCGTTCCTTTAAAAACATCTGTACGGATTTTTTTCAAACTCGCCATATTAACTCACTTTTAAATATAGTTTTGTATGTAATTATTGTTTTCTGGTCAATAATTGCGTTTGGGTAAAAGTTGTTATCTCAAAAACAGCTCTAACGATTTAGTTGAAAATCGTTATATAAACCCATTCCTTTCTCATGTATTCCGTGGTTATTAGAGGAAAATTAACAGTCATCCTGCTTAGGTTGGGCAGATTTAGATCTCGGAAATTGGTGTTTCAAAAAATAACTCTACCATTTTTTTTTCTTATTTTTTATCTCGCTAATGTAAGTTTCGTTTTATATGTCTTTACATGTGTATAAAATTTCTCTTACTGGGAAAAATTTTAGGTTTCTACTTCTTTAAGTCACTTTTACGTCTTCTGATCACATTTTCTCAAAAAAATCTGGTATTAAACAACCAAACGGCTTCCATTACCCACTATTACACGTATTATATGCATTTTTTAGAAATAATGTGGTCAGCGAAGACGTAAAATTGACCTAACGAAGTAGACACCAAACAAATTTACTATAAGAGAAAACTAATATATATATATGTGTGTGTGTGTGTGTGTGTGTGTGTGTGTGTGTATGTGTATGTGTATATATATATATATATATATATATATATATATATTCCTATATATATATATATATATATATATATATATATATATATATATATATATATATATAAACATGAAAACAGAATTTATATAGCGAGTTAAAAATTAAGGGGGGGGGGGAGGGAATGAGTTATTTTTTCAAACACCAATTTCCGAGATCTAATACTGACCTACCTAATCAGGATGACTGTTATTTTTCCTGTAATAACCACTTAATACATGAGAAAGGATATCTAAAATGGATTTATGTAACAATTTTCAAGAAAATCGTTAGAGCCGTTTTTGAGATACTAACTTTTACCAAAACTTGGCATACTCAATTATTGAACGGAAAACTATAATTACATAGAAAAGCATATTTAAAAGTGAGTTAATATGGTGAGTTTGAAAATAATCCGTACAGCCGGTTTTAAAGGTACGAACTTGCGAGACCTGAAATTAAGCTATTTATACAGAGCGCTTGTCAATTTTCCTGAACTAACCAACTAAATCATTCGAAAGGACATCTAATAGAGTGTTTATTAGACAACTTTGAAGACAATAGCTGGAGCCGTTTTTAAAATACGGACTTACGGTCCCACTTCCGGTTTTTCAATTTTCACCAAAATTTCGAACAGTTATCTGTACACCAGACCTGCCTCAGTGCTGAAGTTTCGTAGTTGTATCTCTATTAGTTTAGGAGATATCATAACCAGAAGATTTCGTTCGTACATACATACACACACATACACACTATTGCCAAAAACTACTGATTTGGAATCAGGAGACCTTAAAACGTGTAAATCAAGCGAAAACTCGACATTGAATTTTTGGACCGAATACAATACTTCCATTACCTACGGTATTCGGGTAATGAAAGTAAAAAGGCATATAATTCGTGTAATAGTGGGTAATGGAAGTCGTGTGGTTGTTTCACACCAGATTTTTAAATAATGCTTTGTAATTAAATAGTATATTTACATAGTCATTGTGAGTGTATTTTCAGTCAGATAAGATAATTAAAAACTGAATTTTGATCCTCATTATCTGATAAAAATCTGGAGAACATTTTAATTTCTAAATACAGTGAAAGTTTAGTTTAAAATTGCTATGAATAACAATTTAATTGTTCTTTTCTTAATGAAGCAAAATCTGCTATGAATGTAAAAATTTGTGTTTAAGTAAATATCATTGGCAATATTTTCTTTTTCCCAATTTTTAGGATTTGAAATTAATTCTTGAGAAATATAATCTCAATATTTTATTTGTTTTCGTTTGAAAGATGAGTGATTTTTATTTAAAGACAATTTTTATTTATGAAAAATATTTTGTAAATATTCATATATTTTTCTTTTCGTCTACTATATATTTATATAAATTCAGTCTCTATTGTTAAAAATGTAAATTTACAAAATCTACTGTTTTTTTTTTTTTTTTTTTTTTTTTTTTTTCCCGATAAAATCTACAGACTTTTAAAACTGATGTTGGCAAGTATGTATCTGTCTCAAATTTTATGAGACAGGCTAGTCATTTTTTTTTCCTAACTAATCTTCCTCCACAAATATTATGAGACAGCTTAGTCAAATAGAGACTAGTTTTCCTCTTCAGATATTACCAGACAGGTTAGTCAGGCAAATAATCTTGACTATCCTGCCTCTTCAAATATTCTTTAAAAATTGACTAGCTTTCTTAGTCAGATACCTAGGATCTGTTGACTAACTTTCTTAATCAAGTGTAGATTCTGACTAACTTGCCTTGTCTGGCAACTGCGGTTGTTGACTAACCTTCCTGGTCAGATAATTATGATTATCGACTAGCCTTCTTTGTCTAATAATATTAACCTTCCTAGTCTGGAGTAGTGTTTTGGTGACTAGTTTAGCAAGTACACTTTTTAGTTTTGGACACTAGTTCAGCAAGTACACTTTTCAGTTTTGGTGACTAGTTCAGCAAGTACACTTTTCAGTTTCGGTGACTAGTTCAGCAAGTACACTTTTCAGTTTTGGAGACTAGTTCAGCAAGTACACTTTTTGGCTAGTCAGTTATTTTGGTTAGTCAATTCTGTATTGTCAGCTGAGCATTTTGGCAGGTCACTGTGACCAATTTATTTTTCTGTGTGTACGTTTATGATTACGTGTGTTGAAGTATTAATTTTATTTGAAAATATTATTATTATTATTTTTTTCCTCTCTTTCTTGAATAAAAATCAAAAAGTATGTCTAAAAGTATGTCTAAGTTTCAAAAACAATCTTCTTTAAAACAAAATGGCAAATCAAAGCCGTTACTTTTAAACATTCGTTTAAAGATAATTTAAGTGTTAAAACATCGTTAAAAAAGTACTAAATTTAATCGTGTACTTTTATTTTAAAAAAAAAAAATCAATTTTTACTTAAAATAAGAGGATTTACATTTCATGACCTATTTTAATCTTTTAAATCTCTGTTAGATATGTTTAGAAATCCTAATATTAATATAAGACAGAAATAAAAACATTTCATATTAATTTATAACAAGAATTATATTCGTTGGAGAAAAAGTACATTGCTAATTTTTATGTATTTGTTATTCATTATTGATTCCTTATATTTTAGTGTAATATATTTATATAAAAGTTACTAAAACAAATTGTTAATTTTACCTTTGTTAATGTTAAAATAATATTTATGTATGGACCTTTTAGTAAACTTTTCCTATATACTTTAAAAATATACGTGTACGAGAAATACAGTACTGTTTAAAATAATTTTTGCATAATTTCATAAAAAAAAAAGAAAAAGAAATCTTGTGAAACAAACGCACAACTTTCATTACCCACTATTAAACGTATTGAACTCACTTTTTGGAGATAATGTAATCAGAAAATTTAAAATTGACAAAAAAAAAAAAAAAAATCTAACAATTTTCCTCGATACGTGTGTAAATGCATATAAAGCAGAGTATACACAGCGAGTTAAAAAAGAAAAAAAAAATTGGTATAGTCGTTTTTTCTAACATACCTAATCAGGATGACTGTCAATTTTCCTGTAACAATCACGTAATACACATGAAATAATATTTAAAAAGACATTTACGTAGCAATTTTTCTGAAAATCGTTAAAGACGTTTTTGAGATGCCGACTTTCACCAAAACTTAACATACTCAATGTTGACGGGTAAACAACAATTACATTCGAAAAGATATGTAAAGAGGAGTTAATATGGCGAGTTTTGAAAAAAAAAAAAAAAAAAAAAAAAAGTACAAAATTTTTTTGAGGCACACACTTGTGAAACCAGAAATTAGCCAACTTATACAAGCCGCCTGTCAATTTCCATGACCTGACTAAGTATTACATAGGAAAGGACATTTAACAAGTTATTTATATAATAACGTTGAAAAAAATTGTTCAAATTGTTCGAATCGTGTTTGTGATATGGACTTACGATCCTACTTCCGGTTTCATATATCCCATTTCTGATTTTCCAATCCCCCTCCCCCCCAGGTCATCTCCACACCAAACCAAACTCAGTTCTGAAGTTTCGTCTTTATAATTTTATTAGTTTCGGTGATATGATACCCAAAAGATAACTTACACACATACACACATACATACATACACACATATTGGTAAATTGCCAAAAATCAATTTTTTGGTCTGAGGAGATCTTAAAACATGTAAAACAGGCGAAAATTCGATATCGAATTTTTGAACCGAATACAATGCTCCTATTACCTATGGTATTAGTGTAATACAAGTAATAATTTGTAGGTAAAACAATAGTATGTAGTGCTCGATAATATTTTTACATATATATTTAGTACTTGCCTTTTAACACCAATGGTAAGATCAACTATATTTAATCGTATATTTTTATGAGATAAATAAAAAGTGAACAGATTAATTTGAATGTGAAATTAGAAAATTTATGAATTTATAACCAATTTTACTTTTTTTTCATTATATCTTTTAGCACAGTTGCAAACTTTTACGGTTTCTGGCTACCGGAAATGAGGTTGACCAATAAGAATCTCAGTATTCCCATGTTTGACATGGGAATATACTCAAAAAGCAGTACATTGGTTTTCAAATTTAAGTATATATTGTTTTGGAGCTCTTTTGAGACAATTTAGCTCATTTTTAAGAAACTATTTTTAACAGTGTGCTAATACAATATAATGTTATGCTAATTAAATTATTTAATTAAATTAAATATAAATGCTAATCAAAAATGCTATTTGGTTTTAAAAGATTTGGTAAGATCATTACCATCCAGGGGGCTAACGGGTATATGATAGATGCATTAGAGGTGAATTTCGTTGTATATCCTAAAGCCAGGAATCATTTGAAACATTTAACCTTGGTTTTCTCAGTATATATTGATTCACTTTCAGTTGTCTTTTGAACTTCGAGAGAATGATATAAAGCTGTATATTGGCTATTTGTGTTTGAAAAATATGCGCGACCGTCCAAGTGACTTTTTCTTATATATATATATATATATATATATATATGTATATATATATTCGCTGTTTAAAATGATTTTTTTATGTTTGTCTTTTAAACATTGATTTTGTGCTTTAAGTTTCTTTATTTGAATCGTTTTTTAATAAATAAAAGTTCTAATTAAATGTTCTTGTTAATCTCCAAGTGATTATAGTATAATTAAAGTATTCAGATATTTGAAAATTCATATTTTACAACAGTGCACGTGAAAAATACACGCGACCTTGTATGTACGTATAGGGAGCGCAAAAATTACAATTACATACAGTTGACAGAATTGTTTTTTAAATTGTATTTAAAAGCATTTTTTTTTTCAAAATAAAAATTATTACCACTAAGTATTACCACTATGTATTACCACCAGTATTAAGTATTACCACTTTTTTTTTTTTTTTTTTTTTTTTTTTTTATGAGATGAAAGCTCCTCCAGGGGCCTTAGAGGTTTAGCGTTGGTAGATAGGAAGTATTTGTTTCGACAATAGATTGCGACTGTTGGCATAGTTCTTCGAGATTTTCCATGGTTTTCTCCAAAACTCGCGAAAATTCGCTCAAAGACTCCTTAAAAAAAAAAAAAAAAAAAAAAAACACTTACGAAGGCGTTCCACAAAGACCTAAGATAAACGAGTATTAAATCGTCAATAACCTCCGATATTACACCTAATCAGATGAAAATAAAATAAGTTAATTTTTAGTCACATTAGAAGTATCATATTTTATAACAGATTTTACTTTTTAAATCTCTTTTAGACATCTATAAAATATTTTAATATCAGTACGAAACGGGAATAAATTCGCAAAGCTTATTAATTCATCACCCCTAAGTATGAGAGAAAGAAATATATTGCCAATCAATTTGCTTCTCGAAGATACTTTTTAAAAGTAGAGGAATAGCGATTTATTTGGTTTTATATCTCTTTTGAAAAGGGGATAAAAAGGCTCAAAGTTTTTGCACTACTTTTTCAAAAAGATTTTTTTTTTTTTTTTTCATCCTATCAGAGTGATCGAAAAAAAGTAAAATCTAGACAAAAGATCAATAAAACAAAGGGATGACCTTTATACTTAAAAAAATTAAAAGTATAAATGTTGTGTTAAATTTATCATCTTATATATTTCACCACTTTTACGCTACAAATGTACATGTTCCTGAAATAAATTTATGTTAGAAGTTCTTTTATAGCTTGAAAGGATTATATTACGCTGCACGTTTTTAAAGGATTTTTATTTTAATAGTTTAGACCTTAATATTTTATTTATTTATATTTATCCGTATTGGAAGATATGCTTTTTGCGTTATGGATTATTTGAGAATTTGTTTTTCGTAATTTTATTTTATTTTTGAGATGATTATGTAAAGCGCACCAGTAGTGAATATCTTTAATCTTTTAAATCAAGTTTTCTAATTTTTGTATAAGTTTGAGCATTTTTCAGATTTGGTTTTGGGCTCAAAAAGTGTTTATGACTTCAGTTTGTCTGTCAGTCTGCCTGTCCGCAGACTAACTCCCGTAATTATTTATGGAATTTCTTGAAACTGGTATAAGCTATTCATGCAACCAATTCCCTCCCTACTTTTATTTAATAGGAAGTAAGTACAACCACTGGCTACAGGGTCACTCAAAATGATTCCAAATCATTGCGTCCTATACGAGTTATTTTTACAAACCATAATTTAGTACCTCTACTTTACACAAACCATACTAAATCTGTTATTTATAAGTCCAAGAAAATTTTTTTAATATACTGTGAATAGAATTTACAAGTCTATACAAAAATATTTAGTTATATTAATGGCTGTAGTTGGGCATTGCTAAAGTTGTATTTCCTTTCTTTCTTTTTCTTTCTTTTTTTCTTTTCTTTTCTTTCTTTTTTTTAGCTTTATTAATATTTTATAACAATGTTTATAATGATTATAATTTTAATTTTTGGGGCGTATGGGACCAAACTTTTTAAGTCCGATAGCTTCTAAATGTCTCATTTGATTGAGCTGCAATTTTATATACGTGTTATACGTTACTGTTGCACGTACTGCTTGCATTTTGGAGAATCAAGCACTTATGGTATTTTTTTCAGAGATACAAAGAATAATTCTTTATTATTATGTCCTACTGGTTCAAATTCTTTAAAGTTCGATAATGCATAAACACCATATCGGATTGAGCTGAAAGTTTATATACATGTTATAGAGCGCCGTCACATTAAGTATATCCATTTGGGACTATGTAGCACATACAGTTTTCTAAAGGAACACAAAGAACAATTCTTTATCATTGTGCATTTTGGGCTCAAATTATTCAAAATGCGGTAGCGTCTAAACGCCTCTTCCGATTGAGTTAAAAATTTAAATACATATTACACGTCACCGTCGAACAATCTGTATAAATTTTGGTGAATATAGCTCTTATAGATTTTTACAGGGATACAACTAAAATTTTTCTGCGTGTATTTAGTTACGTGCGTCTAAACGCCTCTTACGATTGAGCTAAAAATTTATATACATGTTAAAGGTCATCGTTGAATGAACTGCATGTAATTTGTTGAATATACTATTTGTAGAATTTTACAGGGACACAACTAAAGTTTTCTGCATGTATTTAGTTGCTTTGTGTCTAAACACCTCACTCGCGATTGAGCTAAAAATTTAAATACATATTAAAGGTCATCGTTGAGCGAACTGCATGTATTTTTAAGAATTTAGCGCTTATAATATTTTTAGAGGGATAACAAGAAAAATTCTTTATCACATTATGCATTATGGGCTCAAATTCTTTAAAGTGCGATAGCGTCTAAATATGATATCTGATTGAGCTGAAAATTTATATGCATGCTATAGATTACCGTCATACGAACTACATGAATTTTTGAAAATCTAGCACATATAGTTTTTTACAGGGACACAAAAAATGATTATTTACTAGTTTGGCTTATGGGCTCAAATTATTTAAAGTGATATAGCCTCTAAACGCCTTGTTCGATTGAACTGAAGATTTATATAAATGTTATAGATGACCGTCGCACGAACTGTACAAATTTTTGGTGTGTCAATCATTTATAGATTTTTACAGGCACGCATCGGAAATTTTTTTATCATTATAATACATGGACTCAAAATATTTGAAGAGCAATATTTGTATAGAGAAAAGTACTGAAATACCCTATTATAATTTTACCTTTTATTTATTTAATGACTTCTCTTACGTTAGTTTATTTATGCAACAATTAATTGCTTAATTTTCGGAAAGCTGAGTAGAGTCACTTTAGATTATTTTTAAATGATACGAAGAATTCAAGCAAAAAAAAAAAAAGTAAGTAAACAAAAATACTGCTCATCATATTAATAAATTTATCGTACAATTATGTAATTAAATGATTCTTTTTAAATTAAAACTTATTTAAAATAACGCATTGTGTTTTTAAATCATTTTTTTTTTTTTTTTCAAAAATAATATATTTTGAATTTATGATTCAAGCGTATATATATATTGTTTTACAAAGCATAAAAAAATATAGAATTTTATTATTAAAATAATAAGTTTTAATGAGATCGCATCTTATCTGGCCTTTTTGAAGGACTTCAGTTCATTCTTATTTTATCATAGTCATATATTAATGGAAATTATTCTATAAATTAAATGATATGAAATAAAGGCGGGGCTAAATGAATATCCTATAAGATCTTAATAGTCACGGCATAAAAGTAATATATATTACGAAAAAATACATAAACGAATAATAACAATAATAATAATAATTGTTATTATTATTATTATTATTATTATTATTATTATCTGACAGTAAAATTTATCAGCTTTTAAGATTTATTTTATTATCTAGAGATGACAAGTTCCGAGGGAAAAAATTCGGGGGGACAAAATATCGCTTACATAAATCAATGGATAGTAAAAGTGTCCACTAATGTGTTTGCAGTGTTCAGCACTAACGCACTTTAGGCCCTTTTGGAAAATTCATTTTGTAAGTATATAAATAAATTAATTAGCATTTTTCCTAGTGCAGTCATGTACTAAAAGCATTAATTGAGGAATGGGGCATTATTTATGGTCATATTCCTTATAATTAGGTACATTATACATACATACACACACACATACACATATATACATAGATAAAAATTTTCTTAAAGTGTTACATTAACATAAAATGGAATAAGTTTGAACAATAACGAAAGAAATATTAATAAATTGCATCATTATGCAAATATGAGATAAGTTAAGTGAGATAAAGTAAAATAATTAAAATAAATATTAACAAGAATAAAGTTATGTAAATTACAATAAGTGAAGAATCAAAAATATACATACATATTTACTAATATCTCTGAGGAAAGAATTTATACGTGCCTAACATAACCTATACAATTTTAAAGACGGAATGTATACATTCTGAAATATTTAAAGTCAAGATGAAAGAGATTTATAAAGGTATTAAAATAAAAATAAAAATTCCTAATTAATAAATATTGTTTTAGTAGAAACATAATTAATTGGTCATAACTATTAACTATTCAATTTTTCTACTTAATTACAAATATTATTTAAAATATTATCACATACACTGTTTTTTTTATACCTTTTCCAGATACTTTATTAAGCATCTATGCATAAATAATTACTAAATTTAAACGAACTAATTTTGGAATATATAACCAGACTAAGCGTTTGAACATAAATATAAATATTTATACAACGTATAAAACGCATTGTGTAAAAAATAATAAAAGTAAACTATAATTTCCGCAGCGATAAGCGTACATTGTTAAAAAAGAAACCTCGCTGTAAACATTTAGCCGTAAAATTTGCTGTGAGCAGTGAAATTTACTATAAACAAACCGTAAATTATGACAAATGTTACAAAAGTGTATAAAAAGTACTGCTCATCCATAAAATTTACGTCTAAATTTCAGCAGAGATGTTTCAGTTTTTTACAGTGCACTATCATCAGTGCGGAATTAATTTTATCTTATTCTTAACACACTTTTTAATTATTACTCACAGATACATCACTGATAAAGCCAAAAAGTTTTTACGAATCGGATTAACTGCCACGAAAATTCAAAATTAGTCCTGACTAGTCCAGAATATTTGAAATTTCTATACGCCGTTGATACGAAGCCAGCTTTGAAGTCCCTGGACAAAGCTTAGAACACTATCGTTGACATATGTTTCGTTAATTCATGTAATTTTTTTCTGAAACGAATATTTATTTACGTGACATTTTTTCCTTGTTTCCGATGTTTCTGTGTACTTCATCATATCAAAAAAGTATTTTTCACATTGCATTGCTATATGTTTCCTAATCGTCAGGATTCACCCTACCTCTCCTAGAAGTTCTCAAATGCATTACTGTGATACCTTGTTTAAGTCAATTTCTTTTTATAAAGTGCAGTTCATAGATGGTAAAAAGTACCGACGAGAGCACCTAGGCATAATGTCTTTGAATAATTTTATATGTCCATGTGCACAAACTATTTGTTTCATCTGAATAAAAAAGTGATATCGCTATGTAGTATACATTTCAAATATTGAGCAGAAACTTCCTACTGAACAAACTCATACAAACACAGCGATAGAGAGAGAGAGGAAGATAAATCAATTACTGAAAACCTCATCTTTCAGATTCAGAATATCTATATTTGAAAATATAGATAAAATCGAATTTCTCAGATTTGACACCAAAATATTACTCTTACCAGCATTATAGTCCTGCACCGAGTTTGGTAACCCGGTTTTACCCGAACCCGTGTCGACCCTCAGGTCAAGTGGAATATATAAGGTTTTAAATATATATATATATATATATATATATATATATATATATATATATTGTTGGTCGGGTTTGGATCAGGTTGACTGATTTATTTTTCATGCGTGTCGGGCCCATCTAGGGTTAATTTAATTGTTTTCTTGTAAGTCGGATTACTCCTTGGGTCAGGTTTAGTTTACATCGAGTCGCATCAACTTGAGAACATCTTTTAAAAGTATTTTGCTATAATAAGTACAAACTTGCTTTATATAATTATAACTGTATATTTGGTGCAAACAATATATATGCCTATAATTAAAAGTACGCACAGTGAAATTATTATAATAAATTAAACAAACACATCAGACAAAAGCAAATACAGAGAAGCTTCTAATTGTTATCATATATCTATCTATCTATCTATCTATCTATATATATATATATATATATATATATATATATATATATATATATATGTATAGAGAGAGAGAGAGAGAGAGACCTGCTAACTATGCTAGTTTATCGTAATGGTATTAGGTCCCGCCTTTTTTTCACACCAGAATAATTGCAGAGTAATATTCAGCAATATGTTCTCATAATTAAATAAGAAGTCTATTGCTCTACAACTATTCTGGTGTGAAAAAAAGGCGGGTGTTAATAGCATTACGGATAAACTAGCATAGTTAGCAGGTCTATATATATACACATATATATACAAGAAACTACAAACACTAAACTTTAAGCCCATTTTTGTACAATTGAAGTACACAAAACACATAAATGCTTAAAAATTATTGCAAATCCTTTTGTTAGATTTTTAAATTTTTAACTTGGTGTGTAATTAATTACAGTTTATTTCTTTTTAAAATGATTTACCAACAGTGGAAAAGTGAAATGAAAATATACTTTATTTTATAACTTAAAAAATCTTTGAAAGTTTTTTAGATGAATCGTTACTTTTAAATCAGTTTTCGGGTTTCGAGTCGTGTGCGGGTCGTTAAAATTCTCTATTTTTTTTTTTTTTTTTTTTTTTTTTTTTGTCGGGCGTGGTTTTATTAAAATTTATCTGTCTGGTTTAAGCCGGATCTAACTCGAACCATGCAGGACTCTGACTAGCATATACTCATAAGATAAAGTAATGTATATATTAAAAATGTCATATATTATGGAAAAGTAATATTTACTAGAATTCTTTTATTAATATACTTTTAACAAAGCAGACTTTGTTTTATTATGTTTTTTTAAACGCATTTTTAAGGTAATCGTTTATTTAATATAATTTTAAACTGAATTCACTGCAATTCGTCAACATTGTTTTAAAATTTAATTTAAAATCAGCTTTATCATCATTTGAATTAAATTAATAAATTTAATATACAGAGAATTTAAATCGGACAAGAAGAGGTTATTTCCACAGAGAATGCACATTTACTATCGCCTGAATATAAATGCTTCAAAGCATTTCTCGCGTAAACGCATTAGATTTTAGACTGTAATGTTCTAAGTGTATATTGAAATTCATGCAAAATCTGATAGACTTAACGAAATCGTCTACCACATTGTTAAGTCCCACAAATGAATTCCGTATTCCTTATCAGAATACTGACAGGCAAATGGGAAATTCCTGCCACTCTAACAGAATAATTTTAGAAGTAAACAGGTTGAAATGTAGGAATATAGTAATATTGGCATTTATATATGTTTTTAATAATGTAGTAGCTTGCGACAAGTAGTAGAATTTATAATATTTTTAGGAAATCTATACTTACGTATAACCATAAACACAAACATAGCAATGAAATCAACTTAAAGTTATTCACAAAATAGGATTTTAGTTATCCGTATGTAAAATTTAAATGTTACGAGATTATTTCTATAAGGTACGTATTTTAAATAACGTAAATTAAGTGTTAATTATTTTGTTTCGCCTCTGCTTGAAATGCAGTAGATTGGAATTACTTACTTTGGTATTTCTACAAAATTGAAATTCGTAATCAAAATTCACACACACACACACACACACACACACATATATATATATATATAAATATTAATTTCCGCCAGTTACTGAACTGAGTGGCTGCGAAATAAATAGGAAAACACTCGTTTTGATAGAAACCCACGCATGAAACTTGTATGTAATTAAGGCTATTCAAATTTAATAGGCATATAATTTCGTATGATCATAAACACATTCATAACAATAAGCTCAATATATGGTTAGAGACAAATTAGCATTTCTTGAGATCAGTATATAAGATTTATATCCTATCAAATTATATGTTTATCAGGGAATGTATTACTATTTTTAGTTGTTCGGTTTTGGTTTTTGTCTTAAGTATGGAATATTAAAGTTTCAATTCTTTAATTTATATAAGATGGAAAAAATTCGAATTTGTAATTAGCGAGCTCACACACACACGCACACACACACGCATACACACACGCACACACACACACACACACACACACACACACATATATATATATATATATATATATATATACATATACATATATAAATGGGGAGAAAGAGAGAAAGAGAGAGAGACTCGCAAATCACATTTTAAACCAATAAACCAATTTTTCTACATCGTGGGCTTAAAATTACTATGTTGATTAATTAATTGTTCAATGAATTGTTGGTGTTTATTCTCTGTTTGTTTATTATTATTTTTTCATTTGCAGTAATTGTTATCTTTAATTTTTTTTCAAACTGGTTTAATCCGCTTCGTCTGTCTTAAGTCGTAATGACCTCTGTTTTTTCTTCTTCTTCAACTTATTATTTCTTTTTTGTTGCATGTAGTTTACATTTTTATCTAATATATTTTCTGTTAATGTCTAGTGAAAAACTCGTATTACTTTTTAAATAACTTTTGCCTTGTAGATGGTAATTTGTTGATTAATTCAAGTCTTCCTTCCTGGTGCTTGACCCTTTGCAATGGTACATTTATGTATGTATTTTATATATACCTAGAGAAAAGTCTTGTTGAATTACAAAATTTAGTTGATATAACAAAAAATCATATTTATTTACATACTGTATGTTCCAATACAAATTTTGTTTGAATTAACAAAATAATTTTAATTGATTTGTTTTGCATTTCTAACAAAAATATTTCGTTTTTCTCACAAAACATATTTTAAACTACAAATACACAATATATATATATATATATATAAAATATATATATATATATATATATACTAAAATTAAAAAATAAATAAAATAAAGCTCACAAAAGGTAAAAAAATACAAAGAAATTCCGTTGAAATTGTTGAAATTTCGTAAATTTGTTAAGAATATTGTTTTATGTGTTCGTAACAAATATTTATTTCTATATTATAGTAAAATCAACAAAATCACGTCAACAAACACGTTTTGTAGTTTAAATCAAATGCTTTTTTGAGTTTAAATAATCATTTAACCTCTTATTAAACTTAGTGCTGAAAAAATAAATAAATAGAACCTGATAGAAAAATCTGAATTAAAAAAATAAATAAATAAAGTTAAAATTTTAATGATAAAATCATTTGATAGAGAATCACGCGTAAATATAGCAGATAATTAGGAAGACTAAAATTTTGCAATGATATAAAAATAAAATTATCTTTCAATCAAAAAAATATTTTTTGTTTTAGTTTCAAGATTTTGTATTGAAGAAACATATTCAATAAGTAAAATAAAATTTAGATTTTTTTTTTTTTTTTTTTTTTTTTTTTTTTTTTTTTTAATGCAGTGATATAATACATACTATTCTCAGTGTCAGTATTTTTATGTTATGAAATACTTTTTCTTAAAAGAACAGTTGAAAATTGCAATTAATTTTCCTCTGGAAAACTTTAATTTGTCACGTTGTAGGGAAACAAAAAGAAAAAAATCTAGTGTGTCACTCATACGACTTTCTCTTACCCTCAAATTTAATACTATAAATACAGGTTTGAGATTAAGTGGTAAGATAAAGAGTACAGTTATGTAAACCTGTGTTAAACAATTCAAATCAGGCTTACTTAAAATTATACAGACAATTTTCACACGCAACATTCATTGAAACTTATTAATCTTCATCAAACTTTTCCAGCAACAAACTTATATTAACTTCAAAATACAACATTTGGATCTTCTAAAATTATTCGTTTTTAAGTTACTCTAAGAGACACAGACAAAGATCAAAAGTTAAAAAACTTAACAATGGTAATCAGGAAGCCTCAAAACGTGTAAATATACAAAAAAAAAAAAAAAAAAAAAAAAAAAAAAAAGATAAATATTTAGCTTAAAACATACATTATTTACCATATCTCTATGAGGAATTTATTTCAATTCCCGAACAGCTTTCCTGGAAATGGTAAAATATTATTAATAAAGCATATCCACTAACAACAAATAACTAGTGTGTTGTGACCAACGCATGGTTTTCTTCTATATTTTCCTACGCAAATTCACTTAGTAAATAAAATTATTATTAAATATATATATATATATATATCTTCCATGATAGTGCAGACGATTTCCATATTAGAGAAGTAGTATATATATATATATATATATATATATAGACATATACATGTAAAAGTCTAATTTATTCTCAATATTACATTACAAAAGAAAAAAAATGGTTAAAAATGAAAAAAATTCGATAACTTTATTTTACATTATCGCAGATCGATGGTTCAACCATTCGTTTTAAAGGTATTGGCGAGCTGTTTTGAAAGATACCCATCATGAAAATTTACTCCCCTCGAGGGACGAATTCCTCCCCCCCCCCAGGGGGAGGCGAGGCTCCTACATACACAAAATGTTTTTCTCAGCTGACTATCTCTATTACAAAAAATATATATTCGTTTCATTTGGTTTAGTGCAGGCTATAGATGTTAAAATCTATTTATCTGCAATTTCCCCCATAGACGTCATGTATTTGAATACTTTTGTATGTCCCTGTACACCAACCATTTGCTTCATCTCAACGAAAATCTTAGTGCCGCATCCCTATATGATGCACATTTAGAATACCGAGTTTCGAATTTTTTTACTATTTGTTCCTGAGATATGCTGATAACAGGCACAAAGAGAGACACAGAGAAAGACGGACAGACACACGCATAAAAACATGATTTTCGTATTCAAGGGTCCTCAGAACATGTAAATATAACAAAAATTCACTTTCGAAAATTTGACCCTAAAACAATACTTTCTCTGCCTTATGGATAAGAGAAAGTAAAAAAAAAAAGTCATATAAATTAATGTTCTAAATACGATGGTGTTTCTTCTGAAGATGCTATTTGCTAAAATTTCTCAGTATTTTGGCTTATTTTATAGCCAAACGGTATTTTATATTAGATATCATATATAGAAACATACAGTATGTGTCCTATAAATCTGTACACATTTTAAAAACTTCATTATTGACTGAATTGGTAGAATTGAACGCAGTTTGCGAAAAAATCATTCTTGTGAAAGGCTTTTTTTTTTTTTTTTTTTTCAATAAAATAAAATAATGATTAAACTACTTGTCGATAGAGGGCACTGTGCGTCACCAGATCACACATTTTCATGAAAAACTGTTCTTATTATCATGCAAATGTTTTGAGGCATATAAACCCTATTATATGTGTCCGTCATTACCACAAATTACTGTTTGCAAACGAGTTATAACACAGCGAACTGCTTACTGCCGCTTCAGTCGGCGGTTCTTACCTGTTGGAAAGCACCTTCACAATAACACTTTATCCACCAAGTCAACATTGCAGTTAAAACTTCATGTATGCAGAAGTAGGAGGCAAATTAAGAAATAAACTGTACTAATTGCAAAATTGTGCAATTTATAGGACTTTAATTTTCATATTTTTCTTTCACATCCGTGCGAAAAATTTAACTATTTGTCTAACTATCGTCGACAAAAAGTTTAACTATATTAAAAAACCCCCCTTCACGAGAATTTTTTTTTTTCGAAAACCGCGTTCAATCAATTCATTCAATAATTTTGAATTTTTAAAATGTCTACAGACAGGACACCCGGTATATAAGACAGTATAATATGTTTTAATCGTGGAAAACAGTAAAAGAATTAAACATGAAAAACAATAAAATTTGTAATATATACAGTTCCCGCCGCTTATTAAAATCACTTTCGTTCTGAGCCAAAGTGATTTTATTAAACGGCTGATTTTTATATCCGGCGAACGTTCCTGAACTTAGGAAAAGGTATTACTTCCATGAATTTGGGGAAAAAAATCTTCAAAAGGTAACGAATAATCGAATTAGTAAACAATATTAATTAACTTTTGAGTTATAATTAATTAATTGTTCCTTCTATACATGTAAATTAAACGCATTCCAAATTCCCATGCACTTTTCTTTGAGGAAAATCATCATTACTTTGACAAAAGTTCAAGCTGTTCTTATAAATTTAAAATCTTTTCTTTTAAATCTTATGAATTATAGTTAGTTTCAAAATAAGAACTAGAAATTGTCTTTTAATAATAATAATAAAAATAATTTAAAATCAAATTTGCATTTTATTACTGCGCTTCGAAGAATACATTCCTTGAAATTGTTACGTTATGGGACGCGTTTAATTCGTAACTGTGCTCCAAGTGTGTTGCAAATCTTAGACAATGAGTCATAAAGAAGGGTTTGTTGTGTTTTAATTTCTTTTTCTATTAAAAAAAAATTACAATGCAAATAAATATTTTTGAGTGTATAAATATTTTTTGCTGCTGAGTTTATTAACCGGTGATGCTGATTTTATTAAGCGGCGGCTTTAAAAATAGTTTGTATTGATTTGATTCCGGTCCTGGCAATTTGATCAGATTAAGCGGCATATTTTATTAACCAGTAAATTTATTAAGCGGCGGTTACTGTATATATACTCACACAGCCCAAATTAAACCCAAACCAATTTTCTTTCAATTTAGTTTTATTTTCGGTGTTTAATTAAAATTAGAAATGCACAATTTTAAAAAAAATAATGAATGCCTATAAGGACAGGTGTTGAAAATTATTAAATAAGTAATTTTGCAAGCAAGCACCATAAATTGCAAAAGTCTCGCTGGAAAGGATCGTTATTCTTTGTAACCAAACAATATAAAATTCAAAAGACATAAATACATTTTTACTATTAATAACCTTTGTTTGAAAAGTTACATGTTTAAAACTTTTTGTTGTTGTTTCCGCCCCGGGAAAATAATCGACTCACGCACAGACATTATGACTGCTCTTTCTAAATGAAAATTAAACAAGACTCTCATTGAATACATGTGCAAAAAGGTTTAGAGAAAAATATTATTTATCAAATTTTATCATCCATTTCATCACTACATAATGAAACTATATTCCGCACACTTTAGGGCTTATTAGTCTACATAACAGAACATGACATCATCATATATACAATCAGGGAAAATTAGACTAGGTTGTTTGAAATTCATATAGTATTATCTAGAACTTCATATATAATAAAGCAGTTGTAAATTTGATGACGTGTGAATTTCTCTTAATACATTGTCTCATATTAGTTATTAGTGAAATCGTCATTTCTCTACAAACCCTTATTATCTGTTCGAGAGACTGTCACATTAAATTAACTACTCCAGGTGCAGTCAATGATTCCGTTGATAAAATTAACTAATTATCAGGATAAGGAATTCATTAGGAACTATAAGATAAAAATTTTAAAATATTCATTCGTACAAGATAATGTTAAATGCTTTCAACGTGTCTGAAATATTAATAAGTTTGTTAGTTTGTTGTAGAGAACCAAAAGATATATAAATAAATCTGATTTTATATTCATCTAAATGGTAAAATGATCAATAATTATATCAAACTTTTTCATCATTTCTAATAAATAATCGAAATTCAGACTTCCATTTTGTTTTTAATTATATAAATTCGATTGGCATATGAAAACAGGAATAAATCAGTATAAATCCTGATTATCAGCATTTAACGGACGGCTCACGTGAATTTACGTTTTCCACTGTTACTTCCTAGGATGCGCCACGTAAATTTACGTTTTTTCCATTATAACTTTCTAGGACGGACCACATAGTATTTACGTTTTTGCTTTAATTTTCAGTACGTTGCGTTGGTTTTTCGTTTTATGCAGTTTTTTTTTTTTTTTTTTTTTTTTTTTTCCTTGGTATAATTAGTTATATTAAAATCTGTGTGTTGACTCTACTGCGCAGTTTTGCTTTTTAGGTAGTATTTTTAACGCATTTCAGACCACGTATTTTTCTCTTTTGAACAGAAAAATCCGCTTACGGGCGTTACTCCGAAATCTCGCATTATAAAGCAAATGTATTTTTTGAATTCATGTTATCATTAAAAATGAATGTATATAGTAATTATACCATTTCTAGTCGAATTAGTTATATCAATACTACCCTGGTAGTATAGATAGGAAATCTGTGCATATTTTACAGAATGAACGTAGTACACAATATGTAAAAGAAACGCTTGTAGGCGGAGTTATTTGTAAATGCATTGCACACACAATATTTAAAATGCCCGGAAACCGAGATAGGCAAAACAAATTCGACCCGTCCATTAAGTGTTAATAGACGAACTATTTAGAAATTTATTGGAAGTAATTATATACGTTTTGAAATATATTTTAATGTATTATAAAGGATTTTCATGCGTAATATAAGGTTGCAAAAATCAATTTAGTTATTCAACATTTTAATATATTATTATTATTATTATTATTATTATTTTTTTTTTTTTTTTAACGACCTCCTCCCTAAACTTGATTTTTTCTTCTTCAGATTTTCCTTGCTAATTATTTATTTTAAACGGAGTTCAAATGTAGTACTAAAATTGTCATTTTGATTTAAAATGAAAATTATAATTATAAAATATTGATGGGAATAAAACCATATGTGTATAAATTGCTTAACTCTTTAAAATTAAATAACCAATTTAACGACAAATGAGGAATTTTATTTCATAACCGAAATTTTATATTTGTGATAATCGTACAAACATTATCATTGTGCAACCCTCTATGCATAAAAATTATATATATAGGTATGTTTAATCTTGTAATCTTAACGGTATATCATAGCATAGAGAAATATACGTGAAGCTAGATAATCGGAAACCAGATATCTCCTTCCAGTGGTCATTTGAAATATGACCTTCTAATAAAACATTGAATATATGGTTAATACATAAATATATATATGCATACATACCTCACAACTTGCTCCATCTCAGCATTGTTTTTGAAATGACGTACCGAGACGACTGTCTACTATGCCCTGTACACTAACAATGTTCTTTTCATTCGTGTATGTGGAGAGATGCCCATTTTAGCCTTTATTATCCACACTCTGCATCCCTACTCAAAACAAGCAACTTCAGCGACCAACTATTTGACGAGACTTCATTATTTCAGTGGTATTTAATAATAATAAAAAAAATGAGAAACATAAATAAATTTTTCTGTATAAAAATAGTGGCCGTAAAAAAGTGGAAAATTCTGATCTTTATGAATTGTTTTTATTTAATCGCATAAAAATGGTGATAAAAACATCAAAATCCATTATTAAAGAATGGTGGAACACAAAATACACGCTGATGAAAAACATTGTATATGCAATACGCATATACAAACCATTATTTGCATAATTAAGCTCTGTTTTATTACTAAAAATCTTTGGTAGTGTGCGAATCATCATCCCAGCATAAAAAGGTTTAACTAATATCGGATCTTACTCAGTCAAATTTATATAATAAGAAAGAAAAACAAACGTAATTCGTAGATAGCTTTACAAAATTTAATTTGAATATATCATGATTAATATATTGTAGTTTTTTTTTTTTTTTTTTTTTTTTTAATAAGTTTTATATTTCAATGTGCAAGTTCTATCTGAGAACTAATTTTAAATGTACATGTGATGTGTGTGTGAAGCAAATAGTTCATTTATACAGCTCAATAAAAAGATTTTTTTTTTTCCATATACAGAACTTATCCAAAATAAATAAAATATTTCATAATACATTCAGATTTACTATAAATATATGCATATTAAGAATGATAAAGTGTAAGAGTTAATTTTCCAGAACACTTAATTCCCTCATAAATCAGTATACTAGTCATAATGCATAGTTAAAAAATAAATAAATAAATAAATAACAGAAAAAAATGTACAACTGCGAAAGGTCCAAAGCATTACCCATTCATCAGAAGATATTGCTTTTAGTATGTTTTAAATGTGTAGACTAAATTAGACTACTGAAACATAAGATTTCATTAAAAAAATGTTAGAAAAAAAAAGTTTAAAAAGCATGGAAAATATTAGTATTATCAGATTGAAATCAATGATGGTATAAGATAAGCAATTCAGTGTAATAAGAAGAATTTCCGCCTACAGCAGCGTCAATTGCCTCCCGTGACAGGACGACAAAAAAGAAGCCAGAGGCCAAAGACTACGAATAAACAAAAGTCTAACTCCACATTTACACTGCGGATTAGATTATAGAAAACTTAATACTAAAAATTGCAAGTAACCGCCTTCTCAGGAAAACTACTAATAGTTCAATCCTTTCATCCTAAAATATTTTATGAATTGTTTTATGAATATTTAAGATATTTACATTTCGACATGTTTAATTTTCATAATTTATTCACTATACCAATTTTACATATTATAAATAGCTTTATTCATTCAATTAAGAAATTGAAAAAAGATGTTTATTGTATTTTTTTTTTTTTTTACAATATTTTAGCATTGAAACTCGATATTCTAAAACAAACATTTAATAAATATTTGTTGCAGGACCTGTAATAAATGCAATTTTACTTACGCAGTGAAAAGGTTGAGTACACATAATAATTATAAAAAAAAATTCTAAATATTCTAAAATCACTGAAAAATACATAATAAGGGAATAAATACGTAGTCATTTTTTTTAATGTTCTTTTGTCATTTATTTAATTAGAAAATAAGAATGTTAGCCAAAAATTTTATAACAATCCTTTTGTCATTTAATTTTAATTATAATTTTTAATTAATTTATTAATCATGCTTATTTTACCCTGAAGTTTTACAAGAAACATGTTACATACTCTGTCTATCTTTATTTCATTATTATTTTTTATTTATATTTACTGAAATGTTCTTATAAAATATAAAAATATAACCTATCATTGAAAAACTACGATATATTCCAAAAAGTAAAATTTTTATTTAAAAAAATTAAACTTTCTAAATTTAGTGATACATACACAGAGTATGTAAAAT
This sequence comes from Salticus scenicus, assembly GCA_963930645.1. Taxonomy (NCBI): domain Eukaryota; kingdom Metazoa; phylum Arthropoda; class Arachnida; order Araneae; family Salticidae; genus Salticus; species Salticus scenicus. The sequence goes on from OZ005652.1 coordinate 101,536,602, forward strand.
GTGTTAAAAATGTGGACAGAGTTGTCAACATTTTTAACTATTCCGGAGTATTTTTAGCCCCACCTTTATTTCCTACCACTTTTATTTTATGGGTATTTTTTTTTCTTATTTTATCGTAGTTATATAATAGAAAATTATATTCTATAAATAAAGTAGTGTGAAATGAAGGAGGGCTAAAAAGTATCCAAAACAAATTAAAATATTCGAAACTATGCATACATGGTTAAAGTTAATGCAAGTTTACTTCTTGCTACATTTAATGAAGTTCTAATATTTTGGTAATACCGCACATTATCATGAATAGCATAATCACCTCAGAAACAATATATTACATTGTTATACAGTAAAATGTTAAGCGAATTTCAGTAAACCAGGATTAATCTGAGAAACACAATAATTGCAAACGTCGCTAAGAAAACTTTACTTAGCATATATAGATTCGGTTTCATATCCTCACAGGCTATAATTATGTGCATCCAAACACAATTCCAATGTTCTGTTTCACATGCATACAGTATTGTTTGGTACATCGTATGTAACATAGCAGTTGTGAAACCGCTGGAGTAGAAATTTCTATCAATACTAGGCGTTCTGTTTGACATTAGCTATAGGTTTAACTGACATTTCTATGGCAAGGAGGATCTAGAATCGTCGAATATACTAATCTTCAGAAGTGTCTGTAATCAAATATTTATATGAACTACATCTTAGGATAAACGTTTAGTTCTAATCCGAAAATAGACCAAAGCAAATCGGATTTCAAATTGAATATTTAATTAATTATTATATTATCCAAAATGTTATACCACATAAAAGCATAGAGATGCCAAAAATGTGTTTTAAAAGCCAAATTTAGTGAAATTACATTTCTACTAATTGTAGTTAAATATGATGTTATAAATGTGTACGCATTCAAAATTTTATAATTATCATTACTTAGTATTTTTCTCAAAAAATGATTATTTCTTAATTATTTTACTTGCATCGCGACAAAAAGTTAGGTACAAAGATTTTTTTTTTTTTTTTTTTTTTTTTTTCAAAAAATAATATTATCTAAATTGTTCTGATCATTTATTATTATCAAAAACATACTAAATATTTGTATCACATTCAAAATTTTCATATTCAAAATAATTACGTTCACAAATTAAAAAAAAAAAAAAGCCTGTGTTCCTATATTTTTGTCACCGAATGGAATCTTAAATTAGAAACATTTTAGTCTTAAAATATTTCTAAATTAGTCTTATAAAAAGTTAGTCTTAAATTTGTGTCATTTTATGATAATAATAAATAATCAGCACAATTTAGATAATGTTATTTTATGAATAATAATAATATTAATAAAAACACCTTTGTGCCTATCCTTTTATCGCGGAGTGTACGTTGCACTTCTTAAAAAAAACACTGTCATACTTTGTAAATGTATTTGTTTATTTTGTATTTACACGTAATCAAATATCTAAAGATTAAATTGAAGGAAATTCAGCAAAAATGTGAGTAAAAAATAAACCTATGAAAATGTAATGAAAATTGTATTCCAATAATTTAATACTGAATAACTTACTAAGTCTTCATATCTATATACTTAAATTATGTTTGGGTGAATATTTTTTAATTACTCATATGCATTTTATGAAAAATTCTTTGTATACTCTGAAATGTAAAACGTGATATTACATGGATAGTTTTAAAGGTTATCGTACAAAGTAAATTCAGCATGAAGTGTTATATATAATTTAGCATGTCATGGAATTCTAAAGGATGGAATACTAATTTCATGAAATACAAAAGATTAATTGTGACAAAGAAAAATTGTGCAGCTATTTACAACTTTGTAAACATTATAGGAAAATGCCAATTTTGTTGAGGGACGATATGGTGTACACACACTTTACTTGATGGCCACACAAATCTCTATATCTTTGTTATTCCTAAGCAATACAAGACGAAGTTCTGGAGATTTGCGTTCACCCGTTTCGTAGTGGTACCGTTCCTGACAAGGTATTTGTTGATAAAATCATGCCTGCAGCCCAGATGAATGGTATTACTAGAGCGAAGCTATACAGCGTACCTTTTGGCCTTCTCAATTACCTAATTATAATTTCTATGCAGCCTGCATTTAACACACTAAGGTGGAACTTATAGACGCTCAGCATTATCAACATCTATTCCAGAACTAAACAGACTTCTTTAGGTTGGTTGTTAGGTTGGGTTTTACGTCGTACTAGGGCTGCGCAGCGGGCAATTGGGGACGATCTGTGACTCACCCTAGAGGTGATACGGAGACATAATCTTACGCGGAGAGGATGGCTCCCCCTCTTCGGTAACCGCAGAGGTATAATTTTCATGGGGACATGGAGAACATTACGGCCACGCAGATTTTACGTGCACCAGCCACCATTAGTGTATACGATGTAGCCACCATTAGTGTATATAGTGTGTGCACCAGCCCCAATTAGTGTCTTCGGCCGGCTCGAGTACCGAACCCATAATCTTCTAATTACGAGCCCAACGCTTTACTGACTGGGATACCGCGGCCCCCAGACTTATCTGGGGCCTTATTTCGAAGTGTATGAGTGTCCCAGTCATTAAAAATTCACAAAGAGTGTGGGAATTTGTTATGAAGTGGGCATGAAATCAAGGGGAATGACATATATTATTAGATTGATAATTTTTTTAAGATATAATCTGTACCACATATTATATTATTTTATATTTATTTATTTATATTTATTATTTATTATTATTTTTATTATTATTTTAAATAATAAAAACAATTTTTTATGTTATTTTGTATGATTTTATTTTCACATGTCACAATTTCTTTCATTCTGAGAGAGATTCAATTCCTTATTTAAATAATTTACAAAATATCTTAAGCCTATAGAAATCAGTGTATAGCTAAATTTGACATTAATCTTTATATTTTCTATAATTATAAACGTGTATATGTAATATATACTTTATGATATTACGTATTTTGAAATATAGCATGATTTCTACTTAAAAGTGTGTGAAAATAATAATTTTGCATATAAAAGTTTATATGGATATTTAATTATATAATTGATTATACCTGTTTTTGAAATAAAGTATTTAAAAACAAGTCGAATATTTTTTATTCTGTTGCTTTAAAAAATATTTCTATTCTAATTATACACATTAAAAATTTCTTTTATAGAATCAAACAATACTCAACAAAATGTAATTAAATAATAGCACACTCAGATTGAAATAACAAAATAATGATGAATTGTTAAAACACTGCCTTTACCAAAAAATGTATGTCAATTGATTTTTCCTTTTTGTCTTCTCAATGATGTTTTACCATTTTCATCTCTTGCTATAAAGTGCCTGAATTAAGCAATTACTTTCTCTTAGATCATTTATTTTTATAGAATTGACAGAAACATTTTTTCTTTTAGCCTTTCAGTTACATTTATGTTGGAAGTGCTTCATGAAATTTCCAGTCACTAGTTTATTTTTATGTATAAAAAAATATACATTTATTTTTAAATAAGTACATAATAGAAATACTAAAATGGTATTAACAAATCAGCTCAAATTTTATTTATGATTTGATGAAAACACTATTTATTACAGCCTAATTAATGTGATACATAATATAATACATATCACAATTATAAACTTATAGGTACCTTACACTGCCGTTTTATTTTAATGCGGTATTTGATGATTTAAACTTTGGATAATTTAAATATAAATTCCTTGAAATACTATTTTTTTTTTTTTTTGTAATTGTATGGCATTAAAACAACCTTTGGTATTGAAAGAAAAAGCAGTTGCTTGAGCATTCTAATAACAATGATGCGCCCAGGAAAATGATGTCACACTACCTCTTTCAGAGAAAAAGATTCCGATTACACTAACAAGAATTTTGTTTGATACAAGAATGATAATTTTCTACATATGCAAATGATAAGTTTTTATTTCAAAAAATTTGAATTAATTCTAAAACCATGACAAAAGCAGAAAATGCAATATATATAAATGTTTTTTTACTCTATGAATATTTTTAACAATTTCATCAAACCAAATGTAGATTTATTAGTTTTATAGAACTTTATAATTTTATTTTAAGGGTTTTACTCCCTTGTATTAAACTGTACGAATATTACCATAGTTGAAAATTTCAGACCTTTTTGATTACCGGAAAATTCTAATAGAATTTTGATATTTATTTCTAACTATTTTCACGGATTAAATAAAAGAAATTTATCTATTTAAAATTCTGCCAAAAAAGACTGAAGTTAGCAACTATGAATATTTCATAACGTGTTATCATCATTTTTTTTTTCAATAACGCGGCATTTTTAATTAAGCAATGGCCAGTGGGTCGCCGAATTGATGACCATTTTTGAAGAACAGCCAATGGGTCGTGATCGCTACCTCTAACAGGGACAACATATTCTTGCCTTATCCGGGATTCGAACCCAGGCCCAACTATGTAGGAGTCAGGGACACTACCCAATACAATATCTCGCCAATCACGTAATATAAAACTATAACTAGTGGATGTGCAGATCAGCAGCCTCAACGCCCAATCTCTATTACTCTCTCTTTCTCTCTCTCTCTCTCTCTCTCACTATGTATGTATATATATATATATATATATATATATACATATTAAAATATAACACGCCGACACATATGTACACACTAATATATAACACACACACATATAATATATATAAGTGTTTGTGATAAAAAAGTAGTAGCATTCAGGAAAACGTATAATGAAATGCCCCTGAAATTCTCAAGAACGAAATTGAAAATAACCAGTGACACCTTCAAAAAATGTATGAAATACGTTAACCAGTAATAATTTTTAATGAAGATATCAAAACATCCATTAATTTTACCAAAACAGTATCCCTATAGAAATGTCGTATATGGTAACTTCAACTAACATAATTAATATCAACGTGGTTAAACAAGAGAGTACTGATATATATGTATACTATACATCATTAGCTCCCACACATCAAAGATGAATAAAAATGGAGCATAAAATAGAAAAATGTGTGACTAGGAAATTATAATATGAAAAAAACAATATGAAACTCATAATAAAGAAACAAGAAATATTTTAAAACTGTAGAATGAATTAACACATGACTACATAAATATACAAGTGATATAGTTTCTGGAAGTCAACTGCATGAGCTCCCTAGCCCGCCAATATCAACTGTAGAGATTTTCTTCATTCCATGAAGAACAACTAAGCATGTTTGGCAAGCCTAAAATTTGTCCATCGCAAAGTTCCAGTTACACAAAGTGCACAAAAGACTGCCATATACATCAATTCTGCGTAGTTGTTTAGCGGGACCGAACCGATATCCAAACGGATCGCAGCAACTGCGATGGCTTTAGGATAATCAGGTATACTAAAAATCAAATCTCTCCAATTCTTATTCCTAATTTCTTCCAATAATTTAACAGGCCACGGTAGGCCAGTCGGAAGAGCACTTAGCTCATAATCCAAAGATTGCGGGCTTGATACTCGACCTGGTCAAAGACCGTCGTGTCCGCAATGTCCTCCATGTTCCCATCCAAATTATACCTTTGAGGTGCACTGAAGCGGGGAGCCATCCCCTCCGCAGAAAATCAAAATTCTGATGGCATGTCTCCGGACAACCCTAAGGGGTGCGCCCAAGACCGTCGCCAATTATCAATTACGCTGTATTAGTGCGACGTTAAACTCAACCAAACAAACATCAAATAATTTAACCCCTTAATTTTCTTGCATGGCAATGTTATAATTATTTCCATTGAAATGTACTTCACTGTTATTTGATTGGAACATTTCAGCTCCCTTTTTAGCAAATTAATCAACCCATTCATTTCCAGTTATTCCTACATGAACTGATATCCACTGTAAGACAATATTCATCCATTTTGCGACTAGTAGATAAAGATTTCTTTTCCAATATAAAAATGATTTTTATTCCACGACATTATGTGCAAAGATCGAATGGATGGCCTAAAAGGAGTCTGGAAAAATGACAATCATTTGTGGTTGAATTGTTCTAACACTAATTTGTTCTGTTTCAACTCTAATTGCCGCCAGTTCCCCATCAAAATTGGTCCAAAATGGATAAAAAGAGTTACAGAATGCAAAATTTTCTGAATAAATACCAACTTTAACTTCGTCAAACATTTTCGATCCATCAGTATATATGTGAATACCAACTATTCTGTTTATATCTGATATAAATTGTCTACATAGCAGCTGCTTTAAGTTCACAATTAATTGATAGTGATTTTGTTATAGCGTACATCAAATAACATTCATTTCTTATAGATCCTAGGTGAAAAAGGTTTATTAATTTCAAACGTTCTTCTGTGGTAACTCAAGAATGAAGTAGTCAGATTTCATTTTAAAACTTTCTGCAAACATTCAATATTCTAGGTCTAGAGATATCATAATTTCTCCAAAACTCTGTTGGTAGCAATCTGATTAATTTATCATGTAGTATTAAAGTTCTCTCCCGGTTTCTCTCCTACTGAAGGCCAGCACTGCATTTATCGGTGTAGTTTGCATAGATCCAGTAACTAGTCTCAGGTCCTCAATTTGAAAGACTTCAAGTTTTCAAATGTAAACACTGCTACAGGTAATCAGGGCCTCGCAACAATAGCAAATTAATGGCTTAATGTATAAATTATATGTTTTATTTAAAGTCTTTTTTTTTTTTAATTACACACACCCACACACACACACACACATATATATATATATATTTATATACGTTACTTGTTACATAAAGAGATATATTTCAGAGGGGACAGCAGTCCTCTATCTATATGTGTATATAGATTTTCCGAAATATGTATTAAAAAACTAACATGCATATCCGGAAATTAGCATGTCCTATGCGCAATATATTGGAAATATTTCGTGCAGCCCTCTAAACGATTAAATTAAATCTATACACAACATTTTCTATAGAAACTATGCTTTTAAACATTCTAATAATGTATGTCCATTTCACTACTTTGAATGGAGTGCAATCATGATAAAATATATTTAAAAGAGATTTCGTTTCTAGAACATAATTGTACAAGATTCGTTTATGTGTCCATGTACAGGAGCCACAAAATCTGTACATACTAAAATTTTATCCTGCTAATTCCTTGTAACTCAAAAGGACTTGTTCTAAATATGGTATCTTTTAAATGACTGCATAACATATTAAAATTCTTTCCCATACAGCACAGATTGGTTCATTTATGTTACAAAAAGCTTACAATCTTTCAAAAACGTAAAACATTTAAGTATGCTCTCTAAAAACTTTCTGAAACATCTGTCCTTTTTTATGCTCTACCTGTTATGTAATTGAAACGTTTTCGTTATGTAACAGATTTTTTTTTGTTACTATCGCAGACATATTTACGCTTTTGAAATTAGCAAAGTGAATGTTTCGAAACGCTTCTGAAATATTTACAATGTTTCGGTGTTATATAATTGTTACATTTCTGGAACATTTTGTGCTGTTAGGTTTCATGGAGCCCTGTAAACTACGTAATTATGAAATTTATGCCTGCAATTATTTTCAAAAACAGTGCTTTTAAACATTTTAAAACTGTATGTTAAATTCATTATGTCGAATAAAGTGAAATTGCATTAAAAGCTTCTTAAATGAAAACCTCTTCATAGGCTATAATGGTATGAAATTATTTTCGTGTATCTCTGTAAACGATCTACAAATATTATAGATACTAATAAGGACTATAAACTAATTTTTTATAGCTCATAAATATTTGTTCAAGGTTATTTTTATATATTTATACAGAGTTAATGTATTTGGAAATCCTTTGTGCTGTCCTGCAATTTGGTCATTTAAGTTTTTGCGCTTTTCTTCTATAGAAACCATGCTTTTAAAATTTTTAAAAATGTATATTACTTTTATTATGTTTAATTGAGTGAAATAGTTTTCAAATGCTCTTAAATGAATATCTGTCCATATGCTGCAATGGTGGAAAATTATATTGTGTATCTCTGTAAATGAGTCACACATAAATATTTTTTTTAATTCGACATCATTTGGATGATTAATAAAGTTTTTGGAATTATTTTGTGCTGTCCTGCAGATTAATTATTAAGTACATACACACCACTTTCTACAGAAAACATATTTTAAAGCATCTTAATAATGTGCTTTAGTTTATTTTTATTTAATGTAGTGTAACTTCGTTAGGATGCGTTTAAACGAAATATTGTCGATAGACCGAATGATAAGAAGAACTTTGGTGTGTCCTTATACCTTAATGTCCCTATAACTTAGTTTTGTGTGTCTCCTGTATGATGTGAACCATAAACAATATTTATACACACCAATAAAATACAGCTACTTTTGCATGGATAATGAATATGTGAAAAAATTTGCAAGCTAGTCGGATGATTCTAAAGGCTGCTATCTTAGTATATAGAAATTATGCCCTTAGACCGTAATGATAAGAAATATTTTGTTGTGTCTCTGTACGCGAAACACAACAAACATTCAATTAAAAAAAAATATGGTTGTTTAAATTTCCCTGAATAGAAAATTAATAAATATTATAGACACATTTTATGCTTATATATAATAAATAAGTTCAGAATTTAAAAATCTTTAGAATTCAGGTGTACTTCAGTAAATATTTATTTAATTTTTATTATAGTTCATAAAATTTAACTTGTATAGTTTCTACTTATCATAATAACTTGTGCTTAATTACATTTAACACTTAACAACTTTCCAAAAGCAACCCGACTATATTACCATGAACAAATATATTCTAAACAAAATACTTTCTTCATTTAAGATTTATGCCGAACGCATTTGTTTACCCAAATAGTTGTTAAGCAGAAAATAAGTTATCTACTTATTATTTTTACTTGATGTATTTCAACTAGAATGTATAAGGCGGAAACTATTTCAGTAAAGAAAATTTGCATTTAATTACTGTCATAGAATCTTCCTTAAGGAATCTCTAAGGAGTGAAGTGATACTAAGAATCTTTACCTTAAAATTTTAGAATTCACTCAAAGTACTCATTTTAAACTGCCTGATGATGCAATCTGCCTTCCAATTACTCGTTTTCGTATTCCCTCATGGCACGATTCAAATATGAAGGACTATTGAGGTACTTGATTTCATACGATCATACGTTCTTCGCCATATTTTAAGCCACATTTCAAAACAAACGTGCTTAGAAAAGGAAAATCTTATAAAATATATTCTTAATAAGTACATCCTTTTCTACTTAATTTCCAGATGATTTTCATCTTGATGGATAAATTCGAGCGATGAATACGGAAACAGAATGTCAATAGATTTAAAATATTTAAAATGCATGAATTATGAGAATTTCTGTTACCATGCAGCAGCTATTTTATATATATCTAAATTGCTGGTTTTTTTTTTTTTTTTTTTACAATAATAATCATTCTACAACAATGCATGTATAAATGATCAAGTGATATGGAAATAAACTAAGAATCACATTTTACTAAAATTGGCAATTTACATGTAATATCTAATTGCGTGAATGTGATATAAGAATACATATTATTAAAAACAAAACATATTCTTATTTCTTATTTTTTTTAATTTAGGGTGTAATTTAATTTTTGGATATAAATTAATATTTTAGGTATTTTTTACCAGAAAAAAAAATACATATATATATATATATATATATATATATACGTATTTGCATATTTTTCCCTGTTATATGAACGATCGTATCTGGAACTCCTTTTAAACATTTGTAATACATGTTAAAATCTTTTACCAAATATAATTTTCTTATTCATTCACATTTAATAAGATTATTTTTGGAGCATTAATGAACATCAAGTATATTTTCAATATAAAATTTGTTAAATATATTAATATACGCAAAAAAAAAAGAAAAAAAAAAGTCTTAATGAATGTATTTTCCTATAACAATTTTTATTTTCGAAATTTAAACATCTTCAACAATGGGTGGTCATTGAAATATACCAATCATGGTCAATTTTTTCCGTGACGGCTTCATATATACTTCAAAAAGAATAAAAATAGAGTCACCTACATTTATTTAACCTTTATTTTTTCTGATAACAGTCATATACACGCATCATCCGCTATAAATATGATGTTCGTATAAAAGGGACTTCAAAATATAAGAGTATATACAGGGTGATCAATTTAAAAGTGTACCCATTGGGTTTTCCTATTACCCTTAAATACGACGGATGTGTTAACTATTCCAACAACGAAGTATAATTGTTTGAACCTTCTTAGAACAGGCGGACGTGTTCAATTGTTAAGCAGTTGACAACTTTGTTCAGAATTATTAATAAAATTGTTCATAAAAAGAAAACACTTTTTGTGGTCCAATATGTTTATTACAGCATTTTCCCTTAATTAAAAAACAACACATCAAATATTTTCAACATTTACTTTCATTTACTAAAGTTTAAAATGGTGGTTTTTACTTGATTCATGTTTAACAGCATTATCACTGAATCCTTTCTGAATCATTAACCTGTTTAAACATCTATAAACAGACCACTTGCTAATCTTCACGACTAATATAACTCATAATAATCAGCATTGTTGAAACCGTTGATTAATGTCTCAATTAACAACATGATGCGTCTCGAAAGGGAAAATCCATTCATGGATCATGGAGATATTATTGAATGATACATAGTTGGCGATAAATATTTTGTCACATGATTCGCTGCCAGATTTATGCACTTCTTTGTCAGAATGCAGAGTGTTGTTTGCATTAAGGGATATAATATACTTATTAACAATGATACTCGAAACATAGTCAAACTAAATAGTGTTCATTTGTCATATTTTAAATAAGGATTGGGGTGTACTTTAAAGATATTCTTCCATGAATTCAATAAATATTACTAAATTTATACATAAATGTAAAAATATTTGGTTGTTTACGATAAAATTCTACATCCTTTGATAGACTCGAAAGAAAAATGTCACATATGTCCGTAACACATCGATGATGTCTCTTCGCAAGGACTGGCACATCTTTAAAGAAAGTTGAAACTGGAGTATAAAAAAAAAGAATATGCTTTACACTTTGAAAATCAGTTGGGCTAGAAACTTGATTTCTGGCATGGAAAATATTCATTATGATTAATATTTACTACGCTACTAAAAAAAACCATCAAAAAGGGGTTAAGTGCGGTTAAATGATAGGCTTACTGATATGAAATTAAATTTTGGTGTAATTTGTTCTTCTTTGTATAATTTTAGTCTTTGTCAGAAATTACATTTTCATGCTAATCTTATCTATAAATCCTGTGAATGAAATCATGAGAGGAAAATTAAAAGAAAATAAAATATCAAAAATGACAATCAGCATATAAGATGCAGTAAAACTTAACGACAGATTCATTCAGACAGGTTGTATATACAGTCGGTAACAAAAGTGTCCGAACACTAGCAAAAATTCTTATGCAAAAAAAGTACACTTCATACGGCTCTGTTAAATAAATCCTTATCTAATCATGTTCATAGTAAGTCCAAGAACATAATTCGACAAGGATTAATTTAACAACGAATGAAGTGTACTTTTTTTACATAGGAATTTTTGCTAGTGTTCGGACACATTTGTTACCGACTATATGTCTGTATAGAAAATTAGTGTCTGTTTGTCCGCTATATAAATCCACACTTTCTGACAGATTCGTATGGAATATGGCACACATACATTTTCCTTAGCACCTAAAATCATAGAAAAAAAAAGTTGTTTTTTTCTTCTTCGGGGAAGAAAGAACGGATGATATGCTGTACAATTTGAGAAACATTTGAGATAAAAACTTTTTGATGCAAATTTTCTCCTACAAGTACAATTTCAATACACTTTTAAAATCTGCTCAACACCTGTAAAGAGCGAAAACATAAGGATAAAATATGGGGTTTGTTGTATAATTTGTAATTTGTTGTACAATTAGAAGAAAACGTTTGAGCTATAAACTTAATATTTGTTATGAAAATTTTTCATTCAAGTTCTTTTTTTTTTTTCAATACTCTATTTAACCTACAACCTACTGTCATATCACTTTTTTCAAATTAATCTGGAAAATAGCGTATATTTCAGTAAGTATTATATGAAAGGAAATGAAGAAGAATAAAATAAAATAAAATTCGGTACGGTTTTGCCATACGATGTGCAGGTTTTATGCGCTTAACCACAAATTATATATACTGTTTTCTTTTTTTTTCTAAAAATCACATTCAAAATCGCTAAAAGGAAAAAATAACATAAAATTACAATCGTACACAATTTACTAAAACATAATGGTACCCAAATAACTGGTAACACAAATCGGTACCATAATCACCTCTGTAAATGTAATGATCGTTTGAGACAAATTAAAAAATACCAAGCCAAATTATGATGACTAAATTGTTCCATCACGAATATTTTTTAGGAGAGGGAATGTGATATCTCCTTTTAAAATTATATAGTTTTATCTTACTAAAACCACTAACACTATCAATGTGCTATTCCTTATTTTTATTTTCTTTCATCTTATTTCTCCCACGTATTACAAAAAACAATCCCATAGTTTTCTGAAAAAATCGTGCACCCTCCTTTGAAAGTTTATGATCTGAATTTATACATGCGTAATCTCAATATGCAAATAACACCAAAAAACTTTCCGTGGCAGAATTTATTTATTTTTGAAATAAGGTAATGAAAATTTCATTTTATAAGTTAATGTTGCATCGTAGATATTTTAATGAATACGTTGTTTTCTATTTAATTCTATAACTATGAATATGAAACATCAATCACCTTTATTATTTTTCTCTATAGAACTCCTAACTAATATTCTGTAGACATCAAAAAGCTTTTATCTATATCATTCAATCAAATAGTGAAACCTACCGATACATGCATAAAACATTTATTAAAAAAATTCTAAATATAAAAATAAATAAATAAATAAATAAAAAATAAAAACCTATCTGTTCGTTGCAAATTTAATCAATAGATGTTGAGATATAGCCAGCAGAAAGTGAGTTATAGCAGCGTATCCATTCAACTGATATGCAGAAAAAAGGAAAATACTTCAGGGTTTGTACTCGTATATTATGCATTGCATATATTAAAATTTGTGTGATTAAAGCTTCTTGAGGTAGACTATGAAAATTGTAGTTGAAAAATTTTGAATAATGCTGCTCAGTCAGTAAACAGACATGCACCAATTAAAATCAACAAGAAACTTACATATATAGAATGAAGTGATAACATGGCAGTAAAGCGGGAATACAGCAACAAAGCATATGATGAAATATGCGATTGAAAAGCATCCTCTGTCAGCAAATATACGCATGGTTACCAACTTAGCACCTTTTGGTTACCATAAAAAATAATAGAAATATCTATTTTATTTAATCCGTGAACTTTAGCAGTTTTTACTGATAAAGTAAAATAAAAATAATTATTAAAATTTTCCAGTAGCGAAAAGGTGCTAAGGTGGCAACTATAAATATACACCCAAAATTAATCAGTATTTTGGTCAGTTTATTTCTACATAATTGCTCTATCACAAAGTATGTTTCGTGCATTTATATACTACAGAAGCTTAGACAATATTTTTTGTAAATAGCAAAGTAGTAGAGAAAAATACAAAATGGTATAAGGCGAAGTATGCCAAAATCCAATTAGCACTATATTTTATCAACATCTAAAAAATTTATAGTTTCTTGAAATTCAGTGTATTTATTTATTTTATTTATTTTATTTTATTTTATTTTTTTTCTTTTTTTCATATGTTATACTGCCCAAAAAATTTTGGTAGCATGTGTCAATTTCCAAGAGGAAAATTTGCAATCAGAACACTTCAAAACGTTAAAAACGTCGAAAACCGGAAACTAAACAGTTTAAGAATCACTTTATAATTATGCGTCTAGGAGAAAGTAAAAATTAAATTGCAGTTAAAAAAAAAAAAGAAAAAAAACAGAGACTTAATAATATTTATATAATACACAGCGCATTCATTATGGTACCGTTTTTGTATACTTATTTTATACTTTTATTTGTTTTTTAGAATATGCAGTTGCATATTTACCAATTGACACTAAGTACTAACATAAAAGCCTTACTATATTTTATTATTATTATTGTTATTATTATTATTATTATAATTATTTTTAACAGAGAAATTTAATTCTTTGTTCTTTTTTTCTTATGTTTTCTTTGTGATGAATAATTTTTAGATAAATGAATTATTAAAAAAAAAAAAAATAAATAAAACTTCTATATATTTCTACGAAAAACTATTTAATTATTTTTATTTAAAATGAAAATGAAAATGACGCTTGATATTATCCAATGCTTTTTGGTTTGCGCATTTTATACTAATAAATTATGTCGAATGTAAAGTAATATCAAATGAATATTCTAAATTTTGTATTTAATTAGTTTAATTTTTTATAAATTAGAATTGAATTAAATTTCAATTATATTTTCTAACGTGGTGTTGAAATAATATAATTAAAAATATACAATTTATCAAACATTATTTTTCTACAAGGAAAAAACCTACATTATAAATATACGACTTGAAAATATAATTGCAACCTATACCATGCAATATAATAACATATTATAAATTGCAGATCTAAAAAAAGGCTTTACTGATATTTATTCTTAGAAACTAAATAAAACCTGAATTTGTATTTTTTAATTTTTTTAAATATTTATTCATTGAAAGGGAAACTGCATAAAAATTCTAGAAATATTAAATACCGTAAATCTAAAATGAATATAACTGAATTTAACAGTTTTCCTCCTTCTCATGTGTCGTTCTACACATCCATTCCGTTTTACACATACATGAACTTATAACCAGTGACAGTTTGTTGAAGTCCTTACTTGCTGCTATCAGTTCGGCAGTGGACGAACTAATTATGACTAACTGAAGCGGATACAATTGTATTCGACATATCATTTCTTTAGGCGTCGCAATAGCAAAATCGGAACTAGATATTGGAAAAGAGAAGTCATGATATTTAAAAGTAACATAATAACGTTTTCTTGATACGATTCGAGAAAAAAAAATTATAAAACATAATAAAAATATTTTATTTCCCTTGATAGGAGTAGTGTTATGTTTTTTTATATAAATACATATATTTAAATTGGTTGAGAAAGATTTGAAAATGCACTTGCATAATCTTATATTATTAAGCGAACAATATTTGTATATATATATGTATATTTCACTGTTCTCGAAAACGGTAGCTCGGACAGTCTCGTGATTTAACACAAAGGTACCCTCCGAAGGGTCATTGTGCACCTCGAAGTCAGAATTTCGAATTTTTGATTAGTTTTATTTTAATTAATAAAGGTATGAAAATAAAACTTCCCATTTCTATAATGACGCTCAATGGAGAATCTTAGGAGAGATTTGATTGGTTTATTTGAGTGTATTTTACATTGAACTACAGCTACGTTATGAGGAATTACGAGAGATATGATTGGTTTATTTGATTGTCATTGATTTGAGTGTATTTTACATTGAACTACAGCTACGTTATGAGGCATTACAAGAGATTTGGTTGGTGTATTTGATTTTCATTGATTTGAGTGCATTTTACGTTGATCTAGAGCTACGTTTTGAGGAATTACGGCAGATTTGATTGTCGTATTTGATTTTCATTGATTTTAGTGTATTTTACATTGAACTAGAGCTACACGTTATGAGGAATTACGAGAGTTTTGATTGGTTTATTTGATTTTCATTGATTTGAGTGTATTTTACGTTGAACTAGAGCTACGTTTTGAGGAATTACGAGAGATTTGTTTTGTTTGATTTTAATTTATTTGAGGTAGGGGTGTCCAACGATGTATTTATTTTATTTTTTATTATTTTATTTTTTGGTTTTAACATGCTTGACAATGATTGCCGCGGAACCGAGTTTCGTGTGTTCTGAGATTCATGCACAGCGGTGTAGGGGTGTCTAGTGATGTTTTTTTTTGGTTTTAACAAGCGTGATAGTGATTGCCGCGGAACCGAGTTTCGTGTGTTCTAAGATTCATGCACAGCGATGTACGGCTGTCCAGTGATTTTTTTTCATGTGCGTGAAGCGTACATACGTGCGTTATAGCGATTGCTGCGAAAACGACTTACGTACGTTCTCTGAATCGACTATTCATCGAATAGTAACTTTTACTGTACGAGTAACAGCTTCAACAATTTCCAGAATATTCGAAAATTTAACATTTCTATTTGACTGTTTCGAGAACATTCGTTTTAATAATAGTTTTGTTGCACAGATTACAGAAGTTCAAAAAATGTTTGATATTGTCAAGGAGATCTCATACTAAAACTGTGAAGAAAATAGTCACCAATCGAAATATATTTATTTAAACGTTTCAATTATTTAATTAAAAAGAAAACCTTTAACTATAGTGCCCAGCGAAGCGGGCGAAACATGCTAGTAGTTATTAAGGGGAAAAAACTTAATATAGATTATAACATGACTTTTTCAAAGAGATATATTTATAAATGTATTTGATAAAACAATTTTTTTTTTAAGAGATAGTGTGCACTAAACTTCAATATCGAAAAAAGAAAACACTTCTAATAATAAAAAAGTACTTAAAAGAAATATATTAGTTATATTATTATAGTAATTATATATATATACAATTTATTACTTTCTTAAATATGTTCGTTATTTTGCTAGAATGTTCAAATGTGGCATAGTTGCTAAATCATATTAAGATTTAGCAATGCACGCTTGTCGTCTATAGCACTTTTCACAGAAACATAAAAAAAAAAAAAAAAAAAAAAAAATGTTTCATTACCATATATTAAAATTAAATGTTTCTTGTGTTATTCAGTGAAGTTAATCCATTTAAAATTATATTTATACCGATACAGATTATTCTGGTTTATTACAGCGTGTTTCTTTTACATTGGTTGTGGGAAGCAATTATGATTTTTCTGCAAGGAATAAAGACATGGTTTTAGTGCATTTAAATCCTGCGAATCAGATTGTTTAATGTGCGTTATAGTGATTTTAATATAATTATTGAGATTTACTACATAAGAATTACTGTGATTATCCTCATAAAGTCATGAAATAAACATACATGTTAGATGATTTATTTGACAATCAAAATTTATATATATATATATTTAATTTTCAAAAATTGTGCTATTGGCAGAGCGAAAACATTTTAAATTTATTCAATATCAATGTTAATGTCCGCCTTCCCTTGTTTTCTGAAACGTAATTTTCTTGATATAGAATCATAATTAGCTAATGAAAAAAATCATTCTACAAAGAACTTGGTGTGAAAATAAGGTGTTTACTGACAATGCTACGGAATAAATCCCAAAATTTGGAATATTTGTATTGGGAATGTTTAACCCCTTCCTTCTCGCTCCCGTAAAAATAACGGGGTGAATTTTTGCTATCTATTTCTCTTGCACGAGATATTTCTGGGCTGGAGTGTTCACAAGTAATGCATTAAAAAGATTTAAAAACAAACCACTTCTGACACCTGGAATTTTTTTTTATTTCTTACCTTACATTCTAGATGGAAGTAAAATGACTATTTAAATTAAACTGGAGATTAAAGGTTTGTCTTAAACTGTCAGCACTATGTAATTTTAAGTATTTGTAATACTTATTTTTGCAATTTTAGCCTTTTAAATGTACGCGGTTTAGGAACCTGTATTTTTTTTTTTTTTTTTTTTTTTTATTGTGTACATTATGTAATGTGAATCACAAATTGATTCGGTCTCTAATTTAATATAAATGAATCTGAGTGTCAGATGGAAATAAGTAATATTTATAAAAGTTCGAAATGATGTCAAATTTTGTAGGGTGATTTAACAAGAAGGGTACGAAGGATTGCATTAAAAAATATTAGTTCCAAAAGTCACAGCCAGAGGAGTATGTGGTGCTGTGTAAAAGAAATGAGAGTTCTGAAAAACGCAGAATCAATACTGAAATAAAATAACATTTTATTTAATACATTAAAATCAGGTTCAATGTGTCCACCGTTTTTGTGGACCACATATTGCATTCTGTGCACAGTATTCACAACTGCAGAAAGTAACATGTCTGCATGAATCTCCCGTACAATCCGAAAAGCGTTTTAGGCCGATCCATTGGCAGATTCTGTCCTGTAAGTCTCTTAACCGGTCGAGAGATCAAGCTTCCCAACGCTCGAAGTTACCGATCCATTTGAGGCGACGACTGAACAAGTCCTCAGTAAGTGAAATTGCAGATAAAGAAACTTTATCAATGTTTATGTAATTTTTTCGCTTTTTAAAAATTTCTTACCACAATGAACTTGAATTAAATTGTTAACTGTACTAAGTAAAACGTAATTTTATGTCAATATTTATTCTTCGTTTTTTAGAACTCTCATTTCTTTCATACAGCGCCACATATTCCCCTAGCGATGAGTTTTGGAACTAATATTTTTTAGTGCAATCCTTCGTCAAACGTCTTATTGAATCATACTACAAAATTTGGCGCCATTCGCGCAATTAGATCACAGTACTGAACACTTTAAACACTATCAGTTTTTTTATGGCCACCTTGCATATATTTTTTAATTAAATATATTAAGGTTAAAATATATCTGCATTGTCTCTGCTAAAAGTAAAGAGTGTTATAAGTAAAATCTTTAACACCAGAAATTATTTCTTTACAAAAGGTTATTACTAAACGTTTAAGCATTAATTTCAATAATCCGGAAATTTATACTTTTCAATTTTACAGACTTATTCGCTGGAACAATCAAGAGTAGTGCATTTAAGTATTCTTTTAAAACATTTACAAAGGTCACATTCATTTTTTTTTTTTTTTTTTTTTTTTTTTTTTTTTTTTTTCCAGGGGTCTTAAATCTCTACATGCAATTATGTTAAATTTTTGTTTCGTACTATTCAATTACACCATAAAAGAACCCATATAAAAATCAGAAAAGAAAAACGAGAAACATGTAAGTGCTTTTTAATTTTATAGCGGAATATAATTGAACATAAAATTAATAACCGAAATCAATCTTTCAATCGATGCACTTATTAAGCACGTTCAAATATACGGAAATAATATCCAAGATTAAGTGACTTTTAATTTTATTGCACGGGAGATGAGTAACTAAAGCGGTCTTTAATTAAATAAAATGATACGTAAATTTAACGTTTTTTTTTTTTTCTTTTTTCCCCCATTCACTCGATTTAAAAACCACTCTTTAAATCTCTTAAATTCAATTAATTACTTCTTTTGTTAAAGAAGTATTAGAAAAGGAAATGTAATGATATATTAGTTTTTCTTTCTTCTTTAATCTTTTGCTGTCCTCTGAACCCCTTTTCCTTCCTCTTGTCTTTAATTATTTTTGATTTTTTTTTTTTTCTTTTAAATTTTCATCTTTCTTCTATTTTTTTTCCCTCAAAAATGAATGAAATTTATTCTAAAATAATTTATGCTTCAGTTATATAAATATTTTTCTTTCATGTTAAAATAAAACATCTTCTTTTAAAACACGTAAAAGATTTTATGCGAAGCCTAGCATGATGCGGTTAGATGTTTTCATTGATAGGTAATTTGGATTTATAAAAACGTCGTTGAGGGAAAAATGTGAAAAAAAAAAAAAAAAAAAAAAAAAAAAAAACAGAGTTGTTAATTACGAAATTTTCATCAGAATAATTTTCTGCTAATTTTAAGGCAAAACTAAGATATAGTTTATAAGTTACTCTTCAAGTAGAATTTTTGGTTGAACTGCAAAATTTATAGGAAACGTACACGAAACTTATGAAATTTACAAGAAAAATACATTACATGTACGTACGCAAACAATATTATTATGCAAATATTCTAAATTGAATTATGTTTCAACAATACAAATATATTTCTTTTACGATAAATTAAAATCTCTGTTTCAAAAGTATAGCTTCCATATGGCTAAATGACAAGTGCTCTATTTATAGGTGCTAGGTAGGAGTGTATAATTGTGTATGGATTTTCATAGTTGGGGGAATCCATTTTAAGCAATAGATTTTGTTACCATGTAAAATTTGATCTTATAACAACAAATGATTCCATGAAGGATGAACCTACTATTATTTGGTTATATACATATATTATTGCTTGTGATTGAGTCTTTTTACAACTTATCATTTAATTATTACTAATAACTTTGAATTTAAGATTAATTATTTTAGGGTTAATAAAAATAAGATCAACTAATTTAGTTTAAATATTTTAGGTTTAACGTTATCAGGATCCACTAATCAAATCTCTAATTATTTAAATGGTGCCATATATTCTCTTAATTCCTGAAGTTAAAACATCTTAAAAATACTCCTTATAGTACTGGTTTGTTTGAACCTGAATTAGTTTAACTGACTTATTGTTTATCTAGCTGAACGCTAGATGGCGCTTGCTCACTGCTGACTTAATGTTTTCTAACATTAATTTCCTTTCTATGAAGGTTTTAATGTTTATTGATTTCACTGGGGCGTTTCCAAATTACTCTAAAATATTTTAACTCTACTAAAAGCTTACTGTTACTAAAATTTTTTCAGTAATTACAGTTATAACAATGCGAGTTTATGCTAAGTTCAGTCTCTGTATGAAATAATAGGAATGATTTTATGTAAAACTAATTAGAATTTAGATATTATAGAAGTTGTTCGGTGAATAGCGGGAAAAAAGAAATATGATTGGTAGAAGGCACAGGTGAAAACAGTGGTGGCTATCAGTGAAATTACTATTTTAACCCTTTTCTACTGACGGTACTTTAAAGTACAATTAGATTTAAAAAAATTATAAAACTGAATTTATGGAAGAAATGTTAAAGGTATTTAGAAGAATAGAATGTATATACCTCACTTTAATCTTACTACATGGCATTAGGTGCCATATTTAACCGTTTTCGTTCAAGAAAGGATTTTATAAAATAGTGTCGCAAATTTTTATTTCGGAAGTTTTTCCCGACCTTCACGTATGTTATAATAAATTCCTATATCACGAATCTACCCTTAATTTCAGAAAAAAATGTAAAAAACATAAAAAGATTTTTTTCTTACTCATTTTTAAGATACCGATATCTTTATCGATCTCTAAGTATCAATTGTGCTCTAAAAGTCTCCTCGCTAATTACTCACTAAATATTATGATGCACTAAAAAAAAAAAAAAGCCTGTTATATTACAGAAAATTCCTTGCAGTAAAATTTGCCAGAAAATATTCGTATGCTACAGAAAATAGTTGTAGACAGAAATTTTCCGTAACCCTCTATGTATTAATGGTACTTTAAAATCAC
Source organism: Salticus scenicus (assembly GCA_963930645.1). Lineage (NCBI taxonomy): Eukaryota > Metazoa > Arthropoda > Arachnida > Araneae > Salticidae > Salticus > Salticus scenicus. The sequence continues at coordinate 101,557,928 of OZ005652.1, forward strand.
CTCGCTAAATACTTACTAAATACTATGATGTACTGAAAAAAAGTCCTTTTATATTACGGAAAATTTCTGGTAGTAAAATTTGCCAGAAAATATTCGTATGTTACGGAAAATAGTTGTAGACAGTAATTTTCCGCAACCAAACATTACAGAAAATATTCGTAAAAACATATTTCTTCCGTAGTGCCCATTGTAAAATATAACTTACATTAAATATTTTTATTTTCCTTTCGACCAAACAGGAATGAACCAGAGAACTCCGCATAGTAGGCAAAGACTACCCCAAAGCCAAGGAATCACAAATTTCTTTGTTACTTAGCACTTCTCAATCTTGCTTTGAAACTAAGTTTCCTTCATACAAAACAAATAAAATACGTACCCACCAGATAAAATCTGTAACAATGGTTGCAGATTTTTATGCTGTTACAGAAAATGTATATCCTTTGACAGGTATAGGTTTAATTTTATAGTAAATCTTTGTAGTTTTACAAAACAGAAATTTTCTGTAAGAAAACTAAAGAACTTTTCCGCTTTTAACAAAATTTATTTTACAGTTTGATTTGGTAATGATAATTTTCATTGCATATATGTTTAAAAATTATTCTTATATTTCAAATACATTTATTGTCTGTTTCTTAGTGCAGTAAATAAGGGATTAAAGCACAGTTGTTTGTTGAGACCATTCGAATGAAAGAGGTGTGACAACATGTATAGTAGTGTATGAAACAATTTGTTAACACCAAATTTTACAAGAAATTGGTGAAAACACTGACAATGCCCGTGTAATGTTGAAGGATGTACAGGGTGATTATAATTAAAGTTACATGTTAAAAACGATATAATTTTAAAACTACCCATCAGAGAGATCTGATATTTTACCAGAGCAATCGTGAGGCAATGAAATTTTGTTTGGGGGAGGAAAAAAATAGTTCCAACATGTTTCTATAGATGTTGTTATAGAATGCTGTTAGCAACACAGTGGGATATCAGGAAACAATAGACTTCAAAAGTTTACTACAATTTGTTTAGCAAAAAGACAAGAATACGTGTTTACAGCGGAAACAGTCATAGTGAAAAGATAAAAAGAGGAGCTTCATGAAACAAATACTTTACGGTTAATTAACGGCATATCTTGGAACTATTTTTTTTTTTTTCTTTTGCCAAACAAAATCCCATTGCTCCACGATTACTCTGGTAAAATATCAAATTGCTCTGAGGGGTAGTTTTAAAATTATTAGTGTTTTGAAATCGTAACTTTAATTATATTACTATGAAATTCTAATTTTTAAACTTTAATCAGTCTTCAACACATATAAAAGAAAGTTTAGAAACCTAATCCTAATTTATTATTATTATTATTATTATTTTACATTGAAATTCCTTTATTATGTGGATTTACCCACTTTGCGTTTTATTACTTCCAAATTATTTACCTACTGCCTTTACAGGAACTACAACTTTCAAGCCGATGGTTTCCATGCAGCAGCTACAAATGCCAGTCTGTGCCTTGCTACAGGAGTTCGTGGCGGTGTTGACTGGATGCGAAAGTTAGCCTTCAGGTATAGAAGAATTAAAGAAGTATATACACAGTACAGAAATAATGTTGGAGGTATGGAGATTTCGAATTTACATAAACGAATGTTTGTTGTTATTTGGAATACAATACTTCCAGTACCCAGTTTATATTAAATGTAACTAATTTATTTGCATTTCCAGCTCTGATGGCTAGTTTTAATAGAGTTTTGAAATCGTAACTTTAATTATAATCACACTGTATATGGAACAAGCGCTAAATAATAAATAAAAAATAAAAAGTTTATGATTAGTTTAAACGCTTCCGTAAAGAAAAAGAAGCTATTGAAGACAAGTTTTTTTCAGGTCCACTGAAAACAAGAACCCCGAAACAGCCGTAAGTATATTTCTTATTTATTGTTTTGAATTGTTTGAAACAATGAATATACTGGCGCATGTGCATTGCATAAGCACCAGCGTTACTCATGGAACTCAGACAAATGGAAAACAAGAACCCCGAAACAGCCGTAAGTATATTTCTCATTCAGTGTTTTGAATTGTTTGAAACAATGAATATACTGGCGCATGTGCATTGCATAAGCACCAGCGTTACTCATGGAACTCAGACAAATGGATACAAATTAAGTAATTTGATAATCACTTTTCAATACGATCTTTAAATATATGCATGATGCAAAAAATGCTGTGAAAATTTTAATTATTATTAAAAGTTCATTTTAATTAAAAGGTTACAAAAGGTTATTAAATATTTAAAGTTTGCATTATACCACAGTTAAAAGTTTTCTATTAAACAAATTGCGAATATATATATATATATATATATATATATAGATAGATAGATAGATAGATAGATAGATAGATAGATAGATACAGTCGGTAACAAAAGTGTCCGAACACTAGCAAAAATGCCTATGTAAGAAAAGTACACTTCATACGGTTTTATTAAATAAATCCTTATAGAATCATGTTCTTACACTGACCAAGTACAGGATTCGACAAGTACTTATTTAAGAAAACCGTATGAAGTGTACTTTTTTTACATAGAAATTTTTGCTAGTGCTCGGACACTTTTGTTACCGATTGTACATACATTTTTTTTTTTTTTTCACAATCGCTAAAAAAATAATGTCAGCACTTCCTGTATCTAATTTTGATAAATTCTAAAGGTTTCCTATAAATAATTTTGTATTTATTAATAAAAACTCAAAAATATTAAAAGAAAATATTCCACGTGTATTATATTTTAGTACTTTGTATAAGAGTCGGATTCAAATTTTAAAATGAACGTTAATATACGATTTTTTTTATTTTTTTATTTAATATATTAATAATAATAACACAAAGTATTGAATTAATCTGATTGCATATTTAAATTTCCTGTATTGTCAATTTTAGATGTTTATATTGAAAATCATAAAGTAATTTTTTACTTTAATATAAACAGTTGTGCCAAGTTACTACAAACTAAAAATAAGCGTCATACTATTATCTACGAATAGTAAAATTCTTCTTATTTAATAATCGACAATTATTACAAAAGAAAACGATTTAAAAATCACGTTATGAAAGTTACGGACAAAATGTAATAATCCGTCAACTTTGTATAGTCTTTTAAGTTTTTATCCATCTTTATAATGATAAAGCACCAATAATCAAGACCTAATAAATACACAATTACATATTGAAGTGAAGAAATATACAGACAAAGGATATTGAAAAAGTTAATAAGAGTTGCTTCTAAGTTATTGATAGGTGAGATCATATATATCTTATAAAAACAAAGTTTAACAGAATAATAATTATTATTATTCCGTGGTGTCCTCTTCTCCTTAATATAATTCACGCTATAATTAGCGATAATTATACTAAGGAGCAGAGGCTACCACGGAATAAGACGTATGGAACGAATTAAACCAGGTTGCCCTTCGCCCAACTATCTACATATTCTTTACTAGGACATATATTAACAAAGAAAAAAGTTAAAATAGAGATAATAATTACTGAAAAAAAAATCCGGCAAGCAAACTCTAAAACTTCATACTTTACGAGAAACCTTTGAAATATTTAATTAATTAGCATAGTAATTATATGACCATAATGTAAAAAACTAGTTTTTTGTTTGTTTGTTTAAAATTATATTTGAAACTATCTATGAGTTGAGTAATTTTAAGGATATCAACAATTCTGTAAGGCAAAATTTGATATTATTTAAAGATACTTATGGAAATGAAGTACATATATAAAAAATGTGAAAATATTCTAAATTATATGATACAAATTTACTTTTAAGCAAATTTATTACAAATAAAATTAATAGACTCTATTTATTCATTTCTCTAGAGTCTGTACATACATAAGAGAAAACCTCAATAAATTATCCACTCTGTAAAACTTATGCAACGAACAAAAATAAATAAATATATAGAAATAAAAATAAATTTCAGCTGAAATAATACCTTACAAATATGTCAAAACATTTTATGTTGTGAAATTAATAGAGATTCAATCAATTAATTCTAGTTTTTGTGTACATTTCCGTGTATAAAGAACCTTCCAAAACTAATTCAGCTTTTGTACAATATAAATAATCGTTTAAAGTTAATAAATATCCATCACATAAAAAAATAACATTTCCACAAATACTATCTTTTGGAAAAATATATCAAACTGTGATTTCTCTTTCAGGAATCATTTCATCTATAGGTTCAACTATTTATAGTAAAAAACCTCCAAGATACAGAACTCGTAAAATCGTATTCCACCTCTGTTTTTCTTCTCGTTATGGGCAGTCTAAACTATTAGATGGTAATAAACCTTAACAATGCCATAACAAAAAGAACAACAACTGAAACCTTCAACAGTATAAATAATATATTGAAAGAGACATTCTTCTAAACATACAGTTTCTGTAATTTAAAGCATATTGAAAGTCATTTATTTTGCAGAACAGGCAAAAGGCGGAGACCTTGTCGTATACAGCACTCGTATATAAAGCTCAAAAATAGACAAGTTTTGTAGAAAAAAAAATAATAATGAAAAAAAAATATATTTCTATCCTTATTTATCAAAATCACAAAATTTGATTTTTAAAGAATTTATTTGATTTTTATTTTGTAGTTTTTATTATCATTATTATTATTATTATTTAAACCATTTTTTCAAAATTATGAGAAAATTTCCGAGCTTTAGAAATGCAACAAAATCATATTATTCGCTAAATTAACAGTTCAGTATTTATATTAACAGATGTTTATTTTCGTTTGCCTATATATATATTGTGTGAGTATGTGTGTTTGGAAGTTTTAGAATCTTTCTTTATAGTATTTAAATAGACTATTATTATGCTAAAAATTTATAATTTAAAGTTGTTTTGTTATTAACTTTTCTTTAATTCGTTTAAAATTACTTTAAAGCAAAAATATTTTTCATTTTTCAATGTCTACTTTAGGAAAAGTATTTTTTATTTTTCACACTTATACAGGTATATATATATATATATATATATATATATATACATATATAATCAGAAAACATTATGAACATTTTTCATCGAACACTCGATTTCCTTATATTTATTCATTTGTTGGATTATTTTATTGTTTTAAAATATATCACTCTAATCAAGTACTATGCTATTTAAAGAAATAGATTTTTTTAAAATGTATTTGTAATGTTGTACAACTATAAGTTTACGTGGGAAAATAACTATAGTAAAATTCTGAAAATCACTGAATTATATGTATGTAGATATACATATATTATCTCTGTTTTCAAAATGTGGATTTTGTTTTATTACTATGGTATTACAGAAAAATAAAAAATAATTTAAAATAACAATGCATATTTTCCTATCATTTAAATAATCTGCGTATAATAGTTTTTTTTTTTTTTTTTTTTTTTTTTTTAGGTGGGGGGGATGAAAGGTTAATGACTAATTATACAGAAACATTTATCATATATTTTTATTTAAACGTATTTAAATTTTATAATTTTTTTGCGTCTTTAATGCATTTTTAAAAGTATTTCGAATATATATATATATATATATATATATATTATGTCGACTAAATGGATTTATTATTGCTATTCCTTTTTTATCTCTTTATTACAATATCTCAGTATTTGAAATATTTTCAGCAAATATTTAAAAAGTGAAATATTTAAAATTTATTCATTTACCGCAGGTTTCAATTTAAAAATGTGTTTAATTTAATGGCTTTTAAAACCATTTCTTTTAAATACAATGTATATGTATGAAGCTTATTAGGAATGATAAAATTTTTCTTTCCTTTTTCAATTATAACGTATTTTAGAACTGTAAAATAAAAATAATATAATAAAAGTTAAACTTTATTTTACAGTTGTAAAATGCAATATATTTCTATATATACTTGAAAAGTATACTTTAAAAAATTACCATAATTTAATTCTTAAAAATGTCAACGGAATAAAGTAGTTATTATTTTTTCTTACCATGCAGTGTGGAGAAAGTATATTGTTTTAAGGCCGAATTTTTCAAACTGAAATTTTTATATACTTTCATGTTTTGAGGTCTCATGAATCCGAAATTCAGGTTTTTAGCGGTTGGTCTCTCTGCCTGTCTGTCTCTCTATGAGTGTTATTTGTATATATCATAAAAAAAAATATTAGAAATTAGTCTGAAGTCAGTATTTTAAATCTCTAACATATTGGGATAGTAACTAAATATTTTATTGAAATTGGACAATCATGTACAGTACAAGTACAAGGAAATTTAAATAGATTACGCCAATCGCCGAAATTACTGGTAAGTGTAATCTATCATCTTTAGGCTGTACTGAACGATGTAAAATTGACACATTTTCTTTAGATACACAAAAGCATGTATCACATAAAATATCCTGTGAAAAGCTGTAGTTTAAATAGCCGCACAAAAATTCTAATATATTAGTGCTATGTTTAAATTTTCTAGAAATGCATATAATGCTATATTAAGAGATATATTTATTTATTTTGTTTTGTTTTGTTTGTATGCTGTGCTAAATGAAAGCGTAAAGATTTTTGCATACATATTTTACAGATAATATACAGGGCTAATCAAAATTAATTGTATAAACTTAACAGCGTGTTGTAAGCGACAATTCTGTGGGGGTTTTTATTCATTATTATTATTTTAATAATACAATACTTAAACACTTTATGAATGTTGCTACATTATTCAAACAGATGATTGAGGAAAAATAATCCCTCTTCACGCAGATAATATTAATGATAAAATAAATAAATAAATAATTGAACCGTTATTTAAACTTTATTTACTGCATTGTGAAATCGAAAAAACAAAGTGTATTTGAAACATATATGTTTGGTTACTTATGATATATACACTACTGATCAATGAGTGTTTGGACACTTTCGAATTTAGACGTTTTTTCAAATATTTAGAAGAATTCTTTAGAAATCATCATGAAACTTTGGAAGTATAAAGAATGTTTCAGAAAAAGTTTTTTTTTCCTGAAGAGGGGGGGGGGGGCAATAAAAAATCAAGCAAAATTCACAAGGTTTTGCATCATCCTGCAAAAAAGTAATGCGTGAAATACATTTTGGCTGTAGCACGTGATTATGAATACTTTTTTAATTATTTGTATACATTTTTATGAGGATAGCGCAAATATTCATGCATATATAACGGTTTCTTTAAAAAATTGAAAAAAAAAATGCTACTTTTCTAATTATAACACTTACGGCATTAAGCTCAATGAAAATTCCTTTTTAGAAAATTTGACATTCTATATAAGACACAGCATACGGCAATCAAAATGCAAAAAAATTTATATATCTTACGAAATATGAGCATATTTACTAAATAATTTTTAACTACGCAAGCGCAGGCTTTATAAGAATTTTATTTGCATAATTTAATAGCCAAAGTTATTGAGCTACTTATATGAAAACCCCAAACGATGTAAATTCAAGCAATTATCCGTTATAGAATGAACAGAAATTCAGTTTATTTCAAAGGAAGATCAAAGGGGCTTTATCAATATTTATTTACATACAGGGAATACTTTATTACCATTAGGAATTGATTAAGTAAATATAAAAATGTGAGTAAAACTCCTTATAGTTCAGCTTTTATTTGGACAGGAATAAAAATTCTGTTCATTTTATAACTCATAACTGTTTGAATTAACACGATATGTGTTCTTGATTTTATATAAACAGATCAATACTTTTGGCTATTAAATTGTGCAAAGGAATTTTTTATAAAGCTTGCGCATGCGAAATTAAAAAATATTCAGTAAAAGTACTCATATTTCGTAAGATATTTAACATTTTTATAATCGAATTGCAGTATGCTGTGACTAATGTTGTATGCCAGGTTTCCTTAAAATGGCTTTGCACTGGGTTACATGTTATAATTAAAAACGTGTTTTTTTTTTTTTTTTTTTTTTTTTTTTTTTTTTTTTTAATGAAACCACGTTTATAATCTCCATGATTATTTGCGTAGCCTCATACAAAATTACATAAATAATTCGAAGAATATTAATAATCACATGCTACAGTCAAAATGCATTTCATGCATTACTTTTTACAGGTGATGCAAAACATTGTGGGTTTTGTTTAATTTTTTACTGGCCCCTTTTTCCTCTTCAGGAAAAAATTTTTGCTGAAACACAGGAAGTATAACATGTTCTTTATATTCCCATAGTTTGATGGTGATTTCTAAAAAAAAAAATCTAGATGTTTATTATTTTTCTAGAATTTGACAAAAACGTCTAAATTCGAAGGTGTCCAAATATATATTGGTAAGTAGCGTATAATAAAAATTATTCATATCCCTTCATCTTAGTAATTAATGATGATTTAATGAGGTGGAACTTTACTGTTCCATCGGTACATAGAGATCTAAAATGATAGTAAGATCTTAAAAAAATGGAAAAGGCGTATATACTTTTTATGTACCTCATATATATATATATATATATATATACATATTAATAATGATAGTATAATCTTGATGTAATATATGAGTTAATTATGACACACGAGAAGATCGTAAAAAATGCCAAGAAAAATCAGCGAGATCAGATTGTAATTTTTTTTCTTGGGTTAAAACGACTACATGTCGTGTCCAGTGCTCAGTGTTGCCAGATTTGAGGTCTTTTTTTTTCAATATCCACCACTAAATGTCACAGTTGTCTAATCATCTCGAAGATTAATCGTCTATTATGTATATCAAATACCACTTCGCAAAATTATCGGTGACTACTGAATAAAAAAGTGCCCAAATCCGTCAACACTGCTAGTGTCATGTATTCAATTAAAGCGAGGTACATACATTCTTAACATGCAAACACATTTGCCTTTTTTTTTTTTTTTTTTTTTTTTTTTTATGTATATGTATACATATATATATATAAATTAGATGTTATACTTTTTTAAACTAATGGTACTTTAAAGTACTGTCTGTAGATAAAGTGTTAAAGGACTTTGTAGATGTTCATGTACTGACCTCGCGTTGCCAACTTTACAGGTTTGTACATACGCGTGGGGACATTTAGCAGTTTTCTTCAGCATGTAGGAATGAAACAGGGGCTTTTTGGAAGCACCCTTTCTTCCCAAACGTATTCTTAAGCTATCCTGAGGATAAAAGTGCACAATACGAACATCCTCTGCATTTGAGTAGGGGCGTTTATCATCAAGGTATTTTGAGCTGTCTGTACAGACACGGCAAAATTTGAGTTGGCAGAACTACACACATCCCATATCTTTCCTCTTTAACTGCAATATGTCTATATTTCTGTAAGGTGTAAAAAAAAAAAAAAAAAAAAAAAGTGTATTTTCCTTAGCAGATTACAAATTTTTGTTTTTAATTACTTTAATTAAATATATATATATATATAAAGAAGAACTACAAGTTATTTTTGATACATTTAAACTGACATTTGAATTGATGATTTACTATATTCCACAAAATTCTATATTAATTTAATGAATGTGTAACATAAAATTATGAAATAATATATATATATAGTTTGAATTTTGTATTGGGAAAAATATATAAAATCTTGCAACTTTTAAAGGAATAATGTTACGAAATTGTAAATAATTGTGTTTATTTTTGTATAAATTCTTTCAAAGAGGCTTAGTAAGTTGATAAAGTGCTAATTTTGTGCATTTTTAGTCGTTTTAGCGTTGAAATAGCCTTATTTTCCCTTAAAAACGCATTAAAAAGCCCCAGTAATGCACGTAATGGATTTGGCGCCAAATTTGGCGACTTTTTCCCACCTTGGCGATTTTTTTGGCGACCTTGGCGAGAAAATCCTTATATGGGATATACCAAATATGGAAGCTGTAAGTTGATTGGTTGACCACTTTCTAGAGTTTTCTCGAAAAATCTGGGCTCCATGGAACAGCATATAAGGAGCGCTTCCTCGCCAAGGGCAGTTAGTTCAGTTCAGATCTCAGTCAGCTTCGCTAGTGCTTGCATTGCTCTTGAGCCTCTTTGAGAGAGACTTGCTTCAGGTGTTATTGTTATACAGTTTGTACTGTGGATTCGCTATTGACAGCTGTTGTTTAAGCTGTGTTTACTGTTTGAATTGAAGCTGATACTTGGTTTATAGACCAGTATTTTTCTGGAATTTTCTGTGAATAAATTACTGAATTTTTGTACGTTTGGCCTTTCATTCTCAGACAACTCACGAACCCCCAAGTACGCAACATTTCTGGTGTCAGGAGCGGGGTTTGTCTGTGAATGGTTATAACTAGAGCTATGGAGGAACAGATGAAGAAACTTCTAGAAAGCTTAGCTACCCAGATGAATGAAATGAAGGAAGGACAAAGAGAATTGAAAGACGGCTTAACTGAAGAAATGAAAGCAGTACAGGAGAAAATGGAAGCATCGCAAAGAGAGATGAAAGAAAGTCTGAGTCAAGAGATGAATGAAATGAAAGCCGGACAGAAGGAATTGAAAGACGGTTTGACTGAAGAAATGAAGGAAATGAAAGCAGTTCAGGAAAAGATGGAAGCCAGTTTGACCGAAGAAATTAAATCTAATCAAGATGAGATGAAGAGAGAGCTTTCAACGGCGAAAGAATCAATAGAGGGTAAATTAACGATGATGGAAAATAGAATGGATGGAATAGAAGAGAAAGTTATAAAGATAGAAGAAAATTTTGAAGAGAAAGTTTTGAAAATAGAAGAAAGTTTTGAAGAGAAAGCTATGAAGATAGAAGGAAATGTTATGAAGGTTGAAGAGAAAGCTATGAAGATAGAAGAAAATGTTACGAAGGTTGAAGAGAGTGTTACGAGGATAGAACGGAGTGTAGAGGAGAAATTTAAAGAAAACTTTGATCAAGAACTGAAAGGAAGGTTTTCAGAGATAGAAAGCAAGTTTAAGAGAATGGAGGAAGATCTTGAAAGAAAAATGAAAGAAGAGTGGAACAGAGAAGTAATAGGGAATGAACTGCAGAGCAAGATTCGGAATCTCGAAGAAAAGTTAGAATTCATGCCTCAGGAAACTGAAAAGAGAGATAAAAGAATCCAGAATCAGGAATTTATTAAGCTATCCACCTACGACGGCAGTTCCTCCTGGCATGTATATAAGACGCAGTTTTCCATCGTTGCTGAAGCTAACGGCTGGGACTCTACCGCCAAGGCAGTCCACTTAGCAGCAGCATTACGGGGAGATGCAGCCGAAATCCTGAGAAATGTTTCTAAAGAAGAAAGGAACGACTTCGAGGCCTTGACTAGAGCACTGGAGCTACGGTTCGGAGAGAAGTGTTCTAAGGACTATAGTCGCCTCCAGCTAAAGTCCCGTTACCAGAAAACGGGCGAAAGTTTGCAAGAGCTGGCAGCAGACATCCAGAGACTGTCACACCTAGCATTCTCAGACTGTCATGCTGACACTCGAAACGACTTAGCTCTTCAGTACTTTATCGATGCTGTTCGTGATCCAGAAATTCAAAAAGCGCTGAGACTCTCCAACATCAGAGACGTAGAATCAGCTTTAGGCTATGCACTTAGGATAGAGGCAGCCCAACAAGCCTCCCGGAAAGACCGCCATACCATAAGAGCAGTCTCCTTAAACGATACGCCTGCTGGTGAAAATGAAATGAAGAGAAGTATCGAAGAGATCTTAAAGAGATTGCGCAGCCTAGAGAATAACAAGGAAATAAGGGACCGGAAGATAAAGTGCTGGGGCTGTGGAGGGGATGGTCACGTGAAGAGGAACTGCCCTGTACGACCAACTATAGGAAATCACCCGTCTTCACCATCACTACAGGGAAACTAAGAGGAGGCCATCTCGCGGGGCGGAGGTTGCCTAAAATTAAAGAGCCCCAATTTACAGTATTTCATGTTTCATCGATGAGTGGCGGCGATAATGGACTTCACGTCTATGGCCAAGTCAACAACGCCACCTGCCGGATGATTCTGGACACGGGAGCCAACGTGACCATCATTAAAGCGGATTTGGCTCAAGAACTAAAAGAGAAGATCATCTGGACGCCGCTCTGTGTTAAACTCCAGACTGTGACCGGAGACGAAATAAAAATATATGGAAAAATGAACTTGACCATCACTTTTGGGAATGCCAGTTACTATCATATGGCATATGTGGCTGACATGAGAGATCCTTTAATCATTGGAATTGATTTCCTGAGAAAATTTAACTTTCAATTGGACTTCAAGAATAATGAACTGCATTCGAGTTCGGAAGACATCGCTGTGTTCAACACTGAAAATCAAGACATTCAGACAATTTGCCAGATAACAGCCAAATGTGAAATTTCCATTCCTCCACACACAGAGACAATAGTTTCAGGAACACTACCTACAAAGCAATACTTCCGCTATGGACTGATTGAATACCCGAATACAGACAATAGCCCAAGAGGAGTTCTGGTAGCTTCATCTCTAGTTGATCTCTCAAAGAGTACTATTCCTGTGAGAGTCGCAAACATCAGCGATAAGGTCCGGACAGTGAAGAAGGATGAGGTGTTAGCAACCTGCACTCCTGTTACATGCATCAACCGCCCCACGCAATCAACCGAATCCAAGTCTTCTGAGCAATTAATAACGGAATTACTCAAGAATGCAGAGTTAGGAAAGGAACAGAGATGTGCTGCGGAGAAGCTACTCCAAGAATTTAAAGACCTTTTTTCTCGAACACCTGAAGACGTCGGGAGAACGAACATCACCCAGCACAGAATTGATACAGGAAATCATCCTCCAATCAAACAACATCCAAGAAGACTTCCCTTTGCTAAACAGGAAGAGGTCACTGAACTTCTAAGTGAAATGCAGCATAATGATGTCATCGAGCCATCAACGAGTCCTTGGGCCTCTCCCATAGTACTGGTGCGGAAAAAGGATGGTTCAACAAGATTTTGTGTGGATTATCGTCGTTTGAATGACATCACGAAGAAAGACAGTTACCCTCTTCCCAGAATTGACGACACATTAGATACACTTGCTGGCAATAAATGGTTCTCGACGTTGGATCTGAAGAGCGGTTACTGGCAAGTAGAATTACATCCTGATGATCGTGAGAAGACTGCATTCACCACGGGACAAGGACTGTGGCAATTTAAAGTTATGCCGTTCGGATTATGTAATGCTCCTGCCACCTTTGAACGCCTGATGGAGACAGTGCTAAAAGGACTTTCCTATGAAGCCTGTCTGGTGTATTTGGATGATATTATCATTGTGGGGCGCACCTTTGAAGACCATCTACGAAACATCCGAAAGGTGCTGGAGAAACTCAGAATGGCTAACCTCAAATTGAATCCAGGGAAGTGTAACTTGTTCCGTCGTGAAGTGAGCTACCTCGGCCATATCATCTCTGCCGAAGGTGTGAGAACTGATCCTGAGAAGATCTCTGCAGTCGAAAACTGGAGTCGCCCTGAAAATGTACACCAACTACGAAGTTTCCTGGGGTTATGCACTTACTACAGGAAGTTTGTCAAGGGTTTCTCAAATATTGCCAGACCACTCCACAAGCTGACGGAAGCCAAACAGAAGTTCCTGTGGACAGATGAATGTGAAAATGCGTTCAAGCGACTTAAAGAGGCCTTAACATCATCGCCTATCTTGACATATCCACAGCCCGACAGACAGTTCATACTTGATACAGATGCCAGCCATGAGAGTGTCGGTGCTGTTCTGTCGCAGGAAATTGATGGTCAAGAACATGTCATTGCCTATTGGAGTAAATGTCTGTCTAAACCGGAGCGAAATTACTGTACCACCAGGAAAGAGCTACTCGCCATCGTAAAAGCCATAGAACATTTCCATCATTACCTCTATGGCAGAAGATTCCTGCTCCGGACTGACCATGCATCTTTAACGTGGTTGCTCCAGTTCAAGAACCCGGAAGGACAGATTGCCAGGTGGATACAACGCCTGCAGGAATATGACTTCGAGATACGTCATCGTAAAGGTACTCTACATGGTAATGCAGATGCCTTGTCACGGAAGCCCTGCTCGGAAAGCTGCAAGTATTGCTCTAGGGCCGAACAGAAATACCTGCTGATAAATCCAGTTGCCTGCCAAGTTACTGTCTCAACACCATCAGATCGAGATCCCGATCCATGGAGTGACGAAAAACTTAGAAAGTCCCAGTTGGAAGATCCTGACATAAAGCCAATATTACAGCTGAAGGAGACGACCAGCAACAGACCTATTTGGCAGGATATTTCCAGATTTAGTCCCATTACGAAAAGTTATTGGGCACTTTGGGACTCTCTTCATATCAGAAACGGCGTATTATACAGAAAGTGGGAATCTGATGATGGGAAAAGCTTCAGATGGCAGATTTTATTACCAAGATCAAAAATTCCAGCTGTTTTAGAACAACTGCATAGTAGCTCTACTGGAGGCCATTTTGGGGTAATGAAGACTCTGCAGAAAGTTCGGGAACGCTTCTACTGTTGCAAGGCAAAGGAGGATGTGGAGAAATGGTGTAAATCCTGTGATGCTTGTGCGGCACGTAAAGGCCCGCAGAAGCGAAGTCGAGGAAGACTGCAACGGTATAACGTGGGAGCACCATTTGAACGGATTGCAATCGACATCTTGGGTCCTTTGCCACGGACCTCCAGTGGAAATAAATACATCCTCGTCGTGATGGACTATTTCACCAAGTGGCCTGAGGCATATCCCATTCCCAATCAAGAGGCATGCACAGTCGCAGAAGTCCTAGTGCAGCAATGGGTATCAAGGTACGGTACGCCCCTACAACTTCATACCGACCAAGGTAGGAACTTTACCTCTGATGTTTTCAAAGGACTGTGTGAACTACTCGGCATAGACAAAACCCGGACAACACCCTTACATCCCCAGTCGGACGGCATGGTCGAGAGGTTCAATCGTACCATCCTGAATAACCTCTCCCTTCTAGTATCAAGGAACCAGCAAGATTGGGACTTGAAGTTGCCATTGTTCCTGCTGGCTTATCGAAGTGCTGTCCATGAAACCACCGGCTATACTCCAGCCCAGATGCTGTTTGGACGTGAGCTTCGTCTCCCTTGTGATCTCCTGTTTGGTTGTCCACCCGATGCGCCTTCATCGCCCGAGGAGTACATCCAAGATCTCCAGGCACGATTTGAGGACGTTCACAACTTTGCTCGGGAGCGAATTCACATTGCATCGGAGAAAATGAAGACAAGGTACGATCTAAAGGCTACGCAACATGAGTTTCAGGAAGGAGAGAAGGTCTGGTTGTGGAATCCTGTTCGACGCAAAGGACTCTCTCCCAAGCTACAGTGCAACTGGGACGGACCATACACAGTCTTAAAGAGGCTGAATGATGTAGTGGTGCGGATCACTAAAACACCTTCATCAAAACCGAAGGTGGTGCACTATAATAGGCTAGCCAAGTACCACAAGTAACGGTAAAATTAAAATTTAAAATGTAAATACTTGTAAAATTTGCGCATGCGCACTGTAAATATTTGTATATAAATATTTGTACATATTTGTGAATTTTGTAAATATTTCCCACTTGATTTATATTTCTATGTTATCTTTATGTGCAACTTAGTTTTTGTGTTTTAGATTGTGTAAATTTGTTTAGTTTCGCCTCTTGACCAAGGGTTGCACTGCCCGGGACGTGCAGTCCTTGGGAGGGGGGCAGTGTTACGAAATTGTAAATAATTGTGTTTATTTTTGTATAAATTCTTTCAAAGAGGCTTAGTAAGTTGATAAAGTGCTAATTTTGTGCATTTCTAGTCGTTTTAGCGTTGAAATAGCCTTATTTTCCCTTAAAAACGCATTAAAAAGCCCCAGTAATGCACGTAATGGATTTGGCGCCAAATTTGGCGACTTTTTCCCACCTTGGCGATTTTTTTGGCGACCTTGGCGAGAAAATCCTTATATGGGATATACCAAATATGGAAGCTGTAAGTTGATTGGTTGACCACTTTCTAGAGTTTTCTCGAAAAATCTGGGCTCCATGGAACAGCATATAAGGAGCGCTTCCTCGCCAAGGGCAGTTAGTTCAGTTCAGATCTCAGTCAGCTTCGCTAGTGCTTGCATTGCTCTTGAGCCTCTTTGAGAGAGACTTGCTTCAAGTGTTATTGTTATACAGTTTGTACTGTGGATTCGCTATTGACAGCTGTTGTTTAAGCTGTGTTTACTGTTTGAATTGAAGCTGATACTTGGTTTATAGACCAGTATTTTTCTGGAATTTTCTGTGAATAAATTACTGAATTTTTGTACGTTTGGCCTTTCATTCTCAGACAACTCACGAACCCCCAAGTACGCAACAATATGTATATGAAGGTTTAGTTTTATTCCAAGATTGCGATTAATAATCTTAATCTTATTAATATTAATTCTATTGTTTTATTAAATTGTATTTCTACTATTAGTATCAACAAAATAATGCGTAATTCTTTAAGATTAACCTTTTAAAATTAATTCTATTTTTTTCTTCTTTTTTATCAATAGCATGCAAGAAAAAAAAATACAATAAAAAATTAGAAAAGATATATGCTTTCATTCTCTGATAAACTTCTTGAACTGCAATGACGAACAAAGAAGACTTTGTTTCCTGCAAATGGTCCACAGAGTAGTACAATTTGTTCAAGTAGGCCACCTGCGTTGACATAGGTTATTCTAATTGGAAACAAAATATTAAATGTACACTGCTTAATTATATTGGAATGCGTAGTATGCGTACCGGAATGTTTGAATAAATTAATTTTTACTATATCTTTAAAAAAATCATCAGAAATTTTGCCGTATCTTTTAGCTATAAAGAATTTTACAGATATCCTTAAATTCTTTAAAACACTGGATAAAGAAAGAAATAATTTTTTACTTTATTCATATTTCAGGTCATTTATCACGTTAACATTATATAAATGAACTAGCACCTGCTTATTTTTTATTCCATTGTCGGTCACACTGACAGTCTATTTTCTATATCTATAAAAGAAGTGTATATGTGTATAGCTATGCATTCAACGAATACGTGCAGCAGAAGTACAAAAATGGGCATATGGGTAGAATAAAGTGCACAAGAATAGGTAGTGAAAAAAAATATATATTTAGTTGCGAAAAATCTAATTAAAATGTCTCTGGAACCACAATTAAAATCACAGTCTAATTCAATTTTTCCTTCGTAAGCGCTTCTGTGGTTGGAAGAAAGATTATGAGAAAAAAACAGACCTTTTTAAAATGTATTTTACCGTAATAATTTAAAATATTTACATAATTTCTATGACATCAGAAAGAACGTTTTTTCTCTCAACTTAATTTATAAAACAAAGTTTTGTGATAGCTACATAACACTAGTTTTCTGTTATTTTTAATGAACTAAGCTAATTTTTTTTTTCTTATTTCTTGAACCAGCTGCTTTTATATTACTGGAATACGCGCTCGGAGTCAGCGTATAAAGTTAAAATTTTGATAAATCACGCTATTGACTTGAAATTTGATATACGTGTTCAAGTGCCCCCCGAAATCAGCTGTATAGATTTGGGTGTGTATTCCATTTGTAGTTCGTGTACAGAGACACGCCAAAGTTTTTCTTATCATTACGGTCTATGGGATGAATTTGTATGTACCGCGATAGCGGCCGCAAAAATCTCGCTATTGACTTGCAATTTGGTACATATATTCATGAGACCAACGGAATTAGCTGTATAGTTTTAGGTGTGTATTCCATTTGTAGTTCATGTACAGGGACACGCCAAAGATTTTCTATCATTACGGTCTATGGGAAGAATCTGTATGTACCGCGATAGTCACCGCAAAAATCAAGCTATTGACTTCCAATTTTTTCCGAAACGTCAGTGGAGGCCTTCTGTTGAGACTCAAAAGGATTTTGGGTTCCGTCTGTCCGTCTGTCTGTCTGTCTTTCGTGCGATAGCGGCCGCAAAAATCACGCTATTGACTTGAAATTTTGTACACATGTTCATAATCCCCACGAAATTAGGTGTATAGTTTTGGTGTGCATTCCACTTGTTGTTCGTATACAGGGACATGCCAAAGTTTTTTTTTATCATTACGGCCTCTGGGAAGAATTTGTATATACCGCGATAGCGGCACCCAAATTAACGCTATTGACTTGCGATTTGGTACACATATTCATGAGCCCAACGGAATTAGCTGTATAGTGTTAGGTGTGTATTCCATTTGTCGTTCGTGTACAGGGACACGCCAAAGTTTTTCTTATATTTACGGCCTATGGGAAGAATTTGTATGTACCGCAATAGCGGCCGCAAAAATTCTTCGATTGACTTGCAAATTGGCGCACACGCTCCAGCATTGCATATAAGTAGCTGTATAATTTTTATTGCTATATTTTTTATAAACTGTGTACAGGGACACGCCAAAATTCTTAACATTACGGCGTATGGGGTGAATTTTGTTTAAACGCATTTTAATATCATTACTTTGAAATGAAGAAAATGAAACTAGCGTACGTGAGTAAGATGCTTAAACTTATGTTGTTTGAAGAAAATATGTGCTCTTAAGATTTCTAATTAATGTACAGGACCTTTACAAAAGTGTTCTGACAATTTCACGTAGTCATCCAAACGATGTTAAATTTGGAACAATTATTAATTTTAAACGCAAAATAAGCTGAATAGTGTTTACTGCTGTATACAATGTTTATGGTTCGTTTACAAAGACACACGAAAGAATTTCGTAACATTAGAGCCTATGCACAAATTTGTAATTTAAGCGCGCACTTTAATGCGTTTATGCTGAATTGAACTTAATAAAGTTAACATACATTATAAAGATGCTTAAAATCATGTTTTCTCTTAAAAAAGGTTATGTATAGACTAAATAATTTATGGGACCACACAAAATAATTCCGAGTATGTACTGTAATCATCCAAATGATGTCAAATTAGTTTGAAAAAATAATGAGTTATAATTAATTAGGTTTATTCTTATTGTTGGCGTTTATAATGACTGTGGCTACTTTTTCGGGATACATAAAGGAATTTCGTACTATTACGGTCTATAGTCGGTATTTCTTAAAAGTGTATTTTAACATGGTTACACCCCATCAAATATAATGAAATTTTATTAGAATTTTAAAAGCACGATTTCCTGTTGAAAATTGTGGGCGTAGAATTGATAATTAGTTTAAAGGTTACGCAAAATGTTTCCGATAGGCTCAAAGCAAAGCAAGCATTTGACGAAACTGATACAGATCTGAGATTGGCCGCCTTGGCTAAAAAAATGCTCCTTTTATACTATTCCATCGAATACAGATTGTTCTGGAAAATTCTCGTATCTCATCAGCCAATGAGATTAGAGCTTTCATATTTGATATATCCCTAATAAGGATTTTCTCGCCAAAGTCGCCAAAGAAATCGCCAAGGAGGGAAAAAGTCGCCACTTTGGCGCCAAATCCATTTCGTCCCTTCTTGGAGCTTTTTAATGCGTTTTTAAAGGAAAATTAGGCTATTTTAACGCTAAAACGACTAGAAATGCACAAAATTAGCATTTTATCGACTTATACAAAAATAAATGCAATTATTTACAATTCCGTAACACTTTATATGATATACAAATAGGTATACAAAGAGAGATACAGCAGGGGTTTGAGGGGGGCGGCAGCCTCCCTCAGGAATGTATCTGATTATGGTAATAAGTCGATCGAATCAATATATAATATTATATAATAAGGAATAAATAAAAATGACCTTTGAATAATGTCTGATGCAAATAGCACTTTGAGGCTCCTGATCTGCAGATCCACTAGTTTAGAAGTTAAACTTTTTCTTTTTCTTTTACATGGATAATCTGGAAATGAAAAAGTAATTTTTGGGTTCATAATTTATCAATGAATCTTAGCATTTACGACCAAATAGGACTTACCTTAAATGTAAATGATTAATTACACACCAATTTGTGAAGAAATAATAAAAAATATCAGTTAATACCGAATACAACTAAAATAGCAAAAAACATAATAAAATGTTTAATTTAAATTGGGGTTTAAAAATATAAAAAATATATTGGCGACCAAATAGTGCTTACCTTAAATATAAATAGTTAATTATACACCAACTTTCGAAGAAAGAATAAAATATCAATTAATATCAAATACATGTAAAATGACAAAAATCATAATAAAATGTTTAAATTAAGTTAATCATACAATAAGTAGAATTAAAAAGAAAGAAAGAAAGAAAACATTGCCTTTTGTGCTTTATTTACAACTACAATCTTAAATTTATTGACGCAAGATTAATGACTTCTTCAGGTATTTAAAAGTGTTGAGATCCGGGACGTCAGGATCTCAGTAATCTTCGTTTATTTGTGTGTGTTTTTTTTCCTACTTACTTATTTATTTATTTTTATCTTATTCACTTCCTTGATTTTCAACCTTCTCTCTCTCTCTCTCTCTCCTTCTATACCTGTCTAAAAAAAACGTTCATTTTCTTTCTCATTTGTAGCGTTTCTTCCTTTTGTATGCTAGAACTCTTTTATAAATGGCTATATCACTCTATTAACACTGATATATTGTAAATTGTAAACATTTGAATTATATATTATTCAGGAGCAATTTTATCTCTGGAAAAAGAAATCCAGATATTTTAAGGGTTTTACACTTCAACGCATTCTGTCGTCTCACGCTTCAAGGAAACGGGTGTCTTTTTTTTTTTTTTTTTTTAATTACGATTATCAGTCTATGGTGAGTAGATTTTGTCAATGTCTGAGAATCAAGCAAGCAGTCATTGCCTATACATCTGGTTAAGGGTGGAGACAGTCGTAATGTAAACATGTTTAGGTCTAATGCACAAACATTTTTTTTTTTTTTTTTTTTTTTTTTGTACGACTAGAGAGTGTTTGTATCTAGCAAATATTTATCGTTATATACGTGTAAATTCCTTATCTTGTATTACACGGTTAAAAGAGAAAAAAACTCACACAAACCTGTAATTCTTACTTTTAAAAAAGTATAGGTAAAATTGTTTGAAATTATTTTGAATTTAAGAACAGTTAAGAAAAAATGAGCTTTCATAAACGTTACTATATTCTTCAAATTACCATTTTTTTTTTTTTTTCGATTTTTTTACAAATATATTTATATGGCAATTTCCCTCTTAATTCTTTGTTTAAACACACTATAGACGATAACTATATAAATATAGTGGTAAAAAGGTCAGGGGGGAAATGTGGACCATAGCAGTCCTGTAAATGCAACTTTAAAAATATTTATTCTGAATGCAAAAGTTTTCTTTTTATTTGTATTAATAAAATAATACCCAAAATTTTTGTTTAAAACAATTTACATGATATTAAAAGATATTACATTAACGAATAATATTTATATTATTCTAAAGAGCAATATATTAACGGATAATTTTTGTATGATAGTAATATATATCCTATATCTTCTTATATCATCATCTTAAATCATTATATCGCTTAAATATCAATATTTACACACTGTTAAAAAACCCAGTGTAAAAAAATGTTAAGTGCAGGCTGCAGTTTCGGTAGCGTAAAATGTATCGTCATCAACGCAAAATAATGAAGTGGATAATTGATCATATATGGGGAACGGATTATAGGGTCAGAGTAGCAACCAACAGGAATTTAGGAAACTGAAGCTGTAAGCCAATAGGAATTTGGGATGAAGAAATCTATGTAAAAATTAAGAATATGTGGGTTTTATGTAATTTTTCCAACAATTCGAGAAAGGGGGTACAGCAAAATCACATTTAATGATATTTTTATGATTTTTATATATATAGAAAGCTTCTAGAAAATCCAATTCATGTGTGTTTAGGCTGACAGATTATTTCAGCTGAATTAAAACTGAAATTATGATTATTTTCCCAACAATGCTCAGCAATGGCCTTTTTTTTTTTTTTTTTTTTTACATTGTGTAAATATTGATATTTCTGTTCCGCGTCAAGTCTAGTTGTTTATCCATTATATCTCCTATATTATCTCCTTTATCCCTATTAAAATTCTATAAATGTTATCAAAATAAATTCGCGAAATTCCTTTTTTAATTCAAATAGCACTGCGCTAGAAAAAAAAAAAAATCTGAGCCCTGATACCATTTTTGCTGATTCTTATGAAAATGATTTCCTGAATCGGAATGTGACCCCCTTTTTGCCCAATCACCGACCGTTTTCATGGGACGCCACCTCTTCCCGCAATTTTTATCACTGTTCGATAATTTTACGGCCATGCATTTAATTTGGAAAATAGAAAATAAGTATTTTAACACTTAAAATATATATATGTATATATATAATGTATAATAAGTAATAATAACTGATTAATAAAATATAATAAACGTAATAATATATAATTTCAGTGCCAAATCTCCCCCCAAACTTTCCCTTGCTGCAATTTTTTATGTTTTAGTATTTTCTAACTCTCTAGCCCCTTAGAAGATATTTAACAGTGAAAATAATCCTTCTCAACCATAGAAATCCAATTTATATACATAAAATTACCGAAAAGTGATAAAAATAGAGAACGTTCCTAAAAAACGGTGGGTGATAATGCAAAGTGGACCTCACATTCGGATTCGGAAGGTCATTTTACATAAGAATTTGCAAAAAGGGTGTTTGGGTCAATTTTCATGCAGAGCAGTGTAATTAGTGCCCTCCGGTAAATTTACTATAAGTACACAAAGGGGCAAGGAAAAAAAAAAAAGAAAAAGAAAAAAAGCCGCACTGCAGAAAAATTGACTTATACCTTTCTCATTTGTAATAACTTCAATATTAATGGTTGAAACAAATAAAACTGTCATGTTCGCGATGAAATGATATCTATATACTATACATTTTCGATATAATAATCGGCTTTATTACACTCTATGAAGTATTTATTGCAAAAATCTACGCAAAACTTTCTTTTTAAACTTAATATAATAAACATATATTTTGTATTCTTTTAACATTTATTATACGATATAAACAAGTTATATTTTCATATACGAAATAAAACCATTTATTTCTTACATATAAACAATTGCTTAATAAAAATATGTAATCTGCATTAAGTAATTCTCCCTTTATATGGAATCGATGCTTTAATGCGCAATGGAATAGCGTTATACAGTGTTCTAACATAAATCTCAGTAATTTTACTGTGCCAAATAAAATAAATAATTTTTTCTAGTTCTTGCAGAGTTGTAGGCTACAAATTTCGAATTCCCCCCCCCCTCTCCCCTTGCCTTTTATAGACTAAACATTTTCGAACGGATTGAGATAAGTCTATTTCCAAATCTGGTAAAGAAGAAATTCTACGATATTCTATGTGGAATTTAACTTAAAGTGAAAAAAGATATGATTACTAACAGGATTATAGGTGTTCATGGAAATGGCTAAGTAATTTTAACAATTTGAATTAAATAAACGTACCACAGACGCCGTATAGCAAGGTGCATTATCATCTTAAAAATACTGCTTGCGGGAACGTCTGAGATACCTTCAAAATAATCAATCAGGCGCCACTTTTGATGGCCATGTTTTATTTCAAGTTAATTGATTCTTTGAGCATGAAAATTTCCCGATTATTCGATAAGTTATGCACATTCGTACCATATTGTACGAATAATGTGTAAATATTTTAAGAATACAATTTTCAATAAGTCGATCACAAATTTCGCAGTCCTACTACCTCTCTTTATTAGCTCGAAATAAATTAAACTTGACTCATGGGAGAAAACCAGTCCAGCGCAATAATTAACTGATAATTTTATTTATTTATTTATTTATTTTATTTATTTATTTGATTTAATTAATTAATTAATTAATTTATTTATTTATTTATTTGGTCAATTGAAGTCTTGATTTTTTAAAATTATTTTCCTTAACGATGTTTTTTTTTTTTTCAGACCACCTGGTTTTTAACTTGTTTTGTTTAATTGTTATCGCACTGTTTTTGAAGAAAGTATTTTGCTACATACTTTTTTTTTTAATCTTTTCTAAGTTCTGAACATGATAAACATCGATTTTTTAAACATTTGCTTTTTAACTTGCGGTCATCTCGCTTGGATGAGCAACGTGGTCGGATAAAACCATATTTCCAGTTTAAAAAGCTAAAAAATTTTATATCTTACTAAAAATCATCTCACCAATATTTCGTTAACATTTAATTATTTTGCCATCTCACTTAATATATATATATATATATATATATTCCATTCTATAATTAATACTTCTTGTGGCATCGTTAATTGCGTTATCCTTGCGCTTTTTAAAATATTTTCTAAAATTACAATCTTCCTGACAATTGCATTTTGTTTCTAACCCTTTGCACTCGGGCCTTTTTCGCGTGGCACACCAGCAACTCGAGACGCTTCGCAGCCTTTTTGACGCATTTCTTACCAGTAACTTAAAATCATCACACACACAATTCAATATGAATAACATTTTTATATTTTAACATTTTATATATCTTTACACCTTCATAAACATAATTTCTTAAATATTAGTCTGTAATTTTTCTGTGTATGATATTTCATGCAACAATTCACAAGATGCATGTCCGGTTTGTCGGGGCAATTATTGCAATAATATGTCGTTTGATGCCCTTTTCCGGGTTTATTTTTCTGAGAACAGACTTTGCAGTCCTTCTAACTCTTGTTAGAATATTGTGTAGATTTCCATTCAAGCGGATATCTTTGGAATCGGAGGCTGAAGTCGAGGTTCGATCGCGGCTGGCGAAAATCTCTAGACAATTAGTGGATTGATGTTTTCAAAAATCACAAGTGATTATACATCACATAAGATTATACAGAAAGAGAGTAGGAACCTGTGTCGAAGAGACTAAACGTAAACCGTTACTGCCGTGCATCGAGTTACCGCAGCAAACCAAGTGGTGAGGGGAGTTGCGGCATCAAACCACATGTTGAGTGAGTGTCACCTCTCGAGTGCAAAGGGTTAACACTGGGCTCAATCCTAAAGGTATATGAAAGACGACGTAATAATAGCTGCTCGAAAACTTGCTTTTTAAACGATAAAATTAACGGTTGCAGAAAGAGAAAATGAAATATCCAAAGGTTTTTCTTTTTTTGTCCCTTAGTGTATATATAATCGGATTATTTTATCATAGATTGCTGAAAACTTGCTCAATCTCATTAAACCTCACAAAAACTTAAAGAAATTTACTTTTTCTGCTTTGTTTATTTTTATCTATTTCTGAATAATTTGTGCTATTTAGTATATAGTCGCTGATCTCATATAATAATTCTATCCATTTGCCTGTATTTATTTATCTATCAGTCTATTACAATTAAAAATTCTAAAATCACCATTTTTTTTTTTTTTTAACCTACTTTTCTTATATGAAATATATTCACCATGAGGTAATTTGGAACCGAGTTACGCTCACAAACGTGTTTTCTCCTCCTGCCTTCCCAGGGATGAAATGGGGGGATTTCGCAAAACTCCCGTCTTAGTAGGGGTCAGTGTTTTAAAACATACCTCACACTAAAAAATGTGACTCTATATCCCATATAGTGGAGTTGAGTCAGATAGTGAGTTCACACTTTTATCTATATAGATGAAGATTTTGTAACTTACTAGGCAAAAAATAATTAAAAGTTAAAATTTTTAAAGGCATATTGCGAAAATTCCTTTACTACAACTTTCTACGATTTTTTTTTTTCTTTCTACAAACTGCATTGATAAAAGTTATTGTATGGTGTTTATTACCAAATTAATTAACTTTTCCTCACAATACAGACATGATAACCAATTATATGGTGATTTCTTTCCCCATTAATTAACGGCGTAGCTGTTCTAGGTAAATGTGCAGTTAGGAAAAATATTGATACAAAATGAAATTATTGTATAGAGGATTTTTATTATATTGACACATGCGATTTTAATTCTAAATTCTATTAATACCACAAAATATCCGTTTTTTTTTTTTTTTTTTTTTTTTTTAAGTTCCAGCTAACGTATGGTACAGTTATTTAATTATGGAACCTAGACGGATTATCGAACTCCTTACATATGTAAAACATAATTTTAGCTGAAAATTTTCAGAGTGTACATAGACTTAAGTGTATGCGTTAGTCTGATACCAAAAATAAATTCAAAAAACTGGCGTACAGACAATAGCAAGAAATTAAAACTTCTTCACACACCATAAATTTTAAATCAGCACAACCGGTTTCGAAAGGACGTAGCCTTTCTTCATCAGGTGCAAACACGTGCAACTGCCTTGGAGGCAAAAGCAAGACTGAAAACAGGACAAAATCCAGAGGGGGAGGAGCAACACAAACAACCAATAGGAAGCAACATGCAGGGCAGGACCAATCAGAGAGGAACACAAGTACACACACACCACAAAAAGAGGAGGGAAAAAAGGAGTAAACAATTAATTTTTTTGTTTTTATTTATTAATATTATTTTAATAATATTAAACTAATAAGTAAATTTAATAAAATTTATCTATTAATTATTATTATTATTATTATTATTATTATTTTATTTTATTAGAACAATTTTATTTAATTGAATTAAACAAATTTTTCCAGGCTGTAGACAGCAAAGTGGAATAAGATTTTTCATTGACAATTTTATCACGATTAAGGTAAATAGCTAAATTTTCCAAAAAATCCAGTTCGGAAACGCGTTTGGCATGAAAGATAATTTTGGCACTCTTAAAATTAAAACTATGATCAAATTCCCAACTGTGCTTCGCAATAGAAGATTTAGAAACTTCTTGATTAACAACATACCGAGAATGTTCACGTAAACGACATTCAAGATTTCTTCCACTTTGCTATTCCACTTTGCTGTCTACAGCCTGGAAAAATTTGTTTAATTCAATTAAATAAAATTGTTCTAATAAAATAATAATAATAATAATAATAATAATTAATAGATAAATTTTATTAAATTTACTTATTAGTTTAATATTATTAAAATAATATTAATAAATAAAAACAAAAAAATTAATTGTTTACTCCTTTTTTCCCTCCTCTTTTTGTGGTGTGTGTGTACTTGTGTTCCTCTCTGATTGGTCCTGCCCTGCATGTTGCTTCCTATTGGTTGTTTGTGTTGCTCCTCCCCCTCTGGATTTTGTCCTGTTTTCAGTCTTGCTTTTGCCTCCAAGGCAGTTGCACGTGTTTGCACCTGATGAAGAAAGGCTACGTCCTTTCGAAACCGGTTGTGCTGATTTAAAATTTATGGTGTGTGAAGAAGTTTTAATTTCTTGCTGTTAGTCTGATAGGTTAAGATTACTGAGTTACGATTCATCAGCAAGGGCATTAATAATATGCAAAATAATTTTTGATGCAAATTTGCAGATTGTACATAATTATTAAGTTTATGCATTACATCACTATTAGGTTATGGTTACTTAATAATGGTACATAACTAAAGGGCTGCCACTTATTATTATTTTTTTTTTCTTTCGTACCACTCTTTCCCTAACGTAAAATTTACAATAAATTTTTGCGAGAAAACTGCAGATTTACCTGCGTAAATATATTATAAAATTATTTATTTATTTATTTGGAAATAGTGGTTCGAAAAAATAAAAAATAAAAATATGTCAAAGACAGAATTTAGTTTAGTACGGAGGACTAATAATTTTAATCTGTAAATTTTTTATTTTTATTTTTATTTTTTTATTTTATTTTTTTATTTACTTTTTATCTCATTTTTGACCATAAAACTGGGCCGCGTAATTTTTAAAATGGCTGAAATGTATTAAAAATGAAGTGTTTCCACCTTTTTCCATAGTTTAGTTAATTTAAAAAAAATTAATTATCATGCCGAAAAACTGTTTGCACCCCTGGGTTTAGAAAAATCGCCCCTTTCATTTGGTACCCAATTTGTAAAAATAAGGCTGATATTTTTAATTTGCTTTGGCGTTACACAAAACTAGTCTACAAAAACTCCAAATTGAAACTAATAGTCCTCCGTCCTAAAAAGTCGTCTGTGGCTGCCTTTTATAAATAGGTGATGAGCAGTTTACGTGTATAAAATATAATTTTTGCTGCAGAATTTTAGAGTGTGACAAAGACTAAGCGTGTACATTATAAAAGGTGATTTTAAAGAAATGAATATTCTTAGAATATTCTTAAAGAGACATGTATAGTAAATAAAATTAAGAAATTGAAACTATTTGAACATAGATATTTATCATATAAATAATACGATGAAATATGTCTCATATAATACGTTTAGCACTCTTCATTTCTATGTATTCAGTGAAGCATTCAACGTAATTTGAAAATTACTTTGTAAAGCTTCGTATAAGCGATTTGTTTTATAATCAGGAAAAATTCCTTTGATAATGAACAAATACGTATCCTTCTATTTTTAATAAAAGATGTAGAAGCAAAAGTGAATTCGTACAATTTTCCCCATCCAATTAAATAACGGCACGGAGTAATCTTGTTTTTTTTTTTTTCTCATATACATCGATTTAATAACTTGATATTTTATGAAACAGAAAAAGAATATTGGTACGGGCAGTAGAAAAAAAAAAAAAAAAAAGGCTTCCGTTTTTTTAACTCTAGATGACCTCCGTTTTATAGCTTCCTATCATTTTCAATTAATGCGATGAGTCTTAACTCTAAAGCGTGCCGCGCGATTAAAAAAAAAGAAAGAAAGAGAGAGTGAGGGGATAAAAAAAGAGAATGCTTTTCTTTATGTACGACAAAGGCTGCATTCGTTCTCTTTCATTTTAATGGCCTGAAGGAATAGTCTTCAACTTCTGTTGTGCAAAGAAGAGGTTCTCATGTGTGAGATTTTTATTGCTTCGTTTTTTTTTTGCTTCTCTTTATGTAACAAAGCATTATTTAAGAGAAGCACGTTTTAGCTACTGGATTGAAAGTTTATCCCTGCAGTGAATATCTTACTATTTTGTTTTGGTAAAAAGAGAAACCAAGCATTGTTCAGAATTATTTAGTTGAGTTTTAGTGAACTACATAGTAATAGTTTACTATTTGCTCTTTTTAGTATTTAATTCTCATCGCTTTAAACGCTAAATCTACTTATTTAACCTGTACTGCTTATTTTTTCCAAGTGGATTTCCCAGTTGATTTAAATATTGCAAAAATGGTGATTGAATTAAGGAAAATGTACAGGGTTCTTACGGTTTTTAAATTTGGTTGACTTTCCCTCCACTACTAGTTTTGTAGAATAAGTTTTGTTATAAAAATAATGGACAAATTTAAAATCAGACTTATTATTCAAAAATACTGGTGGACAGTCTTTGAAAAAAAGAGGATGTGTAGGAAGCATGATGTATAAAAGATAAAAGACTTGTGTAATAAAAAAATGCTCTAAGTGTACAGAAATTTATTTATGTTTGGGGCGATTTTTTTTTTTTTTTTCATTTATACTTTTTTAAATCTTTAAAAAATTTTAAACTTAATTTTCCTATTCTGATGGTAATAGTTACTTTTTAGTTTTGGAGTTACATAGTTTAAACTGTATATTAACACACTTGTTTAGAAAGGACAAACATATTGAAAACAAATTCAAAGAAAAAAAAAATATTTTTGAAAGTAAATAAAAGAGTTTTAAAAGTTAAAAAGAGTTTTCCATAATTATGAAATTGATTTACGTTTTCCAAGACAAATTTCGTTCAAAGTCGGTCGGTGACATTGTTCAAAATTACAAAATATTTAGTATGAAAATTATGTTTAATGTTTTAAAAAAATATATAAAATATGTTTACAAAAGGCAAATTAAGTTTAGCATTTGTAATTTCCCTAATATTTTAACAACTAGTTATCGGCAACTTATAGGGAATACTTCAAATTTAAGTAACTAAAAAATAATAAGTATATATACATGTGTAATTCAATATAATTTTATTAATAATTAATAAACATTGAATTTTCAGTATATAAAAATAAAAATAAAAAAAAGAATCTGGTTTGGTTATTAAATTTCGTTTTTTTTTTTTTTTTTTTTCTTAATGAGAAGAAGTGGCAGTCTTATTCCTATTAAAAAAAATAATAATAACAACTAGCTAACCCATGCGAAATTTTCCCATTTTACATCTTTCTTATTCACCTTTGAAATTTGAAACTCATGAATATTATATGAAAATCAACACGTAATAAAATTCACCAGTCACCAAATTATTATTAGAACCAAATTAATATTTTGCGATAGTGAAACTGAAATTATATAAGTTTCGAAATAAAATTCATAATTGACAACCCAGTTTTTAAACTTCCACAAAGCAATACTATTTTAGTATAGCACCCCCATGAACGAATTTAAATTTTTGTCGCCGTGTTAGCGATGGCGTTTAATTTATTTATTTTGGCATAATAATAAAAAGAAAAAAAAAGAAAAAAGAAAGAAAAGAAAAGAAAAAAGAAAAAGAAAAACTAATTCTTATTTTGATTATACTTTTTATGATATGCTTTTTAGTCGATTTATAATAATAATTCATATTCTGTATATATCTTTAAATTAATGCTAGATTTAAAATAACGCTTGGAAAGATTCTTAAGATTTGGCTTTTAATGAAATATTAAAAGATAATAATAATTAATTAAAGATTTTTTTTATTAGCTTGATTCGCACTAAAAAGTAATAAAAGTTTAAAATGAAGTGTTGCCGCCTAAATTTCATACTTTAATTAATTTTAAAAATCTAATTTTCGTGTGGAAAAACTTTTTGCCCTCCTGGATTCAGAAAAATCGCCCCTTTTATTTGGTACCGAATATTTAACGATCCGATTGATATTTCTAATTTATTTTCCTCTTTTTTCTGTTTTTAATCCGGATTCGGCAGAAAGTTTATGACAAAGAAGGTAAGCCAAAAAAAAAAGCCTTTAAAAATACATTTTTTCATAAAATACTCTTATCAGACAAATGTCGTCATTTTTCCTTATTACATCATTCAGTTGAGTCCGCGTGCGTAAATATTGTTCATTCATAATTATTTTTTTTAACCTCACGTATTTTATTAATTACATCACTATCATATCGTTTCGACAAACTTTAATTTTAACTGGACTACGTTAGAGAAATATTATTTTAAATAATGTATTAAACAAAACTGTTTTTTTTTTTTTTTTTTTTTTTTTTTCTTCGATAAAAAATTAATACAGCATGTGAATAATTTAAATGAAATTAATCCATTTTTAAAGAGAGTAAGAATGTTTAAATTAGCATATGAAAAACTATATAAAAACTAGCATATGTAAAATCAAACTAATCATTCCTATAAAATCTCTCTCTCTCTCTCTCTCTCTCTAGAATTTTGCTAAGACCGCCGTGAGAACCTAGTTTATATAGCATTGGGTTCGATACTCTCGCCGGCCAATGACTGCCATGTACCGTCGGCAGCAAAATTATTTGAGCGCTAGTAATAATTCCTATATAAAAAAGGTACACTCAATACTGTTTTGTTAAATAAATCTTTGTCGACTTATGTTCTTAGCCTGACTAAGAACATGACTCGACAAGTTTTTATTTAACAAAGCAGTATTAAATGCACTTTTTTTACATAGGAATTATTGCTAGCGCTTGAATAATTTTGCTGATGACACTATGTTAATGGTGACTGTTACACACAAAATCTGCCGTAACTGCAATATTGTCGATCTTGTATAAAATGTAATACTTCTGCGGGTTACTGAAGTGCAAGATTCATCTCCACGGACACCGTGTGTCCACGGAGAATCAAAATTATCGTGGCATGTAACCACGCTTACCTTAGGGGCACAGCCAGAACGTCACAAACTGAACGCCACAAGCTGTAGCTCTAGTGTGACGTGAAAACCCACTCAATTCAAATTCGACCGATATTTTACTAAATGATTTTTCTTTTTTCTCTTAGAAATTAGCAATAATAAACAAAATGCAAAGAAAAAATGAAATGTTTTAGATTTATTTATATATTTTATTTTAATACAATAATTTCCTATTGCTATCCACTTCATGAGCCTTTAGCAATAAAAAAGTATTGTTCAATGAAATTACACTTTAATGCATAAAAAATGAAAAAAAAGGATTTTAAATATTTATATACATATATATTTTTAATAAGCTGACCAAAAATTTCATTTTTTTTTTTCTTTTAATAAATAATTTTAATATATGACATAGTGTCCATGAGGTCATATTTTTACATTCATGACAAAAATATATTTTTATACATCTTGTTTTTATTGACAACGCATTGATACAATGTAAAGTTCTTATCATCGAAAAAATATCTTATCTTTAAACATGAATGACATATTTGAACGAAACAATTGTAGCACGTAACTTTGGTTGTATCTCAGATATAAAATTGATTTGTATGTATTCGATCATTCGATACTAATATTTTAAAAGCGATTATCGCTGAAGTTTTTAAATGGGGTACACATTAACTTTTTTTTTTCCCTTCATATAACGATGAAGGCAAACATTAAAAAATTACAAATATAATAAATTTCCCCCTAGGGAAGTTAGAAAATTCTAAAGTTCCATAGAAATATTAGATCCGGTTTTGTTGATAAGGGGTGAGTGAACAAGTGTGACCTTCAATTAGCATCTTTAGTCTAGTCAGTTAACAATGGATTATTTCTATCTCTGACAGAATAATATCTATTGAACAATATATTTAAATTGCTGGTTTATTGCTATGCATTTGAAGCTAACTCCCATCACGCCCCAGGGAATTTCAATACTTTTACGAACCAGCAGTTAATGATCATAATGGCTGAACAGGGCAGGACAAATTGAGATAGGAAATTTAAATTTTAATAATTGATTCAAGGTCGCTAGATTACAATAAAGCTTTCGAACACCGTCTGGAGTGAGAGAGTTGTTAAGAATTAATAACTCAATATGTAAACTCTGTTAAAATTGGTAATGAGGAAAATATTCCGATTTTAGATAACTATATAATAATGATAAAGTTTTATCTCACATAACGCTAGACTGACGCTGTTTTAAGTTAAGTTACCCACGTTTATACCGGCTGATTTCTGACGTGCATTAAGCTTGAATGAATAATAAAGTTATTGATTTATAATAAACGTTGATGTAGCAGTTTTAAACTGAAAATATATTTGAAAATATCAATCATAATATTAACTAATTATATGAATTGGCCAAATATGTCAATCACTTCATTATATTCGGTGTCTGGAATCAGATATGAACCAAAAGCTTAATTTCAACAATGACATTAAAAAACAGAAGTTTTACACAGCAAAAATTCTTTACATCTGTAAATATATTTTATTAAACTGGTAAATGTGTTCAGTTATATTGTTTATTTGCTTCTATTGAAAACTAGATACAATTAGTGATGTTTATTTCTTAAATTCATCCATTTTATTTTTGTTTTTTTATTAACATTGATTACTGTACAAAAGCGCTTGATAATAAATAAAATGCAACAGTATATTTTACTATAAAATAGGACATTGTTAATAGGAAAGCTATAGCTGATATGAAAATATATTTTTAATGGTTCTTTACAGTAATACAATTTTAGCACTATAAAAATATATTTTATATGTGTTATAACACCTGGGCTGTGATTTTACGTAAATTGATTCACGAAAATATACTAATACATCATTTATATGGACTACCTTTCCATAAATGATCGGACCCTTTTGATTTCAGATATTTTATCAAATACCTCAAAATGTACTCAAAAGTAAAAACTAAATAAAAATGAAAATGTTTGAGATCACACCCTGTAAAAAAACTACTTTTTTTTTTTTTTTTTTTTTTTTAACTAGAGTCGACAGCAAAAGTATCCGAGTACAAGCAATAATCCTTGTCTAAAAAAAAAAAAAAAAAAAAAGACTACACTTAATACTGCTTTGTTAAATAAATCCTTGTCGAGTCATGTTATTAGTCAGTCTAAGAACATGATTCAAAAAGGAATTATTTAACAAAACAGTTTAAATGTACAATTATCATACCGGAACATTTCGCTAGCGCTCGGATAGTTTTGCTGCCGACTGTATAACATGCAAGGTAATAAACCCAAAGCAAAGAAGTTTTCAGAAACTTGACACACAACATTAGACACAGCATACTCCAATGAGAATGCAACAATATTAAATATCTAATGAAGTATGAATACTTTTTTCTAAATGATTTTTACCTCCGTATGCACTCTAGTTTTAGCGAAATTCATTTGCATAATTCAATAGTTAAATGTAATAAGCAACTTATATATATATATATATATATATATATATATATATATACATATATATAAACAAGTATTGTGTAAATTCAAATAGTTATACGCGATAGAATGAGCTGCTATTCAGTTCCTCTGAAAAACCAACTAAACTATAAGGGTTTTTACACACATTTTTATTTTTATTCAGACATTGGTAATGCAACGTTCTTTGTTTGTAATTAAATATTGAGAAACCCCTTAACATTTTCCTAATTCTTGAGAAGAACTAAAATTGAGTTCATTCCATCGCTTAACCCTTTAAGACCGGAAACATTTTTACCTTAAAGCATTACATTCTTCTTTTTTTGCAAACTGATAGAATAATATGAACTATAAATAACATTTTTTGATTGAAAATTGTACTTCACACATTCTGCTAATTAGTTCGATCTTTTTACTTTCTATTACCCATAAGGTAGAGAAAGTATTGTTTTGGGGTCAAATTTTCAAACGCGAGATTTTGTTATATTTACACGTTTTGAGGTCCCCTGAATACGAAAATCATGTTTTTAGCAAATGGTCTGTCTGTGTGTCTGTGTGTTTGTCTGTGTGCCTGTGCGTGTGTCTGTTATCAGCATATCTCAAAAACAAATTATGGCAGAAAGTTCAAACTTGGTATTCTAAATGTGTATCATATAGGGATGCTACAGTAAGCTTTTCGTTAAGATCAAGCAAATGGTTCGTGTACAGGGACAATCAAGAGAATTCTAATACATTACGTCTATGGGGGAAATTACAGGTAAGTAGAGTTTAACGTCTATAGACTGCACTAAACCAAATGAAACGAATATATATTTTTTGTAATAGAAATATTTAACTAGGGAAAAAATTTTGTGTATGTAGGAGCCTCGCCTCGCCCCCTGGGGGGGGGGGGGAGTCCCTCCTCGAGGGCAGTAAATTTTCATGATGGGTATCTTTCAAAAGAGCTCGCCAATACCTTTAAAATGAATGGTTGAACCGTCGATCTGCGATAATTTAAAACAAAGTTATCGATTTTTTTTACTTAAAAAAAAAAAAAAAAAAAAAAAAAAAAAAACCTTAGAAAAAAAATCGTACTTTTTTTTTTAAATATTGAGAATAAAATGGACTTTTTTTTAGATATTTGGTGTTACACTACTTCTCTAATATGGAAATCGTCTGCATTATCATAAAAGATAATTTTTTTAAATAATAATATTAATAAATTACTTTTTAAAAACAGAATTATTTTTTAATAACCGAATTAAATTCTATATAAATGTAGGTGCATTAATGAAACGGGGGGTTGAGGGGGGCGACACAGGTTTATATAACAGTACTCGTTATCTTACCTTTTAATCTGCAACCTGTATTTATAGTACTAAATTTCAGGGTAAGAGAAAGTCGTGTGGGTGACACACCAGATTCTTTCTTTTTTTTTTCCTGATTTTATTACATACGACTGTTCTAGATGCTAAAATGTGAGTGGATATCGTGGATATCTTACCCATACATTTGTACGCTTTCGGTCGGAAACGGACAAAACTTTTTGAATTTATATAATATTTGATTGAGATTTTCATATAAGTAGCTCAGTATTACCGGCTATTATATTATGCAAATGAAATATCTCTAAAGCTTGCTCCCTGCGCAGTTAAAAACTATTTAGTAAAAGTGCGCATATTTCATTAGATTTTTAATATTTTTGCCTTTTCATTGCAGTATACCGTGTCTAATGTTGTTTGTCAAGTTTCCTGAAAATGGCTTTACACTGGATTTATTACCTTGTATGTTATCCTAAAAAAAGTAATATAACCTTAAAAATAATATAACCTTAATATAACCTTAATAATATAACCTTAAAAGTAATATCCTTAAAAAGTTATAACTCCCTGAATATATGTGGTAACCTCATAAAAAATTATACAGAGAATAAGAAAGAGCCTCATAATCGCATACTACTGCTGGATTGCATTTCATGCGTTACTTTTTACAGGATAATCCCTAACATTTTCATTTTCATTTTCATTTAATTTTTAACATGTCCCCCTTTTATTTTCGTGGCAAAAGTTTTACTGAAATATATGATGTGTAACATATTATTCACACTCCTGAAGTTTCAGGATGATTCGTTAATCTTTTTATTTTCACATACTTGAAAAAACGTCTGAAATATAAAGTGTCCAGTCATTTATGGAAAAATAGTGTATGATTGAGATTGCATATATAATGAACGCGTGTAGAGTTAAATTAAAAGAGGAATTATATAGAAAAACAAGTCATTCCGGTTCATTCTGAAAGGTAGGTTGATTTCTTTTTTCTTATCAAGAAGCCGTCATTTTGTTTCAAAATGGCGGTTACATATTATTACTAGATTTTATTGAAATATAGATGTGGGCTATGCACATATGCAGTTTTATTCAAATCGGTTCATAAATATATTTTTTTATGTAAATTTGAAATTTTCAAGTATCCGGCACTTGGAAACAAGATGGCGGGGCAAATTAGCAAAGAAATATATCAAATACATTTTTGAGATAAGTTTACTGAACAAATTAAGTTCGAATAAATACAGAATTTCAAAAGTTATTACGTTGAATAATTAAGAGGTCGCTACTTGAATCAAAATGGTGGAGCAAGTTGCTAAATTAATTAATCCAAGATATTTGTAAGATAAGTCCACTGTCTAACTTTGGTTCGAATAAATTCAGTATTTTAAATGTTATTGAGATAAATAATTCTCAAGTAGAAGCATTCAAGTAGCCGCAACGTGAAAACAAAATTGTGGAGAAACTTGCCCATAGAAATCGTAGATATTTGTATGATAAATCCATTTTTCAACTTTTGTTTGAAATGGTCAAGCATTTCAAAAGTTATCGTGATAACAAATTTCCAAGTGGCCCCCACTTGGAAGCAATATGACGGAGGAAGTTGCCCAGCAAACTAAGTCAAGATATTTGAAGCATAAGTTCACTGTCCAACTTTGGTTTAAATAAGTGCAGTATTTTAAATTTATTATTATGACAAATTATCAATTAACAGTCTAAGCGGCTGCCACTTGGAATTAAAATCGTGCAGAAACTTGCCCAGCGAAATCATCTAGGATATTGTATAATACGTTCACTTTCTAAGTTTAGTTCAAACTAATTCATTATTTCAAAAATTACCATAATAAGAAATTTTGAAGTAGCCACCACTTGGTAATTTTATTACTATGAATTTGATTTGGAGAATGAAAAAGAATTAATTCAACACGTAAAAACTATATATATATAATGTTTAATATATAATATTTATAATAGATTAAAAAATTATAATAAATGTAATACATAATTTCAGTCGCAAATCCACTCCTACATTTCTCACTTGCCGCAAATATACATTTTTTAGAATTTTCGAACTCTCTGGCCCCTCAGAAGATATTTAACAGTTAAAATAAACCCCCCCCCCTCATAAAAATCAAATTTATAGCCATGAAATCATCGAAAAGTGATAAAATAGGGGGCTGTCCCTAAAAAACGGTGAGTGGTAGGTCAAAATTAACGTCATATTCAAAACCAGGAGGTCATTTTATATAATAATTTGCAAAAATGGTGTTGAGGGCGATGTTCATGCCGAGCAGTGTTATTTATTTACACACAAAATAACAAAAATAATTTTATTTTTAATATTCATTAGATCACAACTTAAAAAAGTTATGA
Source organism: Salticus scenicus (assembly GCA_963930645.1). NCBI lineage: Eukaryota > Metazoa > Arthropoda > Arachnida > Araneae > Salticidae > Salticus > Salticus scenicus. The sequence continues at coordinate 101,595,732 of OZ005652.1, forward strand.
ACGTTTCATACTTCCTCAATGAATGATAAATTAATTTTACGAAAATTAAGTTTTAATTTTCGAAAAAAAAAAAAATATATATTAAAATTGGATTGTGATTATTTAAAAACATACACAAAACATCATTTTTTTTTCTTCAAAATTAAGTTGCAGTAATAGTTTCAAAGGTAGAAAACTTCCAATATAAGATCATATTAAATTTAATATGTGTGCGAATAATAAAGATGTGTAAATATCAAAGCGAAATTTAAATAAATTTCCATGAAAAGTAGTTTATGATATATATTAAAATGTCACTGCTCAAACGAAAAATATATTACACTTTAAAAATAAACATTATGAAAATTTTTGTTGTATAATTGCAATAAGATAGCCCAAATATTGATAATTTAGCAGAAGGTTAAAAGTAATTTTGAGAAAAACTCTGTTTACTTTTACTTCAAAAGAAACTAAAAATTAAAAATTCATCATTAAAATTCAATTTACTATTCAATTTAATACTGCTTCTTTGAACACTGCATTATTCTTCTTTAAAATAGAGCAACAAAAACTACTTTAAAGTAAGAAATTTTTCAGTATGATAATATTAAGTTTATTGTGTATCAGAGATAAATGTCATCTAAATCTCAAAGCTAATTTTTCCCAATGAAAAGTTGTTTATGATACACATTTAAATAAAACAGCACAAAGTAAACATAACTTTAAATAAAAGTTTTTATGATAAAATTACAGAAAGAGATTAAAAACATTGATAATTTAGCGAAATGTTAAAAATAGTTTTGAGGAAAACTTTTTATTTTGATTTTGCAAAAGTCTAAAACTTTATCAATTAAACTAAATTTATTTTATTTAAGGGAACATACGACCTTTAGAACTTCAAAAAATATCGATTTATTTATAGTCATTTTTAAGCAAATTATTGTTAAATAAGCTTCATTGAGCATGTCTAATTCTTACCTATAAGTTTAATATGTATTTTCGAATATAATTTAAATTCTGTGGTGAATTATTTAATGATCTATGTGTTAATAATAAATGTGTTTTTTTCACCTCGAGCGCAGGATATCTCCGAAACTATTTAATATTTTTTCTTGAAAATTTCACAGATTATATAACATATCAGACCTTTCAAACTGAACCTAAATTTGCATCCCGTCTATTTTTCATACAGGTGATACTTCAGATTTTATTAAAAAATAAATTATCTTTTTTTTTTTTTTTTTTAATATATTTTTAACCTAAATTTTAACAAATTTAGGTTCAGTTTAAAGAGTCTGATATGTTACATGAACTATGAAAGATTCAAGAATAAATATTAAATAGTTTCAGCGATACCCTGCGCGCAAGGTGAAAAAAACACATTTATTATTAGCACATAAATTATTAAATAATTCTTCACAGAATTTAAATTATATTCCAAAATGCGTAATAAGCTTATAGGTAACAATTATACATGCCCAATGAAGATTAGTTAACAATAATTTACTTAAAAATACTATAATTAACTCGATGTTTTTTGGAGTTCTAAGGTTCGTATGACCCCTTAACACTACTATCTGTTATTTTTTGTTCAAAATAGCGCAACAATACCTGCAATAAACTAAAGAAATTTTCACTATAAGCTTTTATTATGTTTAGCATGTCTGCGACTAAGGACGTCTGTATCTCAACATTATTATTATTATTATTTTATTATTATTTCTATTAAGAGCTTGAATAAGTTCTTGCGGTTTCCCAACAAGTGGCATTACCAGAACTACGTGCATGCAATTTCAGATGATAACTCATCTACAAAAAAGTGGTGTCGGTAAGCTTGATTTTAGTATATGTTAGTTCCCCTCAGTTGAAACAACGCCTCTCTTTTTCTTAGTTTAAAAGTGTCGAGTTTAGTGACAAGTAAAGAGTATTTGTGGGGAATTTTGTTGTCCTATTTTATCCAAAAGAAATTTGCAGTTGAAGCACACAAAATACTTGTTGATTCTTACAGTGAACATGCTCTGTCGGAAACGACATGTAGAGACTGGTTTCGACGCTTCAAAGTAATGGTTATGATCTTGGAGGTAAAGAACGCTCTGGCGCAACGAAAAAGATTCAAGAGGAAGAATTGGAAGAATTACTTAACGAAGACCCATTTTAGACGCTAGATGAACTTGCAAATCATTAAGAATTGATGCCATCATAGTTTCGAAAGGTTTCAAAGCATTTAAGAAAGATCCAGAAGAAAGGACTCTAGGGACCATACCAGAGAGAAAAAAAGTAAGAATTTATTAACGGTTTAAAATTTGTGAGTATTTTATGGTGCATATTTAAATTTAAGTGCAAAAAATAAGTATGTATTACAGTTTAAATAAGTACATTAGGAAATTTTTTATTGTATAATCACATAGAGATATCTCAATTTCTTATAATTTAGAGAAATGTTAAGTAGTTTTGAGAAAAAGTTTTTACTCTTACTTCATAAAAAACTAAAAGTTCATCATTAAAATTCAATTTATTCCTTTTTAACACGTTGAGCACCGTGTCAGCCATTCCAGATTCTAGACATTTTGTCATATATCTCTAAGTACTGAAGGAATCATCTTGAAACTTTAGGAGTTTGCAGAACATGTTATACTTCAAACATTTCAGTGAAAGTTTTACCCCGAAAGTAAAAGCAGTACCAATAAAAAATTAAAATGTTGAGCGCCCTGTCAGCCATCGGTGGCTGACAAAGTCAAATATGATAAAAGCCGCGTCAACCATCGGTGGCGGATATAAAATAGGATATAAAACTAAAAATATTACATTTAATGATTGAAAATTTCTTAAAAATTTGCTTATTTTTCATTTATTACAGGAGGAATCCTTATGGAATTTTAATGGATTTTAAGAATTTGCATGGCGCTCAGCGTGTTAATATTGCTATCTTTTATTTTCTTCAGAATTGGTCATCATGAACTGTTTTAAACTTACTAATTTTTCAGTATGATTTTTGAGCATAATATTTTATTATTTAATTCATTAGTGTTTATTTTTTTTCATTATTTACTTTTATTATATATGTGTATATATATATATATATATAATCTGACTGGATGATATCTCCACATTTAATATAAATTTCTCTTTTGAAATATTTATTTACGAAAAACTAAATCTGAATTAGTAGAATTTGACTTAAGTCCCTATACTGTCTACCAACAAGTATCTGGACACTTTCGAATTTAGACTTTATGTCAAATATCTAGAAAAGTTCTTTAGGAATTATCTTGAAACTTTGGCAACATAAAAAAAAACTTTTTATACCTCATGTCATAATTTTCATAATAATCTCATTGCAATTTTTATTGGGATTTTACAATAAAGAAATAAAACTCACTCTTTGAGTTATTTCTTAATTTAAAATTTAGTTAAGATATTGTAAATATCTTATGACATTTCCAATATTAATTTTAGTTTTATTTAACAACTTTAGCAATTTTAGTTTTATTTAACAATACATCTATTTTTACTTTCCGAACACTATAGTGAGGAAAGTATTGTAATCATGTCAAAAATCCGAATTTGAGATTTTGATGTTTCTATACGTTTTGAGGTAACCTCAGTCCGTTTTAACTATTTTTGCGATGATTTATGTATGTGTGTGTGTATGTATGTATGTATGTATGTGTGTATGTATGTGTCTATGTCTGTGAGTGAACACGCTAGCATCTAAACGCTTTGTTGGAATAAGCTGAAAGTTGGTACGTATATTATAAGTCACCATAGTACGAACCCTATAGATTTTGGTGAATCTAGCACTTATAGTTTTCTTACAGGGACATAAAGAAAAATTCTTTATCATTATGGCCTATGGGACAAAATCTTAAAAGTACGATAGCATCTAAACGCCTTACTCAAATGAGCAAAATATTTATACACATGTGATTGGTCTCAGATACTCAATCTGTATAGATTTTGGAGAATCTAGCACTTATAGTTTTTTTACAGGGACACAAAGAAAAATTCTTTATCATTAAATAGCCTAAGGGGCCAAATTTTTAAAAGTATGATAGCGTCTAAACGCCTTATTAATCTGAGCAAAAAATTTGTACATATGTTATAGGTCACAGTTGCACCAACTGTATAGATTGTGGTAAATCTAACGCTTACAGTGTTTTTACAGGGATACAAAGAAAAATTCTTCCTCATTATGCCCTACGGGACCAAATTTTTAAAAGTGCGATAGCATCTAAATGCCATATTCAATTGAGCTGAAAATTTATATGAATATTATAAATCACTGTTGCACTAACTATAAGCCTTTTGGTGAATCTAGCATTTATAGGTTTTTTACAGGGACACAACGAAAAATTCTTTATCATTATGATCTATGGGCTCAAATTTCAGTAGCATTAAATAAAACATCGTGTAATATATGGAGAAAAATACCCAAACACTCTATTATTGTTTTCTCTCTTTTGTTTGTTTAACAACTCCTCTTTATTTACTTTATCTACAAAACTGTTAATTACTCAATGTTCGGAAAGTTGAGTGGAGTCACTGCAGATTTTTTTTAAACTGTTATGTAGAATGTCATGAATCATTATGACATTTGAGTACGTTGCAGTATTAAACATTTTTAAACCCGTTGTAGTATTAAACATTGTTATTTTAAATTTTAGAAACTGTCATGAAGCAGCTTGTATTATTTGAAATTTCGCATTAAAAAAATATTTATGTTATTCCCTTTTTAACACTTTCCAACAAGGTTGAAAAGTGTTTATGACTTCGGTTTGTCTGTCCGTCTGTCTGTCAGCGCTCTAACTCGTGTAAATATTTTTGGATTTTTTTTAAACTGATATATGTTATTCAAGTTCACTATCGGACGTTCCTTATTGAAAATGCAGTTTATAACTCTACTGGCTTGTGTACAGGGACACCCGAAAGTATTTCAAAGCATTGTGTTCTATGAGAGGTATTTCTATAAACCATATTTTCATAACTTTACTGTAGACATATCTTAATGAAATTGAAATATGTTATTCAAGTTCACTATCAGACGTTCCCTATTGAAAATGGAGTTTATACCTCTACTGGTTTGTGCACAGGGACACCCGAAAGTATTTCAAAGCATTGTTTTCTATGAGAGGTATTTCTATAAACCATATTTCCATACCATCACTGTAGACATATCAGAATGAAATTGAAATATGTTATTCAAGTTCACTTGGATGTTTCCTGTATAAAATGGAGGAAATACCACCATCAGTTTATATACTGGGACATTCAAAAGTATTCTAAAGCATTGCGTTCTATGAGATATGTTTCTATAAATAAAATTTTAATAACTTTACTTTCCACAAAGTTTTAGGAAATTGAAATATGTTATTTATATGCGCAAAAAAGGCTTTGCATAGAATATAGCATGATTAGCATTAGATTTACAGGGTGACACAAAAATATCCATTTATATTAAGAGCTATTAATAAAAAATTGCTAAAATTGTACTTTCGTTTACATTAAGCGTTTTTAACACTTTCTAACATTTTTAAGTGTGAATATGATTTCAGTTTGTGTATCTGTCAATCTGTCTGTGTGTCTGCGCTCTAACTCCTGTAAATATTTATGGAATTTCTTGAAACTGATACATTTTATTGAAGTTCACTATCGGATGTTCCATAGTGCAAATGGAGTGAATATCTCTTCTGGTTTTTATACAGGGACACCCAAAAGCATTTGAAAGCATTGTGTTCTATGAGTGTTTTTTTTTTTTTAAATAAATATTTTCCCTATAGAATGTTCCCCATTTAAAATGACATTAATTGGCCCTGTATAACTAGTTTGTTTACAGGAACAACAACAACAAACCAATGCATTACGTTTTAGGACAGAATTTTTAGAAAGTTATATTTAAAAATCTTTCTGCTGTAAAAATCACAAAAATATTGAAATGTATTTTAATATTCTAAAATAATGTTTTGTATAGAATATGATACCATTAACTTTCTGATTTACAGGGCTACACTAAAATATTCAGAGAGACCAAAAGCTGTAATTATAATCTAATAGCTGCATTTTCTTTTTCGTTAAGCCTTTTTAACACTTTCCAAAATTCCTAAGAGTAATTTTAAAATCAATTATTCTATCTGTATATTTTTCAGTCCTTCTGTCTGTTGTGTGATAACGTAGGCAAAGAATATTAAAAGTTATTCGTACAACAATTACGTATAGTTGGAAAGTGTTACTAATCAATGCGTTTTGCATGATTTTTCTTTCTGGTTTTTCTTTGTATCTTTTTTAACGTATCAAACGTTTAATAAAGTTAGTCATATATATATATATATTCCTTTTCTTTTCCGTGCATTAACTTTTATCACAATAATTATTTTAATAATAAAAAAATTACAAAATATTTTTAGATGATTGAAAATCTTGAATTCTTTTTTTCCTTTCAGACATTTATGAAAGTTTCAATTAGACACTCTATCTGAACAATGATCTAGAAGGACTAAATTTTTGTTGATTTTATATTATGTGTCAAATTCGAAATACCGAGCAGAAACGGGAAAATTCCAGAATCCTACTACAGCGTAAATTGCCAACCCACCTTTCTTTGATGTAGCAAAAACTAACTTTTTAAAGGGAAAAAAAATACTTAAATTAATGCATCTTTTAAATAGATAGTTATTTTTATTTGCTTTTTCTAATGCAATTCTCTTTATCATTTATATTTGCTCTATGCAATGAACTAAACATATCTCAGTATATAATAAACACTGATATGTTTGAACATAGCCTCCTAAATTAGATGCCTGTCGCGTAGCTCGGAAACTTGGCAACAGTTCAATCGGCAGACAGCGACACCTGGTATAGATTGCACGACTTTTTTATTCAAAAGTCACCAAAATATTTTTCGTACATAAACGGCGAATGAAATGGAAGAAATGTCGATTATATATATCACTTCTTAAATTTATTAACAGGGAGCAGCCCCCGCTCATCACTCTTGGAGCGATTTAGAGCGCTTCTAAGGGGACTACTCGCAGTTTATTGAAAAACTCAAAAAAAAAAAAAAAGAAAAAAGAAAAAAGAAAAAAGAAAAATACAAATTTCGCCAGGCGCAATCCGGCCTAAGCCGACAGTGGGCGATTATTCAGGTGCTAAATTTCCGGGCTATGCCCCACGCGACAGGTGGCATGAAGTATACGAAAGTTCTTGATTGAAAAGTCTATATGAGTAAAGTCTCTGGGAAATGAAACAGATTGCTAAATACTGGTACTCCTGCAAGTTTCCAGGATAAGATCCCATCGCGACAATGGGCAAGAGCAGATGGTGGAAATTATTGCCAGGAAATTATTATCCTTTCGCGACAAGGGGCAATACTTGTGTAATGAAGAAGACTCTGTTAAATAGCCACGGAGCAGGCAACCAAGTGCTATTGATATTAATTAATCAGTTGAGTTAACTAAATCCATAAGAAAAGAAAATATTTTATTTAACTTATTTATGAGTAATTTGCGCGATATTATATTTTCCAACCAATTATTTGGTCGTGGGGAAGGATTTCTTAAGTGAAAATTTTTGGTCAGGGGACAATGAAAATAATAATGGCTGGGAGTACCCTCTTCGCCACAAGGACACAAGGGAGAACGCCGACGACGAAACCTGTGGAGATAAGAAGGAAAAGGACCATGACCGGTTAAAAAAGCAGTAATGGGTGGGGTAAGGGTCCAAGAGTTAGGGCTGGCCTGTGGCAAAAGATTAAAAGTATGTCTGGCCTTTTCAGACACACTCCACAGGTCTTGCCATTTTAAATTCAAAATTTCCTTTATTCGAAGTTTAACATAAGAGGGAGGGGCGGGGAGGGAGAAATTTGCATTTTGGAACTCTGTGGCTTCTTTTGCCAAAGAGTCCGCAAGTTCATTGCCGGCTACTCCCCTGTGGGCAGAAACGTGTGCCAGGGATATTTTTAATTTTAAGTTAGATAGGAGATTTTTTATTTCTATAATCTGAGGATTTCTGCTCCTGTGGCGAGCAATAGCAAGCAGACCCGAGAGGCTGTCACTAAAAATGCTTATTTCTTGGTAATTATGATTATTTGTTGCCCAATCTAGGGCTTGTTTAATTGCAAAAATTTCAGCCTGAAAAATTGTATTATAGTTCTCGAGCCTGCCCGCCCACCGATGGACAGTCTCACCAAACGCAATAACACAGAATGCCGCAGCGACACCCTGATCGGTCTTGGATCCATCGGTAAAGATCGCCACCGAAGCAGAGGGAGAAAAGCTATTTTTAGAACAATTGGTTAACAGGGAAGCAACGTCCTTACCAGGGTGAATATTCCAGCTGCAGGTTGTAGTTTGGATGGGGATATTGGGAAAGACTATTGTAGCTAGTTCAGTATCATTAAGTTGTAATATTTTGGTTTTAATATATGTCTGGGAAACCTGCAGGTGGGCATGAGGAATTCCAGTGATGACGGTGAGGGCATCAGTCGAGATAGTTTTATAACCTCTTGCAATTTGAAAGAGGAAGGGCCTTTGAGCAGAATTTAGTAGAGCTATTGCGTCAGTTCTAAGATGACCACCCCAGATGCCGGCACCGTATGTTAATATTTTTTCTATTATAGTAGTGTACCATGTTTTAAGGAAAGAGGTGGAGATACCCCACCTCTTCCCCACCATCTTCATTGAATTGTGGTAAAAAGTTAAGGTTTTTAATTTGAGATATTTGACGTGTGCCAGCCAGTTGAGGCGATCATAAAAAAAAATGCCTAGTAATTTCAGTTGTTTTACATGATGAACACTGATGCCATCAATCCTCATCTTGGGACTCCTCTGCAAGGCTTTAGGAAAGGCTAGGGTTAAAGCGTTAGTTTTTGAAGGGGATAATTGGAGATCTAAATCTTTAAGGAGTTTACTAAAAAGGGTGAGAGCTTCCTGGGCTTGTTCCTCCAGGTCTTTCCTTCTAGGCCCCGAGAGAATCAAGGAGAAGTCATCCGCATAGGCGAAGGTGGTAAAGCCCCCAGAGGTCATGCCGCACAGGATTTTATTGGCTATAATTGTCCATAAAACTGGACCTAGACATGAGCCCTGAGGACAACCTTTCGTTTGAGGAAATTCAGACATACCCTCGCCCCAATTGACGAGGATTTTCCTTGCTGAAAGATAACTACGGATGACCCCCGCAAGATTACCCGGGCAGTTAAGTTCTTGTAGTGCTTGGAATATGTTTGGCCACTCCACATTATCAAATGCTCCTTTGATATCCAGAGAGATGATAGTGGTGTAGTTCTTTGCATTAGAGCTGAAGGCGCAGGAACTTTTAATTGCATCTAAAGCCTGTTCACAGGATCTGCCCTCTCTGAACCCGTACTGATTTTGGTGGAGGAGTTGGTTTGTTTCAAGATGATAGTTTAATCTGGTTACTATGAGTTTTTCGAGCAATTTTCCTAAGGTGGGAAGTAGGCAGATCGGTCTATAGGAAGTGGGTTCAGAGGGAAGTTTCCCTTGCTTTAGGAAATACACCACTTCACCTCTTCGGAGGGATTCTGGAAAAAATTTGAGATCTAAGCATTTGTTGGTCCAACCCACGAGAATCCGTGGCATTGTGTAAAAAAATGTTTCTTAAAATTTTGAAATCGATTCTTAAATTTATTGGTGACAGTTGAATAAAAATGTCGCGCGCTCTGTACCAGGTGGTGCTGTCTACCGTTTGAACTGTTGCCAAGTTTCCGAGCCACGCGACAGGCATCTGGTTTAGGAGGCTGTGTGTTTGAATTACTTCATCCTGATTTTGATATAGAGAATGAAAATGTTTTTTAGAAAAAGGAAGCATTGTATATTTTAATTATAAAGAATTTTCCTATTTTATTTCATTTTCTTTTATTTATTTTCTTTTTTAAAATCGCATATAATTTTATATCAGACATGAATAGTTATAATCATTCGAGTTTTATATCTTACTAAATTTTACAAGAAAAAAAATATAAATATATAAATAAATAAAATAAAATAATTTTCTGCATTTTTAATTTTATAACCACTCTTAGAATTTTCGAATTTTCTATATGAACATTTTATTTAACGTTTCTTTAAAGCTTTTTTTTTTTTTTTTTTTTTTTTTTAAAGTCCATTTTAGTAAATTGTATTCCCTTATGCATATAAATGTAATTTTTCAGAAAGATTTATCGTTTGATAATTAACTAATTTTCACTATAACTTTTTAAAGCCTCGTTGTTTTAAAAAATAAATTAAATTAAAACTACATTACCAATAAAAAAAAAATAAAAATAAAATGTAATTAATAGATATTTCAAAGGGGTTTTAGTATTCCTTGGTCGTGCATCTAGGAATCTAATCTAATCTAATATTTTATTTTTATTTTTTACTTAGTAGAATTAAATATAAGGGAATAAAAATTATTAACAGAAACCTGGTTTTTATGACTTTTTTTTTTTTTTTTTTTTTTTTTTTTTACCAACTCTTAATTCAATGAAGTATTTTATTGAGAATTATATTTCCTTCTTAAAAAATAATTAGCGAGAAATATTTAAAAAATATATCACTCATGACGATACATAAATAATGTATTTTACAGCATTGTTTACAAAAATAATTATTTTTTATATTATTTTGTAAAACGAATAAACAATTATGCACAGTTGTTTTTCCTTTTCTTTTATTTCTTTCTTTCTTTCTTTTTTTTTTTTTGTCTTTCTTTTTTTCAGGAAATATACTCTTAAGAGTAAACAAAAAACATTTATGCCTGAAAAATTAATTAAAATGCTTAAAATTTGTTTTAAATCAGAACAACATTCATGTACTAAAATAAAAGTTTTTTTTTTTTTTTTTTCAAAACATACATTGTGATATTTTCTTTCTTTTAATTTTCTCTTACAATTTTAACTTTAGTGTAAGATGATGAAAATGAAAAATATTTACTTTCACTGTCTTTTTTTCTTTCTTTCTTTATTTTTTCTCGTGTTAAAATAACGGATAAATATTAATTAATCGCTTAAAATTTGTGATGCTTAATTATTTTCATTAGTTCAAAAAAAAAAAAAAAAAAATCCCACTTTTTATTTGCGGTTTATACTTGAATTAAACAAATGAATTTTTCTGTCATAACTGGTAGTTAATGTATACTATATTTTCTGTAAATAATCATTTTCATAATCCAGTGCTTTTAACATAATTTTTACAAAGAAATTTGTATTTACAAACCATATTTACTATATTTCCTTTATTTATATTTACGACCATAAAACTAATACAGAATTAGTATAATTTAACATAAATACTTATAACTTAATATATAAATTTTTAAAAACAATCTATTCAAATTATTTTATGAATGTATTTTATTTTTAATCTGCCTCTAGATTTAAATCGTAAAAACAAACAAACAAACAAACAAAAAAGGTGATAAATGAAAATGTTTGTATATTATATTTTGTATCAAATGAAATCCCTACATTATATTTAATTAATTATATTTATTACTACCTCATAATAAAATAATTATATATATATATATATATATATATATATATATATATATATATAATGTAAATTAAAATAAAAATCTTGCAATATTTTGTTTATATTTTTTGAGTATATCTGTTAAATTCTAAGATATTCAGTATTTTAAATTAACAAAGTGAAACATTTGATTCTAGTTTGTCTTATATTCTTGGGTATCAAGCCAGAAATACTAAAAAGTGAAAATTCATCTAGACTGAATATACTCTATGACCTTTCATATATATTTCTTTCAGTTCAGTGATTTAATTCCAATTAAGAAGGTTTGTGTTTGTATTTCTAACAAAGTTTATAATAACAACTTTGCGGTTATTCGAGTTTGAATAACTTTTTGAACGGATGTAGAAATGTTAGTTTATGTAATATTAGACATTTCATTAAATTCCGATGAAGTTTTAAATAATAATCTATTTAAAAATTTTTAAAACCCAAATTCTTTTTATAGCGTATCGTATAAATCTTTTCAAAGTTAGAATAAAATTTAATTTGCAAAAAAAATAAAAATAATAATTTTTTTGTTTATTAACCAAAATTGGGGAAATTTGAACTGTGTTAAGAAAAGAGAAATTATTTCTTAAAATTCACAACGGATGGCAGCACCACACGATTCCCTATAAGTTTTGTGATTTCATTTTCTGATTAAGGGTCAATATCTTCAATTTAATTATTCGTTTCAGGCACCTTTTTATTATTATTTTAGTTATTATTATTTTTTTTTTAATTTTATAACTTAACATTTTACTGATTTGGTTAATGTTTATGTGTTTTTCCTGATCACTTTTATTTTGAATTTTTAATTGATTCGTTTACATTTTAGTGAATATTCCGCCCAATAGAGGGCGCTTGTGGTCCACAAAAAACTCTTTTTTGCTTCTAAAAAGAGATGTAAGAAAAATGCTTTAAAAAAAAACTCTTCAAAAATTCTTAGGATACTGTATAGTCAACGATATTTTTTTTTTTTATCAATTGACATATTTTCTAGTAATTGTCTCCAAAATTAACACTCCGGACCTTCAAGGTATCGAACGCGGGAGCACCGGATTACTAACATGGCGCTCTAACCACCTGAGCAATGGAGAGACAAATGAAAAAGCTTGTATTTACCTCAAAATAGAGGCGCATTTTTTATTTGGTTGAGATTCACAAACATACCGTAGTGAATGACAGTAAGTACATAAGATCCTGGGAAAAATAGTTATAAAAATTCGAATATATTATCTTTCTTACCTTAAAATGATATTCAAATATGTTTTACCATTTTTATCTTCCGCTTATCTCGAGAATTCATTCGATGCTTCTCAATTTTACAGCTTGTCAAACATTTCCTTTTCACATTATATTCTTATATAAATGCATATAAAAACATTATAAGACTTGATAAGACTATTAAAAAAAATTTTTGGAAATGCCTTATTCTAACACAACAAAATTTGAACTATTAATCTTTACTTTTATGGGACTATAAAGTCTCATTATTCAAAATTAAATCACTTAAAAATTGACAAATATAAGAAATTTTGAATCTTTCATTCTTGTTATTACTTTGAAGTAGTATTAAACTTGAAGTAAAAATGCTTTTATATATACATACATTAAAATATATATGTATTTCTTTTTCCCTCATTACTTTACTCCCAAATTTTTTTTTATAATTAACAATCTTGTTAAGATTATAGGCAAATGTTTTTTGAATTCATCGAAAACTTTTATTTCCTTATGATTTTCACTTTTAACTGACTGTGGTTTCACTAATTGTAAAATAGGTTTCGAAGTTTAATTTAAGTTCCTTTTGATTTGTACTTTGACATATAGATAGCAGCCGTATGCAGTCAAACAGCTTTTAGTATGATAAACATAGTAAAAATTTATTATTTAATGTAAAATTAATTATGCTGAATAATTCTCCTTTCACTAAATAATAAATTATTCAAATTAATTATACTAAAAAACTAATTATTAATTCATTAAATATTTATTTTATTTTATTTTGCTTAACTTATTTGTTTACTTATTTATTTATTTTATTTTATTTTATTTTTAAACTGTAAATTGGGCAAGATACAACTCAACTTCGTACCGGTTTGTTATTTTATACTACATAAATTAAATAGTTCTATAACACGTGTTTTGATTTAAGTACTTAATTCAAGTGAAAATTTTAGTGCTAAAATTTAAGGATGTATTCTGTCTTATTTCCATTGAATAATTCATGGTAAGATCTTTGATGCATGGTTGAGCTACCGTTTGGTATTTTGCGTAATATTGCTTACCAAAAACAGAAACTTCGCATTTCTCTGCTCAATGCTTTAGGGTTGGTTTCTAAAAAGAAGTCCTAGGACATTTTGAGCAATTTTATTTAATTATCTATCCACGTTTTGCGATATAGTCCAAAAATATTTTGATAAACTCGAATTTTATGGTTCATTTCGTTACTGTAAGCTCTATTTTTAACCTTTTAATACTATCCATTATTAGTTCCTTCTTTTCTATGACCTTACTTTGGAAGGTTCTCCTTTTATACATTTTCAACAGGTTTTGTAATCTAATAAGCTTTAAAATTAGGTAAGTAATTTTATTGACATTCTAATAAATTTAAATTAATATCAGTATTCAAATACATTAAAATTATTAAATACATTCAAGTTAACTAATTACCTAATTGGCCTTTGAGGGCTTTTGTGGTGAATCATTCAACTGTTTGGTTTTCGATCTCATTATTTTCATTATACTCATGAAAATTTATATTATATATATATATATATATATATATATATATATACAGGGTGATCAGTTTAAAAGAGTACCCGTTGGTTCTTCTTATTACCCATAAATCTGACGGATGTGGCAACTATTCAACTATTCTAACACTGAACTATAATTTTTTGAACCTTGTTTAATAATAGGAGACAATTTCTAACACTGTTGGACTGTTACAACTTTATTTGTGAGGAAAAACAGAAATGGAGGCGCACAGTGTTAATTAATCCTGTAATAGTTTTATTTTGGAAAAGCACAATTTAATTCAAATTTTTCAGATTGTCATTCCTTACAGAAAATGTTGAAAATATTCGCCACCATTTTGAATGCAAACACGAACACGTCGCGCCAAGTGTTTTGACACACTTCGCAGCATTGTTTGTGTTATTAAAGAGATTTCTTCGGTTTATGATCTGTTTTAATTCATCGATGTTTGCAGGACTTCTCTGGAAAAGCCTATGAAATGATAATGTAAAAATGATAATGATAATGTAAATGTAATGTAGGAATGATAATGTAAAATCTTGAATTCAATTTTGTTTTTCATAAATAAAATTATCACAGGATTAAATGATATTGTGCGGCTCCGTTTCTGTTTCACCTCAGAAATAAAGTTGTAGTAGTGCAACAGTGTTGGAAATTGTCTCTCACACTTAAACAAGGTTCAAAAAACTATATTTCTGTGTTAGAATAGTTGCCACATCCGTCATATTTAAGAGTAACGAGAAAAACAGGAACTCTTTTAAATTGATCACCCTGTAAATATATATACATACCCCTGTTTAAAATTTTAGAAAGATATGCAAACGATCAGTTTTTTTTTTTTTTTTTTCAATTTAAAAACGTATCTCTAGATGAAATGTTTTTAAACCGTGGGTATTTAAAGAACTGGATCTTCCTCATGTTTTTCAGTGAAGATTGGTTTAAGAAAACATTTTTGGGCCGGTAACAAATTCAGCAAAATCAATAATATTTGTGATCACCTGGATCTTGAAATGCACAAAGTGATCTGTCACTGTAGGACGTGTTAACATAGAGCCAGTACAATTTGTGGAGGAGTTTGTTTGATAATAGCATGGTAAATAACGGAGATATTTACCATTTATAATAAGCATTTATTTTAAAACTAGAAAAAAAAATAGCATGTTTTTTATTTATAATATACAGAGTGTTAAACGAAAATTATTCCTGTTTATAGATAATTTTTAAAAATCACTTTTGAATCAATGTATTGCAATTGGATTACAATTATCTTAAACATCTTATTAAATATGAACATTTTTATGAAAAACGTTTTAAAAGCGCAAGTGCGAAAGATAGAAACAGTTTGAAAAACAGTTTTATTAAACAGTTTGAAAATTAGATATATTGGGCAACTTTTATCAAATGTTCATTTGAAGAGAGTGAAAAATAAGCATATTGTCGACAAAAGAGCGAGCTAGATTTTAGGTATTTTCCAAGAGTTGAAATTTCTTAAGGGGTTTTTCACATCCGCGTAATTAATCTGAAGATCCAGTTATTTCAACTACACTCCAAAAGTATATTTTTGTTATAAAAAACTTATAAATTTGTAACTAATACATATTTTTGTTTATTTACTAAGATTTGTGAGACTATAAAGGTTTTTTTCACAAAAAGAACATTTGAAAAATTGTTCAATTTATTGGATCTTCAAATTAATTAAGCGGCACATGAAAAACACCTTATGAGATTTTAATTCTTGGAAAATACCTAAAATCTATCTCGTTCGTTTGACGACAATAAGCTTAATTTTTACTCTATTGAAAGGAACTTTTGATAAAAGTTCCCTAATTTATCTAGCTTTCAACCTTATGTAATAAAAAATATTCTATCCTTCGCACATGCGCAGTGAGAACGTTTTTCATAAAAAAGCTCATATTTCATGAGATATTTAAGATAATTGTAATCCGATTGCAGTATATTGTTTCAAAAGTGTTTTTTCAAATTATCTGAAAGTGGAAATAATTTTCGTTTAAAACTCTGTATTTTTGGAGTTTTAAAATACATATATATCTTCATTACATATATTTTTTATATCTCCGTTATTTAACATGCTATCGGCACACAAATTCATCCAAAAACTGAACAGTGATTACATTGACATAGCCTAAAGTTACAGATCATTTAGTTTACTTAACGATACAGGGGGATCATAAACATTATTGATATTGTTTAATTTGTTATCGGCCCCCTATGTGTTGTCTTAAACCAATCTTTACGGGAAAATATGAGGAAGACACAGTTCCTTAAATACCCAATATTTGAAAACATTTCATCAAGAGATAAGTTTTTAAATTAAGAAAAAAAAAAAAAAAAAAAAAAAAAAAACTGATCGTTTGCAAATTATGCTAAACTTTTGAGTAGGAATGTGTATGTCTTTTTTCTTCCTGTGAAATGTTTGAAAAGGTTTTTATCATATTTACATACGCACACTGTGGAAAAAAGTAAAAACATTCTAAATACATTAAAAAAAGGCTGACATATATATATATATATATATATATATATATATATATATATATACATATATTATGAAGTTATCTGTATGAGCAACATTTTCGGGATCTTTAACAATAAAATCTTAGTAAAAATTTCAAGATATTTAAAATTAAAGTATTAATGACAACAGAAATAGTTTCTACTGTTTAAAACCTTGTAAGCAAAATGGTTGGACAGTAATACAATGAATAAAATTCAAGCGGTATTAGTAAGGGATATTCTTCGCATTTGCTTCAAATAATCTACTTGGTAATGAATCATACAAATTTGAATTTATGTCTGCAAAAATTATCCCATGGTCTATTCAACGTTTCTCGGATCTCTTTAAAGGATCCAAACAGTTTTACACCAACATATACTCAACGGACCAGTATTGTATAGATGTTTTGCACTATGTTAAGATCAGTGCTTTTAGCTGGCTATAGTAAAACCTAGACTTTGTTTGCAGCGAACCAATTTTTAACTCTAACGGCGGGAAGGGAGACATTTTAACAGGGTAACATTTCGAAACATCCAGTCTTCTCCTCCTAATTCGTAATCATAAGGACAAAGCTCAGAATTCAGCACTTTATTATAGTCTGAATGTTTTTCCCTTACCAATGTAAACGACCAGATTTGTTCTTTCTATATATTCAGTTGCTAACCAGACTATCAACCTCCCTCCAATTTGTAGCGTTGAACAAATTTATTTGCATTCATTTGACAAAGCCAGTAGTATAGTAACAATCTAGACTATCAAAATTTCTTCATTTAAATTAAATTAAATTAAATTCCATTAAATTTCTTTATTAAATTTCATCATTTCTTTTCGTCTGAAAATATCACAGAAGTACATTCTGATGTTCATGACAAACAGTCGGTGACAAAAGTATCCGAATACTAGCAAAAATTCCTATGTTAAAAAAAGTATAGTTAATACTGTTTTGTTAAATAAATTCTTGTCGAATCATGTTCTTAGTCAGTCTAAGAACATGATTCGACAAGGATTTATTTAACAAAACTGTATTAACTATACTTTTTTTATATAGGAATTTTTGCTAGTGTTCGGATACTTTTGTTACCGACAGTATGCTCTTTTGTCCAAGATAAATGGTTATCAATATACTTTTTTTTGGATGACGCTTCAGCTTTTTTAAAATGAATGTTTTGGATATTTTTATGAAAATGTAAACTGTTTTCCTTACACATGAATAAGTCCTGCTTGATTGTGAGTCTTTGCGGTACTTCCACAGCATTTTTTGAGGTCGTGTTCAAGCTTTCCTTCATCGCGAGTCGCTAAGATTTTTCTTGTCATTTACGTTTGGATTTCTGATATAGTTAGACACTGTATTGAGCTTACGCGCAGTATACGAAAAATTGGTCTAACACCTTTAACTGCATTCTTGTATGCAAAAATTTTACCTTTTTGAAAACCATTTATAGCACCATTCCTCTAGGAAATTTGAAAAGAAAATAATGATGCAATTTTTTTTACAAAATACATTTTCCAAGATAAAATCAGTTAAAGAAACCTCTATATTTACTCTTTCACTCGCGCACAATCCACCAATTAAAAAAATGTAGCAGGTGTCTTTTTTTTTTTTTTTTTTTTACAATCATAGAATAATCAATACAAGTTCTTCTAATTAGCATTAGTGGTCGACATTTCATTTTCACGAGAAATTAAAGAATACTTTGTTAATTAAAATCTGCATAAGAATCTGATTTTCAGAATAAAAAATACAAAACTAGTTTACAAAAAATGGTTGTCTTCCTAAATTTTTTTACACAGTGTATATACTAGTTAGTTGTAGAGCGTCTATGGCGCCCTATTAAAGATGATGAATATAATAATGTTTCATAACAATTCATAACATATTTTCACCGTGCACTGCACATTATTTTTACATCATTAAAATGATAGTTTCAATTTATAAAATATTTTTTTTATTATGCAAATAACATATTGTTTATTCATAATAGATTATTTCATTATAAATTTCTATCTTGACCACCAGGGGGTGCTGTGAAACATTTCAAATGTCTTTAAAAATGATTCACTATTTAAACACACTGTATATACTAATCTCATACAAATCCTTTCATTACAACACATTTAACAAAATTTTGGTCTCTAGTGAACACTGTAAGCTATTTTAACATCCTTAAAACCCTAATTTCACTTCATGAAAGATAACACTTAATCCTATTTACTGAATATTATTTATTCATAATAGATTATAAATTCATATTTTGTTCACTAAGGGGCCCTGGGAAACACTCGAAAATCATTCACTCGCTTAAGCACATAATACATGCTAACTTCTAATAAATCATGACTTAAATCACCGTTGTCATTAACTTAATTCGAACCGACAGCTCGTCGGTCAGCAATCCAATGCCATAAAGGGTCTTGGCTCCTTTGACTTGGTTCAACTAAAGGTTTTATATAAAAGCCCATATTTCCATTTAATATTACTCGAGCTGGCTAAAAAACAACTTGTACACTAATGGTGGCTGGTACACGTAAAATCCGTTGTGGGCGCATTGTCCTTCATGTTCTCATCCAAATTATACCTGTGGGGGTCACCAAAGCGGAGGAGTCATTCACTCCGTGGAGTATCAAAATTGAGATGGCATGTCTCCAGACCATCCTGAAGGGTGTGTCCCAGACCTTTGCCAATTGCGCAGTACTAGTAGGGCGTTAAACCCAACCAACCAACCAACTCTCTATCTATTTAATCTGTGTAAAATGAACTATATTAGGTTTTTTAAATAACTAGGGGGCTCTGCCCCCTGCTAGCTCCGCTCACCAACCCCCGAGGAAGGCTTTCCCTCATCCCGACTTGCTTCGCTCATTAACCCCTGCTGGATTTTGCCCGACTATTCGCAACTTTGCCTTTCATTGAATTGGAATATTAATAATACATAACACAAGAGAAAAATTGAACAATATTATAGAAATCCACCATATATGGTATCACACTGAAATACACAATATTTAATATTATATCGTTTAAAATATGTGAAAAATCTGTCTTAACGTTCGACAGTTTAATAACAATTTGCCATTATTTTGAGAGAAAACATATGTTAAACAGCTAAACACACAAAATAAACAACGATAACACAAACTGTTTAGAACAGAGAGAAATTCTTATCTAAACGATTTAGCGCTACAGCTTTGGTATACGATCCACTTGTTAAGCTTTTGTCACTGTTGGACGATGAATTTTTCGGGTATTATTGCTTGATTAAAGAAATTATGAACTTATTTTTTCTAATGCCTATATTTTTTACTATTGAATTTTTTTTAGTTAATTGTGGGCAATATGTAACACTCTACATTTATTTCTAATGTACAACAAGGTTTAAAATGGTGCTTATAACAGTAAACATGCAACTTTTTAAAGTGCATTTTTCCTAGAATATGATTAAGTCAGATCTATTGAAATTAAATATCTTATGTGATTATTGCAATTATTTTAAACATTTCATTAGTAGTAGTACGACAGGACAATTTCTTTCAGATAGCGATTTTGCATTGTCGCCATGAATGTGTCAAGATGCTCGCCAATATCTGATTTTACCATTTCTTAAACTATATTAAATACTAAGTTAAATCGGGGGGGGGGGTGAATCACACTTTTCGAAACCTACTGATTAGCGAAAAATTCATCCTTCATTATATTGTAAAAACGAATTGCCGATTTGGAGTATTCAACATAGACCATCACCATTCATAAATTGGATGGCTTTTGAATGTTTGTTGACAATATTTTCTGAATAAATATTCATGATGGCTCCTGAATACTTGTTGGCGATATATTCTGAATAATTATTATCGTTGGCGATATCTACTGGTATATATTAAACATGACATCTTAATAGTTGTTGGCGATATCTCCTGAACTTGTGTTAATGATTGGCTTCTAAATATTTGTTGGCTACAACTTCTGGATGTGTACTGGTTACACCTTGATTTCTTTACACATATATTATATAATATTCAATTTAGAAAGTAAAAAATGCGTGTGGTGAATGAAATATAATGATATTGGATAATATAATTTAATTTAATTTATAGAGACATCAAAGGTACAGGAAAAACTACTTTAGTCATTTTCTTTCTAATAGTACGGATAATAGTTTACCTGGAGATATTTTGTATATTTAGCTCAAATAAAAAATGCTCTTCTTTTTTTCTCTCTTGAATTAAGTTAAAAAATATTAAAAAAAAAAAAAAAAGAATGTGCTAAAGCAATGGAACAGTTTAACCTCTTGGCGAAATTTTAAATTTGGCACCGAAGTAGCTTAGACTTTTCTCGCAAAAATCTTGACATGCATAACTGAGATAGGTAATTTAAGTCATCGTCAAAATAAATGAAAAATTTAAAATCTGGCAGTGAGGTCCTGTATTAGGCGTAACTAAAATATTTTAGCAATGCAGTTACTTCATTCCATTACATGGGAAAATAGACAAAAAAAAAAGAAAAAAAAAAAAAAAAGTCCTGTTGTATTAAATTAAATTCTGTTTTCAGCAAAGTTTTACATCAATGCTTAAAACACAAAAATAGGTTGTGAATTTTATTATTATTATTAATATTATTGCACTGTTTTATAATTTTTCTCGGTACTTACGTATTAACGCCACCGCAGCAGAAGTTGCGCTAATGCGCCAATAAAGAGTAATCTTGTTGTTCGCACACAAGAGACATAGGGGACAGCGAGACATCTTTTGGAATCTTATTTATCAGAGTGAATATCTATAGTATCTCCCCACAACTGAATTTGGCGATTTATATTTGGCGATTATGACTAAATCATAAATCTAAAAATCATAAGTGATAAAATCATAAGTTAAATCGTAAATCATAAGCTAAATCATATAATCATAAATCCAAAATAAGCAGCATGCAGGCTGCCATATTATATCTCAAAGAGTCCAGAACGACATCGTTATCGTTCAAAACGGCGCCAAAGAAAAATCACCAAATTCAGTTGTGGGGAGATACTATAGTTGTACCTAGCTGCGGTGGCGTTAATACGTAAGTACCTTTTTCTCAGTATTTAAGGCATGGCTAGAGTTAAAATGGCGGTACAACTATAGTATTTCCCCTCAGCTAGATTTGGCGATTTTTCTTTGGCGCTGATTTGAACGATAACGATGTCGTTCTGGATTGTTTGCGATATAATATGGCAGCCTGCATGCTATTTATTTTGGATTTATGATTTATAATTTAGCTTACGATTTTATTATTTATGCTATATGATTTATGGTATTTAGATTTATGATTTAGCCATAATCGCCAACGAAAAATCGCTAAATCTAGCTGAGGGGAAATACTATAGTTGTTCCAAAATGGCTATTGTGGTTGCGTAAATGAATTCCTTGGCGAAAAACGTACGAGTTTCTTCATTTCTAAATTTTAAAAATAGCTTAATTGGTCATAGTAAAGATCCATCATTTTAAATATATTTTGAGTGAAAAAACTAAATCTATATATAAAGTAATCTATGTTGTTGTCTCGTAAATTTCATTTAAAAAAATTCTGGGCTTAACTTCTAAATTTATACCAATCGTTGTTTAACATAATTATTATATTCATTACTAAATCTTTTTCGCCTAACGTTAAAATAAAAACTAATAATATAAACTAAACTAATAGTATAAACTTAACTAATAATATAAAATAAAATAAAAATATAAACCAATTTTCATTTCATTTTTATTAAATTTTTACTTAATTTTTTTAAAATATCGGTTATTTTCATGTTTTGCTATTCTAAATAATTTTTTTCTCCTCTCGAGCATCTCAAAGATTCTAATATTTCAATTTTCTTATTTACACCATTGATCACATTTTAATTTTCCTGAGGAAAGTGACGTCAGAGACACAGAAAAAAACGTCATAAGAGAAACTTTTCCCTCCGGTGGCAAATAGAGTACCTTCATAAACCCGACGTTTTTCTTAATAACTTCGTTAATTAAAATGATAGAAATTTCTAAGCAGCTGAAATGCCTTCCTTGAAGCAGTCGGAATACACTGATACCTCTCATGATGCAGAGCACTTTGCCCTCCGCGAGAAGATGCTGTCGTAGACAAAAAAAAATTGACGCCAGCGACAGTTACTTTTTTTTAATATATAGAGAAATATATATACTCAGGCAACAATTCGTATGGTTTTTGATATATTTTTTACAGATTTCAAATCTTTGTATGGCATTTTCTCATTTTGCATTTTTCTCATGAATTCATGATCGTCAAACTGCTAAAACTTCTACAGATATTCAACACGTTCACGCCGGCGTGACCCACCGATGGTTTACAGCTACAGTCGGCAGCAAAAGTATACGAGCACTACTCCAAAAAAGATCCCTGTCCAAAAAAGTACACTTAATACTGCTTTGCTAAATAAATCCTTGTCGAGTCATCTTCTTAGTCAGTCTAAGAACATGATCCGACAAGGATTTATTGAACAAAACAGTTTTAAGTGTACTTTTTTTTATATCGGAATTATTGACTAGCGCTCGGATACTTTTGAGAAGACTATGTAAACAAAATGCACCGGCGTTAACGTGTTAAGAAAAGACTTAATTCCTTTTAAAGTTTTTACTAGAATCTACGCAAAAGAATTTAAGAGAGATTTTAAAATTTATTCATTAGTTTTTGAAAAAATAAATAAATAAAAATAAATAAAAACTGCATATCTATGTAAAAATAAAAAATAAAAGTTTTTTTTTTTTTTTTTAAGATATTGCAAAATTTATCATAATTCTTTTAAGTACAGTCGGTAACAAAAGTGTCCGAACACTAGCAAATATTCCTATGTAAAAAAAGTACACTTCATACGGTTTTGTTAAATAAATCCTTGTCCAATCCTGCTCTTAGTCAGCGTAAAAACATGATTTGATAAGGATTTATTTAACAAAACCATATGAAGTGTACTATTTTTACATAGAAATTTTTGCTAGTGTTCGGACACTTTTGTTACCGACTGTAGGTTTTATTAAACAGCCCCAAGAAATATTAAGCCTTTTTAAAAATATTTGTACAACTATTAGCACTTAGAAGATTATGAATTAAGAAAAATTTGCACATTGAGAAAACACAATTTAAAGATTTCAGATTTGGGGACCAATCGCTTAACAGGTCGTGCTGTGATCGCATTTTTTGTAAACTTTCAACACAGTATAGGACAAAATTTCGTATAAATGAGAGTTAATAATAATGAGAGTTATTTTAAACTTGTGATTGTAAAATTAATATGAATTATTGATAATAGTAGTAGTTAACTAGGAAAAGAAATGTGCGTGTAAATTTTCAAGATAGGTATCTTTCGAAAGGTCTCGTCAGTACCTTTAAAACGAATGGTTGAACCATAAATCTGTGATAATTTAAAACAAAGTTATCGATTTTTTTTACTTTTAACAAAAAAAAAAAAAAAAAAAAAAAAAAAAAAAAAACTAGAAAAAAAATCGCATTTTTTTTTTTTTTTTTTTTTTTTTTTTTACGAAATTTAACCAAACTTGGTATTTAGTTGGTCCCCGACATAAACTGGTGCTGATTATGTTTGGGGATCAATAGCTCAAAAGGTGGCGCTGTGATAGCATTTTATCTAAATTTTTAACATGGCAGTATAGGACAAAAACTCGTATAAATGTGCATAATAAGAGTTGTTTTAAACTTGTGATTGTAAAATTAATATGAATTATTGATAATAGTAGTATGTAACTAGGAAAAAAAATTCTGCATGGGGGGGCACCGCTTCCCCACCTAGGGGGAAAATACCCCCCCAGGGGGGGTAAATTTTCACAATGGGTATCTTTCGAAAGATCAGGTTGATAATTGTAGTAGTTAACTAGGAAAAAATTTTTGTGCATGTGGGGGCATCGGTTCCCCCCCACCGGGGGGGAAGTACCCCCGATGGGGGGCAAAGTTTCAAGATGGGTATCTTTCGAAAGGTCTCGTCAATACCTTTAAAACGAATGGTTGAATTATAAATCTGTGACAATTTAAAACAAAGTTATCGATTTTTTTTACTTTAAACAATAAAAAACAGAAAAAAAATCGCAATTTTTTTTTTTAACGAAATTTTACCAAACTTGGTATTTAGTTGGTCCCCGACATAAAGTGGTGCTGATTAAATTTGGGGATCAATAGATCAACAGGTGGCGCTGTGATCGTATTTTTTCTAAATTTTTAACATGGCAGTATAGGACAAAATTTCGTATAAATGTACATAATGAGAGTTATTTTTAACTTGTGATTGTAAAATTAATATGAGTTATTGATAATAGTAATAGTTAACTAGGAAAAATTTTCTGTGCATGTGGGGGCATCGCTTCTCCCCCTGGGGGGAAGTACCCCCCCGGGGGGGTAAATTTTCAAGATGGGTATCTTTCGAAAGATCTCGTCAATACCTATAAAACGAATGGTTGAACTATAAATCTGTGATAATTTAAAACAAAGTTATCAATTTTTTTTTTACTTTTAACAAAAAAAACAAAAACTTAGAAAAAAAATCGTACTTTTTTTTTTTTTTTTTTTTACTATTGTTACTGACTAAATATGTATTAATTTTAACCAAAAAAAAAAAAAAAACTTAGCAAAAAAAAATCGTTTTTTTTTTTTTTTTTTTTTTTTAATATTGTTACTGATTGAATATGTATAGGAAAATATAGAAGAAAGTCTTGTGGTGGCCACAACATACTAGTTTTTGTTGTTGTTGTTGTTAGCTCATAACTTCTGAACGGATGCTCCGATTTTGATACTTTTTGTTTTGTTGAAAAGTTCTTGGTCAGAAATAGGTCCCATTGTAATATTTTTACGATCTAAAGAAAATACAGGGTGCCCCAAAAAATCTGTCCCAACTCTTTTTACTGCTAAACGGCTGCAGCTGTAGTGATAAGAATGGTATTTAAGTATAACAAAGTGACCATGCAGTACAAAGTTAAACCGCTTGCAGCGCCACCTGGTGGAAAATATAGGAGTTAGTGTTCCTATCTCGAAAACGGTTCTAGAGATAAAAGTGAATTACAAAGTTGAAGAGTATCATCGATTAAGTACAAAAAGATTGTTTAGACATTCATGCTAGCGTTCCTATCTCGGAAACGGTTCAAGACAGGGGGAAAAAGTGAATTATAAAATTGCAGAGCATCATCGATTTAGCAGGAAAAGATAGTTTAGACATTGATGCTAAAAATACAATGCTAAAAACGTGCAATTGTTTGTTCGCAATTTCTTACACTATGCACTCTTGAGCTACATTACACACGTTGTAGCGTAGCTGGTGAAACATACGCTATATAGCTCAAAATACGGTAACTTGATGCTTTTTGTTTTGTTGTAGAGATCTTGGTCTGAAGTAGGTCCCGTTATGACATCTTTACAATCTTAAGAAAATAAAGCGCTATCTGGTGAAAAACAGCGGAATTAGTGCTCCATCTCAAAAACGGTTCAAGATGGGAGAAAAGTTAATTACGAAGTTATAGAGCATCATCGATTTACTACGAAAAGACAGTTTTTAGACATTATTGCTAAAAAAAGAACGCTTAAAACGTGCAGTTGTTTCTTCGAAATTTCCTACACTGTGCACACTTGAACTACGTTGCACACTTTGCAGCGTAGCGGATGACACGTATAGTCTGTGGTTCAAAGTACTGTTACTGTTCAAAAAGGAGGAGGTTCTCAATACAAAGCGTATGTTTTTTTTTTTTTTTTTTTTTTTGTTGTTGTTTGTTAGCTTATTACTTCTGAACGGATGGTCCGATTTTGATACTTTTTTGTTTTATTGAAAAGTTCTTGGTCTGAAACAGGTCCCATTCTAATATCTTTACGATCAAAAGAAAGGGGGTGCTCAAAAGATCACAGGGTGCTCAAAAAAGTCTGTCCCACCTCTTTTAACTGCTGTACAGCTGCAGCTATAGTCATAAAAATGGTATGTAGGTAAAGTGGATATGTGCAACGCGATTCAACCGCCTACAGAGCCACATGGTGGAAAACGGTGGAGTTAGCGTTCCTATCTCGGAAACGGTTCAAGACAGGGGAAAAAGTGAATTATAAAATTGCAGAGCATCATCGATTTAGTACGAAAAGATAGTTGCTAAAAACAGAACGCTTAAAACGTGCATTTGTTTGTTCACAATTTCCTATTTTGTGCACACTTGAACGACAGTGCATATGTTGTAGCGTAGCGGGTGACATTTATGCTATGTAAAATTCAAAGTATGGTTATTGTAAGCGGTCACATCGATTAACGCATAGACGTTTTAAACCGACTTCATAAAGGAAGAGGTTCTCAATACAAACCATGTTTCTCATTGTTGTTGAAATTTGTTAGCTTATAACTTCATAAAACAGGATTTAATTTTAATACTTTTTTTTTGTTGTTGTTGTCGTAATGATCTTGGCCTGAAATAGGTTTCATTATGATTTCATTAAGATATAAACAAATTACAGGATACTCACAAGAGTCTGTTCTCACTCTAACTACTGACAGCATGCAGCTACACTGGTAAAAGCAGTATGTAAGTATCGATGTTGAAACTTCTGTCCGTCAGCTGCAATGCATATTTTGCTCTTTGTTTGAACTTTACGCTTCGCAACTTCCAACGCAGCGGGTGACACGTATTCACTGTAAAGTTATGCATAACAGAATTTATGGTTACGAAAACAGCGTATACGTTCTTTACATTTCTAAAGACATTTTAATTTAACGTATGCTCATTCAATAGATAGTTTTTTGCTCATATCCGATAACGGCAAGAAAAGTGACACTTAAAAATGCAGCATTTAAGAAAAATCAACTTAAAAATAACTCGACTAAAATAAAACTGGCTCAACTGTCTCTCGAGTGGATAACTTTGTAGCTAGAGATGTAACTTTTTTGTTCACATTGGGTGCATTCCATGTATTTTTCAGTGACATATACCCTGTTTTGAGTTATGTCACTTTTCTTGGAAGTTGTGGAACTGCCGTCGAACGTCTTCTGATGTTATGTTATATGAATGAGTTTTCACTGAAAAGAGAAAAATAAAACCTTTTTGTAAAAAAATAGAACCGACTCCAAAAAGTACCTACTATTCAAACAACTAAAAAAAAGAAAAAAAAAATTGGTACGAAATGAAACTGTAAATTGCGCCTAAAAGTATAAAATAATTTCTTTCGCCAAACAACCTATAACACTACAATTAATTATAACTTTTGAAGTCGGCGCAAAATTAAATAAAAATTGATATCTTTATTCATAACAAAACTCAAATCCTATTCAAAATACACATCTTACATTGTCACCTGCAAAACGCAGCCGAAAACTACTTTGATTCAAGAAAACAAATAAGATTTCGTAAGCAGCAAAAGTTGGCGAAAATGCTGGTATCTGACGTCCTTGGTGAAAGAAAAGTCGCAAAATTATCTGGAAAACAGATTTAATTTTTTTGAGATATCATTATTATTTTGATAAAGTATATTAACAGAAAAATCAAGAATATGAAACAATACTTCGTACAATACATATTATGAAAATGTACATCTTGCGTGTATACTTTTGTTTACAATTTGATCGCCAAATCCAAAAGCCACCAAGGATGATGGTTATCAAAGTTATACCAAATTTGCAAAGGAAACTCTAACTTCGTAGAAACATAAATAACACATTGTGAAGAATGGTCACTGTTCTATGTAAATGCTACTAATGGACCTATTGTATACAGTGATAAGATAATAAAGGAAACATGAAAATGGATCATTCGAGACAACAGCATTTATTGCTAGCGATCTAAAAACAAACCTTTAAAAATTAAATTTTATTTAATTTTGCGCCGACTTTAAAAGTTATAATTAATTCTAGTGTTATAGGTTGTTTGACGAAGGAAATTATTTTATACTTTTAGGCGTAATTTACAGTTTCCTTCGTACCATTTTTATTTTTATTTATTTATTTATTTATTTATTTATTTATTTTTTTTTTAAGATGTTTGAATATTAGTTGCTTTTTGGAGTCGGTTCTATTTTTTTACAAAAAAGATTATATATCACTTCCAGTTAGTCAGTGACTCCGTGATGAGCGTAAATTTATATTAATATTTAAAACTTTTACAAAATATTTTTCCTTTACAAGCAAAAGTGTGTTCACATTAGTAACATTTGTAATTTAAATTATACAAAAACATGCAATTTTTGTGTAATCATAGAACAATTATTCCTAGTTCCAAAGTGAATGGTTGGTTCAGGTCTATGAGCAAGTATGAGAGAAGGGCGAAACAAGGTCCCGTTCGTCGTTTTATCCATTCAAAGTTTCCGTGGTTCCAGAGGAAATTTGCGTGAATACGAGCCTGTATAAGTTAGAAATATCTCACTAGATAACGTTCTATCCTGACCTAAGTCCCTAGTGTAGACAAATGTGCTTAGGGATTTGCATCCATCAGAATTAGACTTTCTTCCTCCCAGTTTTATCCTATGCGATTTGTATTTCGTCATATTTAAAGAATATTTTATTCAAAAATGATGTTTTTTGAATTTTGTTCTATGAATATTTCGTCCCAAACCAGAAAAAAATTAACATAAACCTTTAACAGGAAAAAATGGATAATTTTTGAAGAAACAGAAATGATTTATAGGGATGCAGTTGAGCTTAATTTGTTAAATATTTATTGTAGTTAAAAATAGTATCAACGATTTCTATTAAAAACTTCACACTTTATGACTAAACAAAAACTAAAACATGGAATGTTTTGCAATTTTTAAGGTATAACGCAGTGAACACGGGTTTTTCGAAGCTGCAAATATGGAATTTAATTCTATTATAAATAGTCCTAACAACGTATCAAAAAACCAGTACTTTATCACGCTTTACGATCTTGACCTTTCTTTATGTATTTTCTTACTAACCTAATTTGTTTAACCAGAAATATATTTTCATTCTTTTTATAAATATTAATCATGTCTGAAACTCCTGCTCGCTTTTTCTTACACCTAAAAGCAATATTTTTGGAACTAAAACATTGCCTTATTCAGTCAAGTTTTTTAAGTAGCTAAGGCATATTAATCTATCAAATAAAACAACAGATTCATTTAATTTAGTATAGACAGTCTATGCAGTCATTTTTATTCCTTTCGTGTAAATAATTATATGTGTGCTTTTAAAGAGGAAGAAAATTTTGCTCTACTCAAATATAATCTGTTATTACCATAATAAGATTTTACTTGAGGACATTTGCATGTGATTCGTCTTATCTACGATCACCCATTGTCAATACTTATTTGGTTTTAAATTATACAGTATATATATAAAGAAAAAAAAAAATGTTCACGCAATATTCGCGAAGCAGTATTCAAACATATTATTTTCATAATTTATCCAGGTTAAAAAGATTTTTTTTATTAATATTTTCTATTTTTATATATTCTATGTCACATTAAATACAGCTGGAATAATATTAACAATAAAAATTTTAAAGCCAATTTATCATTTAAGAAATATAAAACTGCTTAATTGCGTATTTTATATAATTGTCTGTATGTGTCTTTCAAATAATATATTACTAGTAGAGAAATAAAGGTCATTTCTAAGCGATAAGAATTCCTTTCTTATTTAATTATGACCAACCAAGCACCATTTGAATTTAAAATATTAAGATAAAATCTTTTGAAATAGTATTCGCTTTCGTTAATAGATAAATAAAATAATTTCACTCAACAATTGCATAAAAACAAAAACAAAAGCGCAATCATTGTAATAAAAAATCACTATTTATCTATTGCTGTTAGTTTCAATTTTTTTAATGTTTTATCACATTTGCGTAATTTTGCAGTTGTGAAAGTGTGTTTGTTGACAGCTGTATAATTAATATATATAGAGCATTTCCTCGTGACGTCTGGTGGTTGGCAAAAAAGCGCGCTCGACTTTCCCGCGCCCCGCCCACCATTGATTTTCCGTTGGTCGCTACACATTCGCTATGCTTTTCCCAAGCCTTTTTGCCAACCACTCATAAAAGTTGAGATGTTTGTTTACAAACAAGGAACTGCCCTATAATGATCCTCATCTGTCATGAACGAATCCGGTTAGTACCGCTTCAAAACAGAAACTTTTGGCAGCAATTTTTTTTTTCCGTTTGTTTAATTCAACTTAGGAAACATACATATCATTTTCATACATGTTTTGTACCGCACATGTTATTATTTATTTCCTATAAAACCTTGAAAAACTATTCAATTGTAATGTTTAAATGGCCAAAATAAATATAACGGATCACTGGCTATTATAAACATGAACCTATAAATAGAATTATGTAACTTCATGATTATAAACAATGCAATACCAAATAAAAACAAACCAAAACTGTTGCCATTCAGAAAATACAAATTCCAAATGGACAACTTTTTAATTCCGAATGAACGACTCTTTGAGTGTTTCATTAAAAAAACGCTTAAAATATTTCTAAAGCATATTAAAGCCTTAAAAATCTTAAAATATTTGTAAAAACGCATTAAAGCCTTTAAATATTTTTATCAAACTTCATTGTTTGTTTACATTGTAAGGTATGATTGGCGTCGAGTTTAGTACGTAAATGCCGCCAGTTGATTTTAGTTTTGAAATGAGTGTAAAATGATCCGCGATTGTAATGAAATGCTCGCCCTCTGGTGGGCTAAGGTGAAATTATCACACCACTGCATATCATCATATTATGCAATCGATTTTCCATGATATAATGGCAGAGAAAGAACAATAATGAATACACGTGGCTATTATATTTACTAACAACTGCAGTTCAGAGAGCGCCATCTATCGATCATTACAAACGCGGATAGTTGGGATAGAATGATTGGTTGGGAAAGTAAAAGTCACCAGTTGAAATGAGTATTGAAAGTAGAGTAGTCTAAGGTGATAATGTCGAGTCAAGGTAAAATGTTCGGTTGAGAATGAGAAAGTCCCTAGCTGGATCCTGGATATTTTGGCGATGTTGTGGGTCAGATAGCTGGTTGGAGGTATCGAGTAGAGGTGAATTTGGGTTAGCATGGAGTGTCTGTAGTTATTGGATAGTTAATTAGAAAATTTGAAAACAGGATCTACGATAGTCTTAAAAAAGAGTATTTTGGTAAAATGAAGTGAATCGTTTTTTCTTATTATGAGGACTTTAAATACGCAAGCGAAGTGATGACGTCTCTTGCCGTTCGTGATACAAGAAAAATATTTCCTATGTTAAACGCCCAATGGATTTTTCGTAAAAAATTATTTAAAATCGAGGGAAATTATTTCCCGATTTTAATCCCCATATTTAGGTTTAGATATGTATTAGTTATCATTTGCATGCGTTAGATTAAGTTGTTTTTGTTCTAAAATTGATAAAATTTGAATTTTAAATTTCAAAACTCTAGATAAAAAAATAAAAATTCGACAACGCTGTACCGACTGAAATAGGGGTACCTTGGGGGGGACTCATGTCAAAGTTGGGCCTTGGGGGGGACTCATGTCAAAGTTGTGCCTTGGGGGGACCTCATTCAATAAACCGACTGAAATAGGCCCTTAGCACTATTAAGAGTGTATTATAAAAATTCGACAACTGTACCGACTGAAATAGGCCTCTAGCACTAAAAAAAAAAAAAAAAAAATTATACAGACACGACATTATTTCATTATTTAAAACATGAAAATCTGACATTGACAGATTTTAATTTAGTGCCAGAGGCCTACTGCTAAACTTGTTAATATCAACAAATTCTTCTTTAGTTAATTCGTGACGATCTAAATTCCATGATAAAGTTTTCATTAAATCAAACCAATGTGTTTCAGCTGCAGATATTGTAACAAATAACGTTGCAAGTCCAAACTGTCTTATAGCCGCAAAACAACGTTTTTTCTCTTTTTCCCAATGAGGGTGAGGTGTGCCTTGGGGGGGACTCATGTCAAAGGTGTGCCTTGGGGGGAGACTCATGTCAAAGTTGTACCTTGGGGGGGACTCATGTCAAAGTTGTGCCTTGGGGGGAGACTCATGTCAAAGTTGTAGCTTGGGGGGACTCATGTCAAAGTTGGGCCTTGGGGGGACTCATGTCAAAGTTGTACCTTGGGGGGGACTCATGTCAAAGTTGGGCCTGGGGGGGACTCATGTCAAAGTTGTACCTTGGGGGGGACTCATGTCAAAGTTGGGCCTGGGGGGGACTCATGTCAAAGTTGTGCCTTGGGGGGACTTCATTCAATAAACCGACTGAAATAGGCCTCTAGCACTAATTAAGAGTGACGTATAAAAATTCGACAACGCTGTACCGACTGAAATAGGGGTACCTTGGGTGGGACTCATGTCAAAGTTAGGCCTTGGGGGGGACTCATGTCAAAGTTGTACCTTGGGGGGGACTCATGTCAAAGTTGGGCCTGGGGGGGACTCATGTCAAAGTTAGGCCTTGGGGGGACTCATGTCAAAGTAGTACCTTGGGGGGGACTCATGTCAAAGTTGGGCCTTGGGGGGGACTCATGTCAAAGTTGTGCCTGGGGGGGACTCATGTCAAAGTTGTGCCTTGGGGGGACTCATGTCAAAGTTGGGCCTGGGGGGGACTCATGTCAAAGTTGTGCCTTGGGGGGACTTCATTCAATAAACCGACTGAAATAGGCCTCTAGCACTAATTAAGAGTGACGTATAAAAATTCGACAACGCTGTACCGACTGAAATAGGGGTACCTTGGGGGGGACTCATGTTAAAGTTAGGCCTTGGGGGGGACTCATGTCAAAGTTGTACCTTGGGGGGGACTCATGTCAAAGTTGGGCCTGGGGGGGACTCATGTCAAAGTTAGGCCTTGGGGGGACTCATGTCAAAGTAGTACCTTGGGGGGGACTCATGTCAAAGTTGGGCCTTGGGAGGACTCATGTCAAAGATGGGCCTTGGGGGGGACTCATGTCAAAGGTGTGCCTGGGGGGGACTCATGTCAAAGTTGTGCCTTGGGGGGACTCATGTCAAAGTTGGGCCTGGGGGGGACTCATGTCAAAGTTGGGCCTTGGGGGGACTTCATTCAATAAATCCCCATTCAATAAACCGACTGAAATAGGCCCTTAGCACTATTAAGAGTGTATTATAAAAATTCGACAACGCTGTACCGACTGAAATAGGGGTACCTTGGGGGGGGGGACTCATGTCAAAGTTGGGCCTGGGGGGGACTCATGTCAAAGTTGTGACTTGGGGGGACTTCATTCAATAAATCCCCATTCAATAAAACGACTGAAATAGGCCCTTAGCACTAATTAAGAGTGACGTATAAAAATTCGACAACGCTGTACCGACTGAAATAGGGGTACCTTGGGGGGGACTCATGTCAAAGTTGGGCCTGGGGGGACTCATGTCAAAGTTGTGCCTTGGGGGGACTTTATTCAATAAATCCCCATTCAATAAACCGACTGAAATAGGCCCTTAGCACTAATTAAGAGTGTATTATAAAAATTCGACAACTGTACCGACTGAAATAGGCCTCTAGCACTAAAAAAACTTCCATATTCCATTGAAACCATAAACATTTCATTTCAAAGGATGATATTTACACAATAAATATCCAACTAATATACTAATTAAAAGGAAAATGATAAATATTCTATCATAATTTGAAGTGAAATAGGTTTTCAAATGTCTAAATAAAGTATCTGATATAAGATACTAATATGTTGCAGCGGAATAGATTTGATATCGGTCATCCTTGGCAGAAAAAAAAAAATATATATATATATATCGCCAAATTATCTGGCGAATATAATTTAATTCCTTTCAAAAATCATTGTTATTTAAAAAACTTATATTAAGAGAGTAATGAATAATATGAAACAATATTTCGCACAATACATATTACGAAAATATACATCTGGCATGTATATTTTCGTAGTACGTTTTTGATCGCCAAATACAAAAACGCCAAGGACAACAGAGTTTTGAAATTTAAAATTAAAATTTTGTCAATTTGACAGCAAAATAACTCAATCAAACACATGCACATGATAACTAATACATATATATACCCAAATTGGGGGGATTAAAATCGGGAAATAATTTTCCTCGATTTTTAATAATTTTTTACAAAAAATCCAATGGGCGAATAACATAGGAAATCATTTTCTTGCATCCACGGACGGTCAGTGGCGTCACACTTCGCTTGCGTATAGAGCACTTAATGGAACACTGGGATGTGTTGTTGCTGTTGTGTTGTCGGGCCTATATTTTTTGTCAACCAGCAGTTTTTTTTATTGTCATTCATATTTATTGATCGGGTAGAATTTTTTTTTAATTTCAGAACGAAAATTATAAAATATCGAAACACATTTGATTTATAAACAAAA
Source organism: Salticus scenicus (assembly GCA_963930645.1). NCBI lineage: Eukaryota > Metazoa > Arthropoda > Arachnida > Araneae > Salticidae > Salticus > Salticus scenicus. The sequence goes on from OZ005652.1 coordinate 101,630,804, forward strand.
ATTGAAAATACATTTAAATGATCACGTGGTAACCATCATGATCTAAACATTGTTTTCAAGATTTATCGTTCACATTCCGTCATTTTTGACGGGGTTATATACTAGTTTGAAATGTTTGCACAGATATTCATGGTTAAATCAACCGATAAATTTTTAAATTACTGTTTTTAACTAGACAGTAGCTTATATGTAATTGGAGAATCCCATGCTATGACAGAATTCTTATAATTCGTATTATAAGAAATGCACATAAAAGAACTTATTATTTTATAAATACGATATTTTGGTTTATACTGTACAATAGGAAGACCACCTTGAAAATATTTATTACTAGCAGGCTACGCCCGCTTCGCTAGTAACTATATTTAAATGAATTTTCAAAAGAATTGGATCAGTATTTATTTTTTACATCACATTATAAACGAAAACTTTATAAAAAATAATAATAATTTATACATAAATAAATAAATAAACATTGAAATTGCTCTAGACCTTGCTTCGAGTACCCGCTGCCTACGGCAGCTCTTTTTTCCGTCCGTGCTGCATCGGGGGGGGGGGGAGGGGTCTAGGTTCCCACTGTCTGCAAAAAGGTTCTTCTCGGACATTTCAATCTGGTTATTTATCGACGACATGTGGATCTTCTGTTATTTAAGAACTACGATTTTAAAAATGACTGTATCTCAGCATATATTATTATTATTATTATTATTATTATTATTATTATTATTATTGAACTATATGTTTTACAGCCCCCGTTATTTACACTGTATTACGATTTGATTCCTACCAGTATAACAAAATAAAATAAAAAGTAGATTTTTTAAAGGAATTAAATACATGCAAAACAAATAAATTTTAATCAGTTAAAAAAAAAAAAAAAAAAAAAAAGGATTTGTATTTTACAGGAATTAATTTAAAATGAAAAATAAAAAGTTGTTATACTATAAAAATCATACATAAACATAACAATTTGTTTATATTGCATTACCATTTGATTTTCAATAGATATAATAAATAAATAAATAAAAAGAATATCGCCTTCAAATGAATGTATTAAATAAAAAATAAATAGTGAAATAACCATTGCTAAGATATGCAGACGATTACAATAAAATAATTAAATTTATGAAAAATGAAGCATTAAAGCCAATGTTTAAAATCGGAAAAACGTTAATTTAAAAAATTCAAATTCGAAATTCGAAAACATCTCGATGAGGTGCCCACCTGCAGGGTCCCAGGCACCTATATGCCAAATTTGGAAGCTCTGCGATCAATAGTGTGAGCACCAGAGCGCAGATAGACACACACACACAGACACTTCTCTTTATTTATATAGATAATATCTAAATTAAATGTTTTGCAAAAACTATTTTTTTTTTCTTAAATAACAAATGCATCTGGAAAAATAGAATCATTTATTGACATTAAAAAAAAAAAAAAAAAAAAATTATTTGTAATTTTCATCTTCCATGGACTTTAGCATGTTTTATAATATAGTGCTGTAATATGCTTGTCATTCAATTAAAATTTTATTAATACTTGACACAAAAAATATGATATACGCCGAATAATTATTAACACGTTAATCGCCATGTCATTCATATGTGCCTCACGCATTTTTAACACGCATTTTTAACTAAATTGTCTAATAAAGTTACCATGGCCCATGTGAAAATTTTTCTGATATTATCGTGGCGATTAACGTTTTAATGCACATATATTCATTCCTTTGCAGCTGACCCGGTAATTTTTTGCACCCTCTGCCTTCTTGCTTTCTTGCTTGTTACCCAGAGTAGGGACATTCGGGTCGCTGAGGACTGAGATCCATTGCGGGGCATATAATTTCACAAAACAAGTAATATATTCAAAGTGAGAAAGGGTATAAAACAATGTGACGCAATTTCTCCTGAACTGTTCAACGCAGTACGTCGAAATTTTTTAAGGGACTAAATTGGGAAGAGGCAAGCATAAAACTGATGGAGAATTTACAAATAGTTTGAAGTATGCGGATGACATTATACTGATTGCTTCCTCTAATGAAGAATTTCAAGCAATACTTCAAGAATTAAACAAAGAAAGCAAGCTCGTTGGATTGAAAACAAACTTCAGTAAAACAAAAACTGTGTCAAATTATTTTGTTTCTGTACTGAAGATAACTGTTTTTGTGGATGAATTACAAATGGTATGCAATTATAGTTATCTGCGACAAACCATTACGATGAATGAAAACATGATGGGGGAAATTAACAACAGAATTAAACTTGCATGGAGATACTTCGGAAGAAATAGCACAAAATTCCAAAGCGTCCTCCCAATTTGTTTGAAAAGAAAATATTTTGATCATTTTGCTTGCTTTAACTTATGAATCAGAAATTTAGAAACTAATGTGTAAAATTATACAAAAGGCTCAAAAAACACAGAGAGTCATGGAGAGATGCATGTTAGAAATCATCCAAAGAGATAGAAAGCGATATACTTGGAATAGGAAGCAAACCAAAGTTATTATTTGCATTTGTAGAGTAAAGAGGTAGAAACTGAACTAAACTGGAAACCTTTCCAGAAGAAATTATGAAAGATGGACCCCGAAAGGCATTATTTTGGATTCCGCGAGAAACGAAAAGACCGAGGAAGAGACCACACTGTCATTGGTGATGAGGTTGTCAAGTTTAGAGAGACAGAATGGAGAAGAATTGTAGAAAACAGGGCTGATTGGAGTCACCTAGGAGAGACTTTTATCTTGCAGTGGATTGATAAAGATTGAAATTGATGATGGTCATGAAAAAAAAAAAAAAAAAAAATATATATATATATATAGGACTAAATTAACAAGTGAAATAAATGAAGTGAAGACACAAAAGACACAGAGGTCTACATCAGGGAGGCCTCTCCATGTAGGGATGAAAGAGAAGTTTCTGAAAGGCTAGTAGCAACTAGCTAATAACTATCCTTAGCCCCAACTTCTCTCTGAACAGAAAACCACCATTAACTATAATCCATTTCCTCATCAGAAGAACTTCAAGGCCACGGAATTCAGAGAGGGAGATCATGTGAAAGAGATCACGTGCTCAATTTCATACAGTGAGATATCGTTATTTCTTCAATAACCTACCAACGTACGGGGAAAGGGAAATCACAGTTCATCTGAGCGTGGCCTTGGGGCGACTGCCCAAAGGAAATAGAGTATAAATAGAATTCTGACATATATATGTAAAAAAAAGGGGGCTTATTAGCTAATTGCTACTATCCTCTCAGAAACTTCTCTTTCACCCCTACACGGAGGGGCCTCTGTGTCTTTTGGGGTTTTATTTCATTTATTTCATTTATTTCATTTGTTAATTTATTTCTATATTAAGTTTTGCATTTCCTTTTGCAGCAATTTTGCGTATTGCTTTCTAATTACCCTTTTGGTTTTCGAATCTTTAAACTTTTATTTTAATTTTCTATCATATACATATTCGTTTCAAAATTTCCTATATATATATATATATATATACCGGGTGCCCCATAAGTCTCTAAACATTTTAAAAAATCATAAAAAAATTAAGAAATTGGTAGAATTAAACGTGGTTTGCGAAAAATTTATTCTCGCGAAGGGGGATTTTTTTTTTGGAAAAGAAAAAAAATAAATAAATAAAAATAAAATAAATAAATTTTTCGTCGGTAGAGGACGTGTAACGAGAAATATACAAACCAGAGTCCTAAAAATTCATAAAAAATGAAGGAATTGATAGAATTAAACGCGGTTTGCGAAAAATTTATTCTCGCGAAGGGGGACTTTTTTGGAAAATAAAAATAAAATAAAATAATTTTTTTGTCGATAGATGGACGCGTAACGAGAAATATACAAACCAGAGTCTTATAAATTGCATTTTTTTTTTTTTTTTTTTTTCGATTAACAAACATTATTTCCTATTTTGCATCCTAGTCGTGCATATATGAAATTTAACTGTGATGCTAACATAGTGAACGTTATTGGCGAAGATATTTTACCTGAGCTAAGAACCGCCGACTTAAGTTGTAATAAGTAGTGTTGTAACTTATTTACAAACTGTAACGTGTGGGAATGGCAAACACATAGAGTAAGATTTATATTCTTGTGTGTATATTTGCATAACAACATGCAAAGTTTTTCATGGAAATTTGTGATTTGATCACGTACAGCGCCCACTATCGATAAAAATATTAATTATTATATTTTTTCTTTGCCAAAAAACAATCCCCTTCATGAGAATCACTTTTCCGCAAACAGCGTTCAAATCTAACATTTTTTTTTTTTTTTTTTTTTTTCAATTTTTATGAATTTTTAAAATGTCTACAGACTTTTGGGACATTCTGTATACATATATCCGGTATATATATTTTTTAATTCTATCTTTATTTTTACAAATAAATTGTAAAATAAAATTTATTACAGTGAATCGAATGAAAGGGAATCTCCTCCTATTAAAAATGGTTACTTATGAAAAATTTTGGCTTAACAATATAAACAATTTTGCAATATATTATCTATATATTAATTTAAAACATGTTTTGTCTGTCTCCACTAAATTGAGAGAACGGCTAAGTGCAAAAATTTGGTTGAGGTGTGTAAAGAAAGGTCTTGGCTTGTAGATGTGTTATGAAAAGAGAAAAATAAGAAAAGTCGAACGGTCCCTCCCCCGAGGGGCAGGATATAAAAACACGTTTGCGAGATAATCTCAGCTCCAAATTATTTCACGGTGAAGAAATTGTACATGGGGGGACTAGACTCGAATGCTAAAAAAACCAATATTTCCAATTTTGGAATTTTCAATTTTAAAATAGGGAAAAAAGGGGAAAGTAGATTTGAAAGGGGGGAAATTAGTTTGAGAGGGAAATCCGTTCTAGACCCACACATGTGGCACCTCATTTTAAAGGTCTTGAAATTTCATGTTGATTGGGGATGTTTGTATACAATGTAGGACGCCCCCTGGGGGTGAAAAATGGAACTAGGTGATTTTGTTGTAGGCCCTATCATGTTGCACCTTATTTTAAAGGTCTTGGTATTTCCTGACCGTTGGTGATGTTCGTATAGTGACTTTGCCCCCCGGTGGTGGAAAGTGCAACTAAAAGATTTTGCAGTTGACACCACCATGTGACACCTTATTTGAAAAGTCTTGGAAATTCAAGACGATTGGAGATAAAGGTCTTAAAAAATTATGTTGATTGGGGATGTTTGTATACAATATAGTGCGCCCCTGGGGGTTAAAAATGAAACTAGGTGATTTTGCAGTAAACCCTATCATGTTACAACTTATTTTAAAGATCTTGATATTTCCTGACCGTTAGTGTTGTTTGTATAGAACACGCTGTGCCCCTTGGCGGTGGAAAGTGTAACTAAAGATTTTGCAGTTGACACCACCATGTGACACCTTATTTGAAAGGTCTTCGAAATTCAAGGCGATTGGTGATGATCGTATACAACATACTGCACTCCCTGGTGGAGGAAAGTGTGATTTGAAGCGCGTGCGTAGCATACCTGCTATACGGTGCCGCACAGGCAGCGGTAACACGAATCAGAGGTTCGTTCGGTTCAAGGTTTTTTTGAGATTTTTTTCATGTTATTAGCGGCCTGCATGTACGTGCCGTAGGCACTGGGTCACGAACCCGAGTTCCGTTCTGTTTCAGGGTTTTTTTTTTTTTTTTTTTTTTTTTTTTGTCGTTGTTGTTGTTGTTGTTGTTATAGATGATTATTATTATTATTATTATTATTTTTTTTTTGTGATGTTTTCATAGAAAAATAAAAATTCAAATAAAATCGAGTTAAAGATATAAAACCATACAAATTTAAGGTGCATTTAAGTTTGTTATCAAGGGCCAGGGCAACGCTGGGCGGGTTCGTTCAGTTCCACGTTAATTTTTGGGATTTTTTTTATGTTGTTAGCGGCCCGTGTATGCGCTGCCGCAAGCACCGGGTTCATAAGGCAGAGTTTCGTTCAGATCGATGTAATTGTTTTGTTACAGATGATTATTTTTTTCGTGATGCTTTCATTTAAAAACAGCAATTCAAGCAAGATCGAGTTAAAGGTATAAAATAATACAAATTTAAGGTTCATTTAAGGTATCATGGGCCCGGGCAACGCCGGAAGGGTCAGCTAGCATATAGCCTTAGTATTAAATGAAAGAGAAAATAAAAGATAGCATCTGTTTATTTGGAGTCAGTTTGACGTCGCATTGACAATACTTTGTAGAAAGTGATGTCATATATAATATTTCTATTTATACGCATTTTTCCGACTTTCTTTTTTTAAGTGAAATATTGTAAATTATATTAGATGTTTTAACACGAAATACATTTAAATAATGATGCGGCGATTTTTGAAACATTACGGTCAACAAAGTGGTCGTCGAATTCGACGGGTTCCAGCTGGTATTAACTATTATCTGATATTATCTTCGACCTTACACAAGAGGATTGAATATTGAAAAGGTAACTTTTTTCTTTCTTTTTTTCTGTCGTTTATACTGTCAAAATAAATGTGAAAGTCTGATAATAAAAATAAATTTAAAAAACAATACACTTTTTCTTTTGTAACTCATTTAATATTTTTAGCTTGGTCATATGGTTTAATTTTTGAAACTTTTACCATTTTTAAGTTATTTTCAAGAATTTTGGATTCTCGACTTACTTTTCAGGAAAAAAAAAAAAAAACATTTTCAATAACTTGTGGATACGCCCAAATAATATTGTTATATATATATATATATATATATATATATAAAAAACAGAGATATTTTTATGCAGAGGCAATCACCAAACACTTTTCTTTATTTTCCCATAAGAAATTGTGCTGTATAAACTATTTATTCGAGTTATTAAGTGTTATCATTAATTTATATAGTGAATGCAAAAAAAAAAAATATATATATATATATATATATATATATATATATATATACATATATATTTACTAAAAGAAAACGATATGTATGTTTTAAATTAACAAAGGTCTATTGTTCAAGCATACTTTTTAAAGATATTGGATTTATATATATATTCATAATGAAAATTTACACCCGGAGAGAAATTCTTCCATTACATTCCACATGTGCGATTTATTTTCCTAATTGACTGTCACGATTATTTATATATATTATTTCATATTGATTCGATAAAAATATTTCTCATTCTGCACATATATACAAAATTTTGCCCTAAATTGCTAAATTTAAAAAAATAATAATAATAATAACGATTGAACTGTTGAACGGTTTTCATAAAAAAATATAGACGTCATTTTATGTCAAAATGCAACTACATATAAATATGTATGGAATTCTATGCATTTAGTTCTTGAGCTAAAGCTTCCACAAAGAATTTCTCAGACACGTAAACAGGAATTTTCTGAAAATGTTCAAATTCGTTCTGTAATTCTCAAAACGTTTAAACTCAACGAAAACGAAAACTGGATATTTAAAACTTTGATGATTCCAATATTTTTTTTTCTATTGGGTATACAAGAAATTAAAAAGAAAATAAATGACAATTGTATCGATTCTACCCAAAATGTTCATTAGCACATTTTTTCTTGTTCATAGGCATGTAAAATTATGTAACTAATAACACAATTATTTATTTTTATTTTTTAACATGCTACGTAACTTGATTCAGGAAAATCAATGAAGATAACGTAAATTTTTAGTTCTTAAAAAATTCACATTATTTCTAATGTTTCTCACAATAATTATACAGCTGAAAAGTTAATGAAAAGTTTTACCTTCTTTATTGTGAAACACTTAAACTAACTCTTCCAGTTCTCATTCGGAATGAAATGAAATCTAATTTTAGGGTGTCTGATTGGAGAACTATTTCAATAGTATGATAATTGTCAAGCTGAACAGAACTTTGTAAAGTATCCACCAGTTGAATATAGGTATTATAGATAACCACTCAAAATAGACTTTCTGAAGTGATAATGAGATGATCTAGCCTCTTCGTTAAGCCAGCGAATTTATAATCTGCTTTCTATTGAGAGGTTTATCCAGCACCACTAATTGTAAAATACTTTGTGAAGCATTCAAACATCACTTCCCTGTTTCATATATAAGTTCTAAAATTTTCTTCGCAACATTTTAGTATAATCCTATGAATGAAGTAAAATATGTTAATTTTATAATCTTATAAAGATGGATATAAAATATTTGGCATAGGCTCTTCTGAGTTCACTATAATATGGCTGTTCTGATAAATTTCTACTATAAGGTATATTACTGTTATTTTAAGAGAAATTAAGAGTATCGATCACTCGGTACGGTTGTGAAATTATATGCACCACCCACTAGGATACCCCTAGAAATCTCGCTTTTCTAAAGTTGCCTTTTCCTATTTTTATTGTTTAATTTTATTAGAGTCAGTTTCATATTTCAGTTTTCATGCTATCCCACAGTGTTTCCAATGCCTTATGTGTAGTATTGCCTTATTATATGATATTAAGAAAATCACAAATTTCGATTAACTTATAAAGTTTTCAAACTAGTATAGCCATTAATAATGTTGTTTTAGCCAGTATCATAAATGGTATTTTAAATCTTGCCTAACATTTTACAATGGAAATAATCCTCGTAATGCACATTTATGCGAAATTTTGCCCTTTTATCCCATGTTAAGAAAATGATACAGTGGAATTTTCATTGTAAATGATATTCTTGTCAGCATCATAAATGATATTTTAAAACTGGTCCAATATCTTTACTATTATAAAAAATCCTTAAAAGACACATTCCTGCGAAATTTTGCCCTATATTCCCATGTTAGGAAACAACTTACGAGGTTTTAAAAGTAAAATGTTCATAATGAATGATACTCATGTCAGTATCATAAATGATGTTCTAAAACCCATCCAAAATCTTTAGGGTGACAAAAGTACTCATAATACACGTTCATGGGATATTATTATTTCCTATTTTTCAATTTCCTGTTTTTCTAAATTTTCAAATTAAATTTCTGAAAACAAATAAGGTTGTTTCTAGGTTCATAAGTGGCATTTTAAAACTTATCCGAGTTCATTGCGGTAATTTGTTCTTGAGCTATTATGTACACAGAAACACAAACTAACAAACTACCAAAACGATGAATCACAGATTTGTGATTTTTGGATTCCTCACACCTCAAAACGTATTAAAAAAAAAAGTCAAAATTTTCACGATTGACCAAAATGTACCATATTTATAAGTATAATGGGCAACTAAAATTATTTATCAAATATAACTAAAATTACATGTCACTTCCGAATTGCTTTTTTTCATTACTATTAGTATGCTGTGGATAACTGCAAACATTTACGCATTTTTAAAACCACTTTAATTAAATAGCAGGTTTTATCTTCTTTAAGAGGACAAACAATGATGAAAATTACTGAATCTATGATATTAAAAATATCCAAGTAGTTATTATAAAATGCATGAAGATAAATGATACATTTACAATTATATATTTCTACTATTCTTCAAACAATGGATATTTGAAAGCTTTAACAAAAAAATTAAAATTTAAGCTTATTTTTCTTGGGTTCTAAATTTCAGGAATAACTAGTTACTTATAAAGCTCTTTGCGAATTTGTTTTAATCCAATCATTTAAAAAAAATGTATGAATATTAATGTATGTATTTGTCATGAAAATGAGCATTCATTTTAAAACAAAAATAATAATAAGAAGAAATTTTTCACGATTACCTAAATGTTCCATATTTATAGCATAATGGAAACTAAAAATATTTATCAAATATAATTAAAATTACATGTCATTTCGGAATTGCTTTTTTCCTTACTATTAGTATGCTATAGATAGCTGAAAACTTTTAAGCGTTTTTAAAACCACTTTAATTAAGAAGAAGGTTTCATTTCCTTTAAGAGGACAAATAATGATGAAAATTACTAAATCTATGATTTAAAAAAATATCCAAGTAGTTATTATAAAACGCATGAAGCATGAACGCATATACGTAATTATTAGTAAATATTAGTTATTTCATATCATGCATAAAAAATTATGAGAAAATGAATTAAAACTTTAGATTGCTTAAAATAATTAACAAAAAAATTGTAAAAATTTAACTTTTTATTTATTCAAGCAATTGTTAATAAAAAAATATCTATAAATGAAAAAAAAGAGTCCAAAAATATATAAAACGTTTTATTTTTCTAATATTCCTAATACTCATTAAAAAATTTCTCATAAATAAATAATACATAAATAATACATTCTTCTTCATAATATATAATAAATAATAAATAATACATTCTTTATAAATAATACCTTTAAAATCCCATCTTTCTACTGTTCTTTAAACAATGGATATTTAAATGCTTTAACAAAAAATTAAAATTTAAGATTATTTTTCTTGGGTTCTAAATTTCAGGAATTACCAGTTACTTTTAAAGCATCTTGCGAATCTGTTTTAATCCAATCCTTTTAAAAATGTGCATGAATGTTAATGTAAAAATAATAATAATAATAATAATAATAAACAAACGTTAATTACATAGAACGTTATTTGTTTGGTAAATGGTAGTCATAGAATTGGTAATTATTTTACAAAGCGACACAAAATTCTGTTAAGTTACGCAATTATTTTGCATGAAATTTGGTACAAGTAATTACGTGTTATAAGGAACTAGCAGGCTTTGACCGCTTCGCTGATCACTACATTTAAATGAATTAAAGAAATAAATAATATTAATAACAGCTGCCAACAGCAAATCCACAGTACAAACTGTATAGCATTAACCATAGACCTATTACACGTTTTCTATGGTGTTTATTTCGATACTGTTTAATATTCATTTTCTTTTCTTTTTCTTTAAAAAAAAAAAAAAAAAAAAAAAAAAAAAAAAATGATTTTGGTGAAATTCTGAAAAAGCAGAATTTAGTTTAGCACGGAGACCTATTAGTTTTTTTTTTTTTTTTTTTTTTTTCAAATTATAACATCGCTTTGAAATTATTCAATTATATTTTCGATAAATTTAGATTTCGATGATTGTCCAACTATCGAAAACTGGTATCGTAAAAATCTGAAGATTGAGACTAATAGTTCTGAGTCCTAATAATAATAATAATACCTTTTATTACGAATTCGCATATTCAAAAGAAGAATCATGATAATCATCATCATGACAAAAATTCCTGAAAGTTTTTACATTTATATTATTTTACATTTATTAGATTATATAGATTATATTAGATTATATTAGATTATATTAGACTATTTTACATTTTTTTTAAATGTTTTTTTTTTTTTTTTTTTTTTTTTTTTTTTTAAGTGAGCTATGAAAAAATAATTACACAGATGTGTTCAGTTACAAACACAAAATTTATCCTAAAAAAATTGGAGATTTAAAGTAATTTAGAATTCGTAAGCAGAATTTTGAACTTGGGCATTATTTTATATTATTTAAGATGCGTTTCTACCTCTGAAATAACTTTTTATTCTTTAAAACACGCTATAGTCATACAAATGATAGATTTAATATGGCAGTACTTGATACACCGAGAAAAAAAATATACCGCTTTCATCTAGAACGAATAGGTGGTCCTTTTCTAAATCCCTAAACAAGAAATTTCCGAGCAATGAGTATAAGTCACGCCAACACACTGAGAAAACATTCTATAACTGACATCTAGAATCGAAATTGTGGCTCTAGAAAAAATAGTTCCATGTCATCCTTATAAATGTCTTATAAAAAAATTTCTAGTCCCCTTCGAAAGTGAAGTCTAGAGACCTCTATTAGAATTCTTGAGCGTTTGAATATACTATCGAGGACAAACCTATTTGAAAATATCTCCAAATAAATGTGAATACAAGAGGTGGGTTTCTGCAGCTATAATCTTAGTTTATGACCCAATTCTAGAAAATTGAGCTAGAATTTCTCGTAATGCAAAAGATTCAGAATATTGTTTCACCATCTAGAAATGTGTAGACTAGAAATTCTCGACCGTTTCATCTATTCAGTTTATTGGCGTGCCTTATGCGCATAGCTCGGAAATCTATATTTCTAATTTAAGGAACAGAATGCAAAACAAAAATAATTAATTTCGACGTCCCATGATCCTTTAATCAGCGGAAACTATATTTTTATAGAAATTTATTAAAAAAAATTTCTTTTAAAAATTTCTAATTGCAAAAGAAGGCCTAAAAGTTTATAACTAAGATTGAAGTATCAGAAAAGCTAAATGTGTGGCATGAAATATAATTCGTCTATTATACACTGATGGAGAAAAAAAATCCGAACACCAAGAAAAAATTATTGTACAGTAATGAAATTTCAGCAATACATTTGTCTAGGCAACATATTTAATTGATTAAAGTTTCAAGATCACAGGTAGCACCATTGGCGAGAAGAGCCATTTCAAACGTGAAATGTTGGTACATTAGTAACCGGTGTAACCGCCAGAATTTTGAATGCAAGCATGCAAACGTGCATGCATTGTGTCGTACAGGTGTCGGATATCAGTTTGTGGGATGGAGTTCCATGCCTGTTGCACTTGGGCGGTCGATGCAGGAACGGTTAATGCTGGTTGTGGATGACGCTGGAGTTGTCGTCCAATGATGTCCCATACGTGCTCGATTGGAGAAAAATCTGGTCATCTAGCAGGCCAAGGCAACATGTCGACACTCTGTAGAGCATGTTGGGTTACAACAGCGGTATGAGGGCGAGCGTTATCCTGTTGGAAAACACCCCTTGAATGCTGTTCATGAATGGCAGCACAACAGGTTGTATCACTAGACAAATTTGCAGTCAGGGTGCGTGGGATAACCACGAGAGAGCTCCTGCTGTCATACGAAATTGCTCCCCAAACCATAACTCCAGGAGTAGGCCCTGTGTGTCTAGGCCGCAGACAGGTCGCTAGCAGGCGTTCACCTGAACCGGCTTTCACCAGAAAACACAACAGATCTCCACTCCGTCCTCCAATGAGCTCTAACTTGACACCACTCACTTCGCAAACGGCCGTGGTTTAGAGTCAGTGGAATGCACGCTACAGGGCGTCTGGCTCGGAGCTGTTCTTGAAGTAACCGATTTGTAACAGTTCGTTGTGTCACTGTGGTGCCAACTGCAGCTCGAATTTCAGCTGCAGACGCAGTACGATTAGCCACAGCCATACGCCGAACACGGCGGACTTCCCTCTCAGTAGTGCCACGTGGCCGCCCGGAACCCGGTCTTCTTGAGGCAGTACCTTTCCTTGACCACTGCTGCGAACACTCATGCACAGTGGATACATTCCTGCCAAGTCTTTCTGCAATATCGCGGAAAGAAAACCCACCTTCTCGTAGCCCTACTACACGACCTCGGTCAAACTCAGTGAGCTGTTGATAATGGCTTCTTCGTCTTCTTAGAGGCATCCTTGACTAACATTAACCCACTACGTCAAATCTCAACTGTAAATAACGATCACGAACCTTACAGCACTTATTTAAAGCAAACCTCATTTGCATGTTCATAGTGTCGCAACTAGCGCCACACTTATGCGCGTAGCTCGAAATTTGAATCGACGTCATCTTTCAGATGTATAAACACGCCTACCGAATTTCGTTTATCTAGCACAGCTCCTTCCTGGTGTTGGGATTTTTTTTTCCATCAGTGTATTTCGGATTGGAAAATCTTTCTATTTTCATTATCGTGAACATTAAATGTCAGTATTGGCTATAAATACTTGACAAAATTTACGAAAGAAACTTATGAGAAAAACATAATATTTTAGTGTACAAATCATGGATTAAATCTGAGTTATTTTTCTTAATAAACATACTGAGAAAATAAATATACCGCCTTCCTCTAGAATGAATAAGTGGCCATTTTTAAAATCCCTTAACTAGAAATATAGATTTCCGAGCTATGCGCGTAAGGCACGCCAATAAACTGAATAGACGAAATTATCGAGAATTTCTAGTGTACACATTTTGAAACCATATTCTGAATACTCTAAATATTCGGAATCATTTGTGTTGCGAGAAATTCTCGCTTGAATTTCTAGAATTTGGTAATAAACCAAGGTTATAGTTGCTGAAACCCGCCTCTTGTATTCGCATTTATTTGCAGAGATTTTTAAATATCTTTGCCCTCGAGAATATAGGAAAACGCTCTTGAATTCTAATAGGGGATTCTAGAACTCGCTTTCCAAGGGGGACTAGAGTTTATAAGGATGACATGGAACTATTTTTTCTACAGCCACAACTTAGATTCTAGATGTCAGTTACAGAATTTTTTCTCAGAGCATCATAGACAATACAGAGTGGTTGTAATTTAACTTCCATTACCAAGAGTATCCTGCAGTGAAAACAGATAAACGGGTTGTCACAAAATTTCATGTAGAGACGTTTCAGAAAATATGATCGAAAAATTTCAGAATAAAAAGACATTCAATAATCTATTAAAAAAAAAAAAAAAACTTTTAAAACCCAAAATTTTAATGTATCGTATAACATAAATCTTTTCGAAGTTAGAATAAAATTTAATTTGAAAATAATGTATCCCGTGAACCGGTCGTGAATCAAATCACCCCAAAAACAAATTCTGAAGCGTTTGATCCATTGACCGATGTATTGCTATGATTGGCCATCAGTTATTGCTCCGGTTGTGCCATCTATCGGCTATTATAAACGTAAATATGCATAAAAAAAGTTTTTTTTTTTTTTTTTTTTTTTTTTTTTTTCTTTTTGTGTGTAAATATCTGCATAATTGTTTTAGAATTATAAAAATATGCATGCAATGTTGCTCCCTGCAAAAATTTTTTTAATCTTCATTTTCAAAAAATATTTTAAATATGTATGTGGACTAATTTGTGAATTTATCGATGAGTTAATTTTTGTAAAACATTTTTATGTTTGAATACTAAATTTTTGCGTTAAATTTCAGCATTCGAACGTAAAAAAAAAAAAAAAGTCTTCTTAAAAAAACTCTTCAAAAATTCTTTTGATACTGTATAGTCAACGAAAAATTTTCTTTTATCAATTGACATCTTTTTTACTAATTATCTGCAAAAATTAACACTCCGGACCTTCCGGGTATCGAACGCTCGAATACTGCGTTACTAACGTGACGCTCTAACGAACTGAGCCACGGAGAGACAGAGGAAAAAGCTTATATTTACCTTAAAATCGAAACGCACTTTTTATTAGTTTGAGATTCACAAACGTACCGTAGTGAATGACAGTAAGTACAGAAGCATTTGGGGAAAATATTAAGCAACCTGACATTCGATAGTCATTTAAAGAACTAGAAAAGTAATTTCTCTTGAATCGTCCTCTTGTCGAATTAGATGACAATCTGCTCGCCAACTTTAGTTTTATAATTATGTTTACGGAAAAAGTACAATTATATCTAGACTGTAGAAGTTTCAAACAGTCTCTGTGTTTTATTTATTTATTTATTTATTTTTAAGTTTGGGTTTACAATTTGCTCTGGGACGAATTTTTGGCGTGGGGTTATAAGAAAATTGAGTATTTTTTTTTTTTTTTAATTTATTTACAATGTTAAAAATATATTTATTTTTTAATATTTGATTCGCACAAATTGCTATATTTATTTAAAAACTGGTAGTAATCTTACTACACATATGCATCCATTTTGTAATGTCTACATATACATAATTATTAGTAAATATTAGTTATTTTACATCATAAATAAAAAATTATGAGAAAATGAATTAAAACTTTAGAATGCTTAAAATAATTTAAAAAAAAAAAAAATTAAAAATTACAGTAAAAAATTAATTTTTCATTTATTCCAGCAACTGTTAATAAAAAATATCTTTAAAAGTATAAAAAGAGTCCAAAAATATATAAAACGTTTCATTTTTCAAAATTTCTTAATACTCATTAAAAAAATTTCTCCCGTATAATAGAATTAAGATGAAATAGTTTGCTAAGATTTTACGCGTCACTTGCATTTTTTTCTTCTTTAAAATAGCTAACTACTGAAAATTTTAATTTGACGCTTTGTATTTTGAACGCTTGAACATGTAAAACATTTTAAAGATAATTACCCAATCATTTTTATTATGCGTGTGCTATTTATTTATTATTAATATTTTTTTTTTTCTTTTTAACTTGTATTTAAGTGTTTTAATCATTTGATATAATGTAGACGAAAAATAAATTGCGGTAATTTTTATTTCTTATTCTTCTTTTTTTCTTTATATATATATACATATTTTTTTTTTTATCTATATTGAAAAAAATCAACATTTATAAATTTATGTATTCATTTCTTAAATCTGATGCATGTAACATAGCATGTATACGCAGTTATAAAAAAAATAAAACACATAAAAATAAGCACTTTCTTTTAAATTAGATTGAACCGACTGAGGTAAATGCGGTATAAAAAACTGCAATTTGTATTTGGATAAATGTTGTAGATAAAAAAATAGAGTGTGATAGTATTTTTTCAGTATTTGGCGCATAATTATAACTGACAAATGATGTCTAAATCGGTCTGGAATAAATAAGTCACAGATTTAAAAAGGTAGATATTAAAAAAAAAAAAAAAAAAAAAAAAAAAAAAAACAGAGGTTTTGTATCACACTAAACCATTGACTTAAGGCAAGTGTAGTGTAGTTTAAATAGCGGAAAGAGTAAAAGATTTTTTTTTCTCAATTTTACATATTACAGAGAGACAATTAGAAAATGTGATTTAATTGATACTATTATTTGCTAACTACATGTTTTTCTTGGACTTTTTTTTTTAATTCTGTTTTTTGAATATTACTCTCTAATATGTCGCCTTTTAGCTTAATGATAATTTTTTCGAAAATAATAATAATAATAATAATAATAATAATAATAAACTATTTCATTTTATTAAATAAATTTAGGACTCTATATTTGGATCTGTAATCGAAATAATTAAATTTATTTTTTCAAAAAAGATGCTCACTTAGCTAAAAGGCGACAGCGACATATTCAAAGAGCAATATTGAAAAAACAGAATTTAAAAAACTTTATTTTTAAATGAGATATTCTTATAAAACGAATCAATGAAAATCCCATTTTATAACATTGAAGAAAGAAAGAAGAAATCTCACTAATATACAGCCTTAACACATTTTACTTGTTATAAGTGTGGCATTCCAGTTTATTTTATTACATAGGCCAAAAGTGCATTATTATTATTAATTTTTACACTAAATATTTAAAAGCTATTTTATTATTATTATTATTTTGAGAGATTCTATTTATTTAGTTATTTACAACAGAAAATATCAGAATTTGAATGAACTAACTTCGACCTTGACTTCTAAATTCTGTAGCAATGTAATTATTAATGTGAAAAATAAATTAACTCTTTATCAATGTAATATTATAATAATGGAAACCCGTTAGATTTAACAGCCTGTATTTAAAAAAAAAAAAAAAAAAAAAAAAAAAAAAAGTCCTTCCGGCTTATTCGGAAGGGTAGGTTTATTTCTTTTTCCTTATCAAGTAGCCGTCATTTTGTTTCAAAATGGCGGCTACAAATTATTAATGCACTTGGTAGAAATATTCATGTAGGCTATGCACATATGGATTTTTAAGCAAATCAGTACATAAATACCTTTTTATGTGAATTTAAAAATTTCAAGTGGCTGGCGCTTGTAAACAAAAGGGTGAGTTAAGTTGACAAATATATGAAATGTATTTGTGATATAAGTCTACTGTACACATATAATTCGAATTAACTCAAAATCTCAAAAGTCATCGTGTTGAAAAATTAAGTGGCTGGCACTTCGTTCAAAATGGCAGAGAAAGTTCCTCATCTAAAATATCGTTTCAAATTTGAAAATATTTTTTTTTTTTGTAGAAATTCTTTCAAAGAGGCTTAGTAAGTTGATAAAATGTTTGTTTTCTGCATTTCTAGCTTGTTTTAGCATTAAAATAGCCTAATTTTTCCTTAAAAACGCATTAAAAAGATCCAGCAACGCAGGTAATGGATTTGGCACCAAATTTGGCGACTTTTCCCCTATGCCGACTTTTTTGGCGAATTTTGGTGAGAAAATACTTATTATCGATGTACCAAAGATGGACGCAATAACGTGATTGGTTCACGAGTTACGTGAATTTTAAAGATTTTTGCTGTTTGAATGATAAATCATATTTCAACTTTAATTTGAATTGATTAAGTATTTCTAAAGTTACCATGATAACAAATTCTCCAGTGGCCGCCAGTTGGAAACAATACAGTGGAACAAGTCGCCCAGCAAACATATCCAGGATATTTGAAGCATAGGTTCACTGTCCAACTGTGGTTTAAATCAGTGCCGTGTTTCAAAAGTTATCATTATGGCAAATTTTCAAGTGGCAGTCTTAGTGATTGCAACTTTGTAACAAAATGGCAATGCAACTTGCCCAGCGAAACCATCCAGTATACTTGTATAAGTTCCTTGTCTAGTTCTAGTTCAAATTAAATCAGTATTTCAAAAATTATCGTCATAAGAAATTTTCAGGTGGCACCACTTGGAAAAAAACGGAGTGAGATGCACAGCGAACTTATCTGAGATATTTGAAGGATAAATCCACTACCCAAATTTGATGCAATTTATTCTGTATTACTAAAGTTACCATATTGACACATTTTCAAGTGGCAGCCACTTGGACATAAAATTGCGGATCAAGTCACCAAGTGAACTTATCCTAGATATTTGAACCATAAGTTCACTATCCAACTTTTATTTGAATCCGTTTAGTATTTTAAAAGTTATCGTGATGGCATATTTTCAAGTGGCAGTGTGATTTCAAGTGGCTGGAACTTGGAAACAAGATGTCGGGACAAGTTGCCCAGTGAAAACATTCAAGATAATTCTATGATAATATCACTGTCCAAATTTGGTTCGATTTGGAGTATTATTTCAGAAGTTATCGTGATTTTAAATTTTCAAGTGGGAGCCTGATTTCAAGTGGTCCCGCTTAACTTAAGATATCTGCCACTTTATTAAAAATGGAGGATATAGTTTACTAATAAACTTCATTGAGATCCTTATGTGGTCTGTATTTACATCAAAATTCAAACAATTTCGGAATACGCTATTTACAATTTAAATTTGAAATTGACCACTTGAAAACAAAATGACGGAGCAACTTGGTTAACAAACTCATCTAAGATATTTATAAGATAAGTTAAGGCACTGTTCAAATTTGGTTCCATTTGGAGTATTACTTCGGAAGTTATCATGGTTTTAAATTTTCACGTGGCAGCCTGATTTCAAGTGGTCCCGCTCAACTTAAGATATCCGCCACTTTATTAAAAATGGCGGATAAAGTTCATTAATAAAGTTATTTGAGACACTTGTATAATCTATGTATGCATCAAAATAAAAAAAAAATCGGAATATGCTTTTTACAATTTGAATTTGAAATTTTCAAGTGGTTTCCACTTGAAAACAAAATGGCGCAGCAACTTGGTTAACTTATTCATCTAAGTTATTTATAAGATAAGTTAAGACACTATCCAAATTTGGTTCGCTTTGGAGTATTATTTCAGAAGTTATTGTGATTTTAAATTTTCAAGTGGTAGAGTGATTTCAAGTGGCCCCGCTTAACTTAAGATATCTACCACTTTATTAAAAATGACGGATAAATTTCATTAATAAACTTCATTGAGTCCCTTATGTGGTCTATATTTACATCAAATTTCAAACAAATTCGGAATACGCTTTTTACAATTTGAATTTGAAATTTTCAAGTGGTCTCCACTTGAAAACAAAATGACGGAGCAACTTGGTTAATAAACTCATCTAAGATATTTATGAAATAATTTAAGACACTGTCTAAATTTGGTTCGATTTGGAGTATTATTTCGGAAGTTATAGTGATTTTAAATTTTCAAGTGGTAGCCTGATTTCAAGTGGTCCCACTTAACTTAAAATATCTGCCACTTTATTAAAAATGGCGGATAAACTTCATTAATAAACTTCATTGAGACCCTTATGTGGCCTGTATTTACAACAAAATTCAAGCAAATCATGCTTTAAATATGCTTTTTGCAATGTCGGTTTGAAATTTTCAAGTGGCTGCCACTTGAAAACAAAAGGTCGGAGCAACTTGCTTAACGAACTCATCCAAGATATTTATTAGATCAGTTCACTGTCCAAATTTGGTTCCCTTTCGAGTATTATTTCGGGAGTTATCGTGATGACAAAATTTTCATTATAGATAGATAGATAGATAGATAGATAGATAAACGAAGTGATTGCAATAGGTCAATTTCGAAAGAAATCAACCTAAAATATTCCGTGTTACGTTAGAAGGCAATATTAAGTGGTTATACACCTTTTACTCCAACTGACCTGTTGACATTTCTGCGATTAAATATAGACATATTTATATTTAACACATAAGAGAGTTTTTACAATAAAATTTTTAGTTAGTTTTTATTTAAAAGTAGAAATTTTAGAAAATGCAGGTAAAATTGCAAATTATGCTGTTACTGTTTCTATAATTTAATTAGATGAACGATAATAATAAAATCTTACAACAGTATATTCTGTTTGGAAGTTCTAGCAAAGTAAAAACTTAACCTATAAAGATACCTAAAATTCATATTGTGTACTTCCCCTTGGCATATTTTTGTATATTTTCACGGTGTTAAAATATAGAGTTCGCTTGAATTTTCCCAGTAGCCTACGCGCTAAAACATAGCTGCCAATATTTTAATTTATTCCGGAGTATTTTTATCCCCGCCTCTATTTCGTACCACTTATTTTTTTTTTAATATTTTTTTCTTATTTCATCGAAGGTATGTATTGAAGAAAACTTTTCTATAAATAAACTGGTGCGAAATAAAGGCGGGTCTAAAAGTGCTCCGGAATAAATTAAAATATTGGTAACTATGACTAAAACTGCACATTCTGGATAAAAACTCTGATGACATTTAAAATCATATAGATATATACATATATTGTAAGTGGGCGCGGTAGTGGGCGTTCAATCAATTAAAACTAATTATTATTAATTATTTAATTTAAAAAAGAATAACTATAATACAGTTTATATACAGGATGAAAGTAGGGACCAACGTCCGTGTAAATTAAAATCAGTTCATAATATCATACAATAGTCATTATAAAACAAAACAGTCACAGTTTATACGTAACACCAGTCTCATACAACTTTCGATCAACACGACTATCTAAGATGATTATAATTGATATTTCGTCCGTTTAAGAGCACTCGTCTAATGCTCTTCGTGAAGGAAAACTTTTCAGCAGTTCATCTTACTGTTGCTCGTCGATATAATATTCGGCACAACTAGAAAGTATCTCTTCGTCAAAAATAATAACTTTCATTACGTCTTTAGCCATTTTGTGAAAGAGCAGGCAGCAGAGCTGAAACACTGCCTTGTCCAAAGGTCCCATCGTCAACTGAACCGTTTCTAGTAATAGTCCAGGCAACGAAGGCCAAAATTTGACGAATAGAAAAAAAAAATCGTGTAGTTTTGAAATTTTGCATACTATAGCCGAGAGGGTCCTGAACAACATACTCAAAGTCCCCGCCCGTTTTGGGTGAGCGGGGGGCAGAGGGGCATTTAAGGGGGGCACTTTTCAGTTTTTATTAAATATCTTAAAAACTATCACATTTAGAGAAAAAAATGTCAATTACAAAATTAATCTACGTAAAATGTCCTACAAAAATGTATATTACATTTTGTTTGTATGATCAATAGTTTAGAAGATATAGGGGGATGATATAACACATTTTCTTGAAAAATTCTTTTTTGCAATAGTAAAATCAACTAAAATGTGTAATTAAATGGGTTCTGGTCAAATATTTTCTAATGTGCAAAACAAATATATGCATAGGGAATATGTAAGGATATTACAGCATGTTTTGTGCATTTTAAATAATTTTAAGGTTAGTAGGCACAAGTTGTGGTTTAGATAAAACTGCTTTTTAATCCCTGATTTAAAAGAGGGGTGTTATAAATTTGAAGCCTTTGTTTGTCTTTATACTTGTATTCATTTCATTTTAACATTATTATTTTTTTTTTTTTTCTCTGGGAGTCATTTCAGGCAGTGCAAGAGAAATGCTTTTGATTCATAAAAAAACTTTTTTTATTATTAAAAATAATTATTTTTCAGAAATTTAAAACACTGCAAAGGAAATATTCTAAAACTATGTCAATATATAAGAATGCAAAATTGTCATATAAAATCAGTCTTTGAAATCATAACTACTCGTTTTATAGGCAAATCTATTCTGTTATTTTTTTATTTTTTTATTTTTATTTAATTTTTTATGTTATTTACAATGGTAACATAAACTATAGTTTGTAATTAAAAGGATTCGGGTTAAATATTTTCTACTCATACAAATAAATATCTATATGTGCATGTGCGCGCGCATTGCGCCAAGTTTAAAGAGTGGAAGTCAAAATATACAAATCAAAAAACTCCACTTTTGTGTAAGATATCCGTACGATACAAAGCAACCTGCATATTTTCTTAACTATTGATCATAGTAACAAATGTAATGGGAATTTTCATGGGAAATTTTATGTAGTTTAATTTTGTTATTGACATTTTTTATCTAAATGAGATAGTTTTCAAGATATTAATAAAAACTGAAAAGTGCTTCCTTTAAATGCCCTACCCCCCCTCCGCTCTCCCCCCACAGTTGGGGACTTTTAGTATGTTGTTCAAGACAGGACACTTAACCTTATAACTGTGCTCAGTTTCAAAGCTATACGATTTTTTATTTTATTTTTTAATGTTGATCGGTTTTGGGTCTTCGTTATCTGGATTTTTACCTAAACCACCACTTGCGCCTACTAATCTTAAAATTATTTAAAATGTACAAAACATGCTGTATTATCCTTACATATTCCCTATGCATATATTTGTTTTGTACATTAGAAAATATTTGACGAGAACCCATTTAATTACATACTTTAGTTGATTTTACTATTGCAAAAAAGAATTTTTCAAGAAAATGTGTTATTTCGTTCCCCTATATCTTCTAAACTATTGATCATACAAACAAAATGTAATATACATTTTTGTAGGACATTTTACGCAGATTAATTTTGTAATTGACATT
The DNA here is from genome assembly GCA_963930645.1 of Salticus scenicus. Taxonomy (NCBI): domain Eukaryota; kingdom Metazoa; phylum Arthropoda; class Arachnida; order Araneae; family Salticidae; genus Salticus; species Salticus scenicus. The sequence continues at coordinate 101,653,829 of OZ005652.1, forward strand.
TTTTTCTCTAAATGGGATAGTTTTTAAGATATTTAATAAAATCTGAAAAGTGTCCCCCTTAAATGCCCCCCTGCCTCCCGCTCACCCACCACGGGCGGGGACTTTTAGTATGTTGTTCAGGACCCTCTTGGCTATGAGTATGCAAAATTTCCAACCTACACGATTTTTTTTCTCCTATTTTGACTGGACTATAAGTGCTCCAAGACTCCGTCTATGGGGATGTGTGCGCAGGAGAGTAGAGAGTGATGACTCCTTTCTCACGTCACGTACACATCACCAGTCCTCAAGGCTGTTCGCTCGTTGCTGCAGTGAGAGAACTGGATTTATGACAAAGCTGTTTTTGGAATCAAATGACAGAGCAAGGCTGGCGTTTTCACTACATTCGGCCATCCTTCCACAACTAGTCCTCCAGGCGGCCATACTAAAAAATACAAAAAAAAAAAAAAAAAAAAACAAGCACAAAAGCAACACGAAATAATAACAAGCGTATTTACAATATATATACAGTCTTGATTTTTTTTTCAAGTATCATTTTTAAGTTATCCTCTCTTTCAGACATTCGGCATGGGTGGATGTGCAAAGGGGGCCTTCATGGCATCCCTCCTTAACTACATCATAAGTGTGTCTACCTTTTGTTTTTAGAATTTTTTAGGGGCTAAAGTATTTCGATTTCAGTTTGGTGGCAACTAGGTCGCCTACTTCGTAAGTTTTCGGTTGTTGTCTTCGCAAGTTATAATTTTTTCTATTTTCTTGTTGAACTTTAAAAAATTGTCCTTTTGCACGTCTACGCAAATGATTTCTCTGGGCATCAAAGTCAGCTTGGGATTCGATCTCAAGCACCTCTATTTTGTCATTTCTAGTTTTTTCTAAAGCCTCTGCAGCATCTTCTTTAGTCATAAAATTTACAGTAGCACTCTTATGTGTAGGGGAAACTTCTAATTGTATTTGCACAGCTTTGAGAAATAATGCAGCTATTTTATTAATTGTAGTTTCCATTGAAAGTGATGAAATAAACAATATTTTCAAATTTATACTGGCAGTCTCATTTTGAGACATTCTGTCTTTTACAATCGATGAAATCTGTCGTGAAAGTTTGTCCTCTCAATTTCTTTGTTTTAAGAAGTTTGAAATTTTCTTCAACTTTTGCTTCATTGGCAAATTCTAAGAAAGCAAATACATTTTTTTTCTTGATAGGAGGAGGAATATAGACATGTACGATATCACTTGATAATGCTTTTAATTCTGATTGGTTTATATCTTTAGGCAAGTTTCCGATGAATAAAGTTGTGAAGTCTCTTTCTCTTTTACGCTTTCCTGCTAACTGCAAAGCCTCTTCATGTATAAATTGTTTTTCGTCTTTCTTTGAAGGAGTTTTTTCTTGATTTTGCGATTTCATTTGGGAAATGTTCATCTGATTTTGTTTCTTTCGCTGAGGCTCCTCCTCTTCCTCACTGTCATCATCTTCACTATTATAGTCCCTTAAAAGCATCTCCTTATCGTCATCACTTTCGTCATTATTTTCGTCATCGTCGTTATTCTCACTTGCAGCTTTTTCGGAAGATTCTAATGATTTTTTCGACAACTTAGCAGGTTGAGGGGTTTTATTTTGACATTTTTCAACAGTATTTAATGTTTTATTTATTTCTGGGGACTTTTCAGAAATTTTATTTTTAAAGTTATTAGGGGCTACAATAGCAATATCTGTGTCAACTTCATTTTGATATGCATTTATTGGAAGTACTGTTACTAAATTTACCTCGATGGGACTGGATTTGTTTTTTACAAAAATACCATTTTCATTTATACCTTGTCGTCTCGCCTAACATCAGCACATTCATTCCGATGATTACGTCATGGGGTATAAAATCATCATTTACGACATAAAAAGTAACGTCATGTGTAAAACTATCCTTTTTCAGATTTGCTTCGAACGAGCCTAACGGCTTTACGAAACTTTTCCCGATCCCCTTCCCGACTCATGGGATTTAATCTATTAACACCTAGTTTTTCAAGAATACTTTTACGGAGCACTGTTGCCTCACTGCCCGTATCAACAATACCACTGAAATTTATATTATTTATTTGTATAGTTGTATTCAAATTACGATTTACAGTAATGTATAGCGATTCGACTTCGGGTTTCGAACCCGGGCATTCTGAGCTCTTGTGCCCAAAGCGTTTGCAGGAAAAACATTTTAAACCATTAGCTCTATGGGGGCAGCCTCAAGATAAGTGATTTTTTTCACCACATTTATAACACATTTTACTTATTTCAATTTTAGGATTAAATTTTTCAGTTACATTATGTCTTATGGGTTTCAATTTAGCATTATGATCTATATTATCTTTTTGGAATTTATTTTTACATTTTTCACTATCTCTCTTCATAAATTTTAACTTTTTCTTTAAAATCACGTAGATTTTTAGCACCATAAAGTATAATTTTGTTTTCACATTTATCATTAATTCCCTGGACCACAAAGTGCATAATGGCAGCATCATCGATATGCCCATTCTTACTCAATTATCTGATTTTTAAAAAAGTATTCAGTAGCCGTTTCATCACATTTCATTTTTCTTTTACTCAATATATCATGAAAAGCAGCTGAATTAATTTCAATTTTGAATTCTTCAATGAGCGCTTTTTTAAATTTTTTATACGTAAGCAGCGCTTTTTCAGATTTAATAAACAATAAAGCGTTTCCGCTCGAAGATCGTTTACAAAAAATTATTTTCTATAATTCATTTAACTTAAACATGTTAGATATTTCTTCAAATTCAGTGAACTACTCGATTATATTTTTGCGCGGCTCACCGCTAAATTTACTAATATTATTCTCAAAATCGTTAAATGAAATGGCTGCACCATGTGTTCCAGAATTCTTAATATTAACACAATTACCAGTACATTTATCACCATTATTATGATTATCATTATCATTATGGCATTGCACTGAGGAATCAATTTTCGTGACTTCACTATCGTCACTTTCCGATTCACTTTCGGATTCAGTGTCTTATTTATTTTCAGAATTTTTATCTATTAGTGATTCAGTATTACATAATTTTGACAATAACCTGTCACTTAATTCTTCTTTTGTACCGTCAAAAGAGACATTTAATAAATTACTGATTGTTATGAGTTCGTTCAATGTGAAGTTTTCATTTATAAATTTTTGTTTTAGAATATAGTTTTCATCGCCAACGGCGAAAGTGAAACCTGTAAATTTTTCTATTCTGCCTCTGTTTTTTCGATCACCGTCATCGTCAAATAAAAAACGATGCAGAATTTTAATTTTATTATGTTTTTCATTCCCAAGTGCAATGCTTATTTGAGGAATATCCGCCAAAGAAACCATCATGCATAAAAAAAAAGACGTACCTTTGAAGAACAGGAACAACAGATGCCTTGATTATTTTAATAAATGAATTTCATACTCAAATTTCTGTCTATCAATTTCCGTCGAGAGAATCCATCGTCATTGAACACGTTCATAATTATTCATCCAACATGAATTCCAAATCAGGAGTAAAGTTCTGTCTTATAACCACAGTTCATAGCACGATTAAACATGCGAAGAAACGTCAACACAGTTTTAAAATCAATGAAAAGTTCAGTCTATCGAATGATTATTTTAATTAAAGTTCAGCGAATTGTTTTTTTGTCCAGGCCCATTCCACTTCTGAATTTTTTATAGTTTGTTGGTGCGGTAGTGGGCGTTCAATCAATTAATACTAATTATTATTAATTATTTAATTTAATAAAGAATAATTATAATACAGTTTATATACAGGATGAAAGTAGGGATCAGCGTCCGTTTAAATTAGTCAGTTCATAATATCATATAATAGTCATTATAAAACAAAACAGTCACAGTTTATACGTAACACCGGTCTCATACAACTTTCAATCAACACGACTATGTAAGAAGATTATAATTGATATTTCGTCCGTTTAAGAGCACTCGTCTAATACTCTTCGTCAAGGAAAACTTTTCAGCAGTTCATCTTACTGTTGCTCGTCGATATAATATTCGGCACAACTAGAAAGTATCTCTTCGTCAAAAATAATAACTTCCATTACGTCTTTAGCGATTTTGTAAAAAAGAAGGCAGCAGAGCTGAAACACTGCCTCGTCCAAAGGTCCCATCGTCAACTGAACCGTTTCTCGTATGTGCTCCAAGACTCCGTCTATGGGGATGCGTGCGCAGAAGAGGTGAGAGTGATGACGTCTTTCTCACGTCACGTATACGTCATCAGTCCTCAAGGCTGTTCGCTCGTTGCTGCAGTGAGAGAACTGGATTTATGACATAGCTGGTTTTGGAATCAAAGGACCGGGCAAGGCTGCGTTTTCACTACACATATATGTATATATTTTTTCAAAAATAATGCCTAGTTTATTTTCCATCATGGAATTGCCTCTTATTCTGTGAATTTTTAACCTTTATAACGCAATAAAGAAATAAGCATTAGCAGTTACATTAAAAATAGTTAACTCAAATGAGAGACAGAACAGGAAATCTTGCAAAATTGAAATATTCAATCTTGAAAACAGTCTGTCTCTCTACCAAACAATGCTAAAATTTATATTACCAGAAGATTTAGTTTATAACCTTTGCTTTTCAATTAAAAATTCATACTAATATTTGTATTACTAGCAGATTCATTTCATAAGATTTGCCATTCAATTACGAATTCATGTTATAACTCGTATTTCTGCACTATTAAAAATTTCAGTTCAAACTTGAACCATATAGAGTAAAGTTAAACGCAATACCATAATATGGTCTAACTTCACTTTTTAGACTTTTTACCTCTTGCGAATGAATTTAAGGTGCGTCAAAACCTAGATCGACCATACATATATTCACAAGGAAAGTATGAATCTGTAAAATTCCTATTGAAATCAAACCAAGCTTAAATTAAAGAACGTGGTCGAAAACATAGGGTAAAATGCAAATGTTGTGCACAGTATTGCTAGATTTGGCGGATTGTCTTATTCAATAATCACCAATAATTTTTAATTGTAATATTTATCTTATCACTCTGAAGATTTTTAGTCTATTATATATATTAAATATCACTTCTCAAAATTTTTGGTTGTTATCGAATAGAATATCAGATTGATCTGGCAACACTGGTTGTGCAATCACTCACTCATGGGCCATAATAAGACCTTAGAAAATGTAGCCCATTTTATCACAATAAACGACAGAGAGAGAGAGAGAGAGAGAGAGAGAGAGTTAGCGAGGAAGAAAGCATGACAGAGTGTCAGGGTGTTAGACTTGAGACACAAAGTATTTCAGTATTTCAGTCTCTGCAATTTTTTTTTTTTTTTTTTTTTTTTTTTTTTTTTTTTAACATAATACCAATTTTTGGTTCAACATAAAATTACCAAAACATGGTAAGAGGTTAAATCATTGGGTGGTTGCAGCTACTCATTACTAAGTTTTGGTTCAAACTAACACTAAATTTTTAACAGTGTAGCAGATTTAGGTCATAATACATTCACTAATACATGTATGCTAAATACGTGATAAAACTTGTATTATTAGCAAATTTATTTAATAAAGTGCACTATTTAATTAAGAATCCATGTTAAAATGTGTATTAATAGCACATTTAATTCAAAAATGTTGTCATTAAATTAAGTTTCTCATTAACATATTTTTCAGACCTTCCATTCATGAGTGCAACTCGAATCATTTTCATTGCCACTTTTGAATTTTAAGTTTGATCCATATTTAATATATCATGGCAGTGTCAACAAAAAAATTCATGATGAAACAGCATACCTGCCAACATCCTAATTAATATTCCGTAAAATTGATAGTACACGCCCTTTTTTCGACACCAATTTGTGTTTAGAATAATTGTCTCCAAATATAATTACAATTACATAAGAAAAAAAAAAAAAAAAAAAACACTCTAGGAAAAGACGTTTGAAAATGAATTTGGGTACTAGCACTTTTACATAATATTAATTAGCATGCTAACAAGATTCCCATGGCCCCGCCTATTTTCAAGAACTCTTACTCAACTATTATTTAAAAATAAAATATTTCTTAAATATATATATAAGTATATTTTATAAGAAAAAAATGCTGTATAAAATTATTTTTATAAAACTTCAATGCAGTGGGAATCTTGTAAAGCAAGTTCAACATTTCAAATCAACCATTATATTTTTCATTAACATGGGCGTCATAAACATAATGGATTAATTTTATACTGGAATTTTTTTAAAACAATAATCTAACTGATTCGATTTAGAAGAGAAGCACTTTAAATTAATGAAATTAATAAGAGTAAAAGCAGACTTGGCAACTTCTAAATTTATTTTGTAAAAATATTAGTAACCGCCTTTTCTTCACACCTTTATTCCAACGGGTAATATTTTTACTAATATAATCATAAATACTACTCTACAAAAAATAATGCTGTGAGAAAAAGGCTGGTACAAACAATTTATGGAATAAATTAAGAAGTTGGGAAATCTTGTAGAAGTATAGCTTATTTACTGAATGCAACAGTTGAAGAATATTTAACTTTATTCCAGACAATACCAACATTTTTAAAGTTATTAAATATGATAAAAGTGCTTCTGTTTAAAAGCCTTTTGCATTAAAAGTCTTTTGCATAAAGGAAACTCATTTACCTAGAAGTAACTAATATATTATTATGTACAAATATATATTAAATTTCTCTGTTTCATCTGCATCACATATATTTTATGTTTATCGAGCAGCAACTATTTGTTAAATAACTTCGATATCTGTGACATAAATCTTGAATATTAATTAATATACTTGAACTTCTACGAATATTCAATAGAAAATACCACTTACATCATTTTTAGCCATTTCACAGTGACGTATTCTTTCTTTCTTTATTCTTTCTTTCTTTCTTTTTTTTTTTTTTTTTTTTTTTTTAATGTATATACATTAGTTCAGGGGTCGTATGTATCCTGTCCTTTTTTGAGGACACTTTCAGAAATGAGAAATTTTTGCATATTTTGCTGCCACTATTTTTATACAGTAATCATAACCCTATTAAATCTCAAACAGTACTATAAAAATTCGATAACGATTTCTGTATGAAAATAGCGGTAGTAAAAAAAGGTGGATACTTTTGATCACTGAAGGTGTCTTGAAAAATGGGCGGGACGTACGAACCCTGCATTATATACATTTATATAATTGGTATAATGAGAGTAATTATTTGATCATATATATATATATGTGTGTGTACATATATTATTTATGGTAATATATTTTAAACAAAATAAAATTTTATCATATTATGTGAATTTAATATAACGTCATCTCTATTTAAAATTGTTCAGTATAAAATTAACTTTTCTTCCACGTAAAAAGAAAATTAGTTGCATTACAGTTAATAAGAGGTATTTTCTAGTACATTATAATTATTTGAAGGAGGTAAAATCAGAATATATACCATAAATATATATACTTAAAATATATAAGGATGAAACTCTGGTATTTATAATATTACACATACAATGTAATGAATTTATCCATATAGGCTTTTTTTATTTCACTATCTCCTTATTTTTCTAACCTATTTTCTTCAAATCAATCATTAAATCTTCGTATAACTCAAGCTGACACTTATATTTAAAGAAAAAAGAATCTTCTAATCTCTGAATTTTATATTCATGAATTTTTCAAGCGAAATTTTAACTTCGTTGATTTTCTGATAAAGTAATAAATTTCACGATACTCCCGGAGAAATTCATATTTTGTGTTCTACAGAGAAAAATTTATCCATAAAATAGCGTTTAAAATTTTCTTAATAAACATTCTTCCTTTAATTAAGATGAAAGTTTTGACGTTAACTTTAAAAAAGTTAATTAAAATTTAAATAAATTGTTTGCTTATCATCTACTTTTTTAATCACAGCTATCATTTCTGTCAACACATTCACAGTCTATTTTATAAATCAGTGTTTATATTATATTTATCTATATGCATATACTATTATACATCGTAAATGCCAAATCTTTCGATTTTTCCAGAGGAAGATGTAATACCACTATTTTTTAATAGAAAAATTTTACAACCATTTTCTAGTAATTGTCTACGATTAATTGCATTGTAAAATACTAGAAGTAAATAATAGTGTTAAAAAAAAAAAGTTTACAGCTATGATATATATATATATATATATATATATATATATATATATATATATATATACATACACACTGATTCAAAATGAGCAGTTAAATCAAAATGAGTAGAATACATTTATCAAAAATAATAATAAAGTGATAGTAATCTAAAATATTCACTTGATTGTTAGACAGAATAACTGACAAACAAAGAAAAGAAAATTACTAAAAATATCCCAAAATAAAGAATGTAGAAGAAAATACTTTCTAAAATATAAAAATAAGCGTCAACATGGGTTATTTAAATTTTACGCAAAAAAGTTAAAAATAAAAATGTATTTAGAATAAAGTATAAATATGATTTTATAATTTTAACTTATAAATTCGAAGCATTATTAAAAAATATTATTTTTATTTTTTATAGCTGTGAAATAAATTAAACCCCCTCACAAACAATTATTACCACCTACTATCACAATATATATATATATATATATATATATATATATATATTATATATATTATATATATTATAATAACTTTATAATAACTTTATTTATTGTTTTAATTTCTTTAATTTAATATAGATGGCGATGTAATAAGTTTTTTCAAAGATTCGTATTCTGGTTAGCTGTCTTGCTGGCGTTATTATGAAATACATGCTAACGTATTTGTAAAAGTTTGATCACTTTCTGACTTTCCCATATAAGTTTTTGTCTTTTCCATTTTATTTATTCATTTTATTTTATCCATCTTTTATTTAGCCATATTTGTGCTTTTTTATTAAACTGTCTGCCTAGGGGGAGAGTTTGATCAATAAAAGCATGCTTTAACCCCACACATATGTCTCAAGTCATATGGGGCATTTTTGATAGTTTAGTTCATTTATTTTAAATTTTTGCTGTTAATTTTTCGTATGAATTGTTTCACATTAATTAATTTTCTCGTAAGTTTTTCTTTAGTTATTGTTGTTACTTATTTACAACTATCTTGACTGAAAACATATATTATATTTTCATATATATATATATATATATATATATATATATAGAGAGAGAGAGAGAGAGAGAGAGAGATATTAAATTCTTATACTTTCTTTATTTGCTTTTAGATTTTAAAATGAAGAATTAATTTGACATATTTTATACATGAAATCATTCTTATTGTTATTCTGTTTTTATGCATATTATTTGTCAAAATGTTTGCAACAGAAATTTCAGATCATTCTCTCACACATTAAGATTCATTATGATCTAGATAGAAATCATCATTACACAGGTAGAAACACTGCATATATACTTAAAATTATGTTCTAACGTGACCGTAAAGCAATTTTTGGACTTATTATAACCATTCTTCAGTGTGGAAGTAAAAATGAAACAAACAGATTGGGTAAGTGTTAATATAATGTCCTCATTCAAAAAATTCTATTTAAAAACCATATATTTCGTAAAAATATATTAAAGTGTAGTTTTATTTTTTCTGGAGAGGTAATTCGAGAAGAACATGTACTAATAGTTTCTTAATTTTTTTTAATTTTAAATTTCAGAAAGTAATAATGTCAGCTTTATTATTTATTCGTGGTCATTCACTCAATTTCAGAAATGATGCATTTTTAAAAATATTTCTATCCATTTTAATAATAATATTAATAAAGAACTAGGCAAAAAAACAACAAAAACCTAAAAAATAAATGAACCTATTTCCGTACAAGCCCTGCCCCCCCCCCCTCCCCAATATATATATATTAGGGATGGAACATGGGTGCAGAACTCATATTGGTATTTGTTTAAGAAATCTCTCTACCTATAATATCGTTGATTTAAGAAGTAGAAAATTTTGTTACCTTAATAGTGGTATGAGTTCCATCCCTGAACTCATTATTGAGTTCCATGACCCGTGTTCCATCCCTGATAAAAGGGATGGAACATATATATATGTAAGTAAAATAAAGTAAAATAAAATTGTAATGTAATTTAAATAAACGAAAACTCCCGGTAGCCAAGTACAATAATAATAAAAATTTCAGAGACATATAAGAAGAAAAACAATATATATATATATATATATATATATATATATATATATATATATATAAATAATGCTGCTTGTTTTTTCCGATTAGAGTTCAATGAGCGCTATTACAGATTTGTCAATCATGGTCCGATTTTATCAAAATAGGGGCGAAGAAAACCGTCAGAGATTAAATTTCAGAAAATGCTTATCTCAGGGATAGCGTTTACTCCTTTTCGAGTAGAATCGCATTTGTTTGTTTTGGACTTGAATTTGATAACGAACAGTAGTTAATATCACAAACTGTAGAGTATTGCAGTATTATAACAATTTTTTACATTAAATATGACAGCTGTTTTTTCCTTCTATAGCATCTTTTTTAGCACCGTATTGCAAAGTTAGAAATTTTTGACATGATTTCTGTTTTCGCTGTCTGTAGCATGAAAATCGAATATTTCCAAATATAGATGAATCTATTATTTTGACTGTCTCATGATTTTAAATTTTATTTGATACTGTCGCTCAATGTGCAATATGCATCTTTCGAAAAATAATATAACGAGAGTTCAAATGTCCGGAAAAATGTGAAGTCAAAATCTTTACCGCACAGTGAAATAACACTGATTAACTTATGTTTTGGTATATTCGAAATGGCTCTGATGATATCACTGCTATAGCGGAGCCATCTACAGTGAACAATTGTTAACTTCATTTACTCTGCATTCTGATTATCCATATGCCAAATCCTCTTATATCTTTTCCGTAAGTCTTTATCCATGTGGTTTTAAAAGTTGTTTACGTGCTACTGCGAGTGAATTTATTTTTAGTTAGGGACGAAAGATTCCTACAAAAATTTCTAACGCATTAAATCACAAAAATAATTAAAAAAAATATGATAAAAATTTCTGCAGAAAAATACTGTTGGCAGAAAAAACTGAAATTCTTTCAACGCAGTTTAGTCTTCTTACAAAAGTTACGTTTATCAATGAAAGTTTATTTACTTATTTTATTTATTTATTTACTTAATTTTTTTTTAAATCCTAATCTGATCTTTTACAATTTGAATTTTTCAAAAATGTAATTCTTTCGGACAGATACGAAGATAATTAGGTTTAATACTTTTTCGTTTATCGAAACATTGCATTTTTATTTATGCAGAAATTCCTTTTGGCCTGATCAGATAAAGGATTATCTACATCATAATTTTTAATTTCTACTTCTTACTGTTGTTTAAAATCTCGTTTTAAAGATAGTATTTATTATAATGATACATTTTCTCATGTTATTTTGTTTAGATAATTTTGTTGTTGTGGTTAATTGGTACAAACATTCTTAATTTGTAAATTTATCATTTATTTCTTCCCATGTTATATTTGAAATTATTTTCATATATTATAATATTATGTGCAGGTGGGACGTATTTTTTATATTGCACCTGTAACACAATGGATTTATCCGCATACGCTTATATATATATATATATGTATATATATAAGTGGAACTACAAAATTAGAGTATGTGGTTACACTAACTAATTATATAAAACGAAAGTGTATTTTTATTACCTGATGTATATACATATATATATAAGCAAATTACCGAGGATAAATGAAAATTAATCTCAAAACATATGAGGGTCTTCTTCAGGGAAGCTCCCCTATGTAGGGAATGAAATATGAAAAGTTTCTGACGAAACGTTGGCTATCTAGCCAAAAAAAAAAAAAAAAAAAACACGTTTCTAGCCCCCAATTTCTCGTAGATAGAAGCAAGACCTTACAGCAAACAAATTTAATTAATACAAAGCATAAAAAGCAATTAAATTTATAAATAAATTACAAAGAAAATTAATCAAAATAAAATACAAGAAAATAAATAAATACATACATACTTGGACAAACTTGAATAGTCAGTAGTAGACAAATTTTTAATTTAATATGGAATAAAACTTGAATTTTTAAATACAGAACTAGAACAGAATATTTATAAACCTATGCACGAATGTTACGAAATGAAATATAAAACTATAATAAATAAGTACATTACCAAGTTTAAATGAAAATTAATCCCAAAACAGATGAGGGCCTTAGATAAATTTTAAATATAAGATGGAATAAAACTTGAATTTTTAGACATAGAACTAGAACAGAGTAACAGAACTTGGGCATATATATATATATATATATATATATATAATGTATATAATATATATATATATATATATATATATATATATATACACATACTGGCTACTGAATTAGAAACCTTTAAATTAATGTATTGTTGGATGTCCTTTTACACATTGGACCTCCTTTTGAATGAATAACACCCAGTATTCGTGTGGACAGCGATTCTACATGCTTCTTGGGTGCATTTATGTCCAGAGTTTACCCTAAATTGGCTACACAGACTTTAAGATCCTGTAAATTGGATGGAAGATAAGTTTACTGAATTAATCTCGAACGATTCTGCCACGATGTATGGTTGCATTATGGAACACAAATTATCCGTTAACTTCGGATTTGAAATGTAACATATATTCAATGTATTGAGGAGATACTGAGAGATGAATATTGAGGGATATATATTGAGGGATGCACTTAATATATCAATACGTTCAGGTGCTGCATGGCTTTTTGATTATCCTCAAGTGACACCAGGGGATCACTTCCATACAAGCAGAACATTCCCCAAAGATTTGTAACAGGTTTTGCATGCCTTCGTCGCCAGCGACCAACTGTAGAAACACTTACAGTTTTCTAACTCATTGGCCAGTGTGTGTATATATATCAGAACAGAAGGAAGTTTAATGCTGGAAAAACAGATGGTTAATTGCCACAATATTCAACAAGAGCCTAAATGTGTTACTAAATAACTACAATAATAATAATAATAATAATAATTTGACCAGTAATTTTTTTTTTCTTTTAATTTAGATGAAAACAAGAACCATATAAGAACAAGTCATTTTGCATTAGTACCTCATAAACTAAATGAAATATTACTATTAAAATTCTAAATTGCAATTAAGAAGATAATATAAATAAGCTTTATGTATATTTTATATATATTAGGTTATAAAAATAAGAGTTTGCTTTATTTCTCATTTTTTCTAATAATTTCTGGTTAAATCAATCATTCTTGTCCCTAAAATTATATTTTTAATAAAATAAAGCTGACACACATTCTGAACAAAAACTCCGCTAATCCCCGTATTTTATATTCATGAATTTCTCAAGCGAAACTTTAACTTCGTTGAATTTCTGATAAAGTAATAAATTTCGGAGAACTCACGATGAAATTCATATTTTTGCGTTAGACAGCGAAAAATTTATTCATAAAAGAGATCTTTAGAAATTTATCAATATGTGACTCTTTGTTTAATTAAACTCGCTTGTATTAAAAATAGTTCGACAAAGGTTTATTGTGTTGTATTTATTATCCTGGTAAAAACTCTACAATATATTTTAATTAAAAATATCAGTTTTAGTATTTCATAAAATAATGCAGTATTCGTATATTTATTTTACATTATTCTTTGAAATATGAATTGTAAAGTTTTATAATATAATTTAATTACGAATTGCGATTCCATATGTGATTTTACAGATTTTCATTTAATTTAATTTCTACTGATATACATACGAAAAAGGTTTTATTAATATGAATATTTTTTTTTTTTCTTTTATGTATTAATTTAACGCTTTAAAAGCTGAAAGAAAGAAAAGAAAAAGAAACTTTTTTTAGTTATGAAAATAAAACAATATTCAAATTTTATATATATTTTTTAATTTTTAAAGACCATATGACATTTTAAATAAGTTTCGATTAATGTTATTCATTTAAATGTATTTTTCATTGTTAAAGAATTAAAGCTTTTTGTTTTGTTTTTCATCATTTTTATTAATTTAACATTATTTTATTTTGTATTAGACTCTGATCATGCTATAGCAGACTCAGTCATAAAATAAATAAATAAATCCACCCCAGATTCGTTTCGCCGAAGCTGTCAGACAAAGATGCGGTTAGTACCAATCCATTAGTAATATGGTCCAGTTTATAATGATACTCTAAGATTTTGCTAAGGGGCCATCTACATATTAAAACTGGCATCAACTACATTTTTTAAATGACAATAAACCCAAGATTTTGAATACTTTTTTTTTTTTTTTTTTTTTTTTTTTTTTTGTTATTTGGAACAAACCATTTTAGAAAATGGTATTGTTTATACATTCCTCTCACTTTTTTGAAAAGTTATAAGCTGCCAAAATCAAAGAAAGCTAGTGTTGAATATATATGATGGATTTCATTTTATATTGAAGTAAAAAAGTATTCAATTCAAATTTCTTTCTTTCTTTCCTTCTTTTTTTTTTTTTTTTTTTCTTACTTCATCTCAAACATAGTCCATGCATATTTTCGATTGAAAATATAATTTTAATTATGAAAATTTTCAAAAAATTCAGATTTAAAAAATATATATATATTAATTATGACTTAAAATATTTTTTGCACAAATACAATAAACATCGTCAGAAACATGAGTTTTCAAATTTACAGCACATACCTTAGCACTGATTTTCGAGCTATAATGATACTTCCTTTTTCATTACCATTGATGGACCGTCACCTGTTATCATTGCATCATCTAAAACAAAAAGTAAAAAATCTACAGAAAATGTTTTATTATTTTCATTATTTTCTTAGGGTTTCTGATGATTTTCTAATTAGCGTTCAAACTTTACTACACAAATTAACTTATTTTTGTAAAAATAATGCATCGCAAGCGGGAGATTGTGATATGATGTTTTTCCAAATGAAATTACCCACGCCTACACAGGACGTCTTTCATACACTTAAAGTTATTTGGCAACTTTGACTTGGCACCACTAAAGGTTTCATATAAGAATTTACATTTACATTTAATACTTATAAATTAAATTATATGAGGTTTGTTCAATAAACTATATATTCAGACAACAATTCTTATAGTTTTGATATATTTTTTACAGATTTGATATCTTTAAATTGCGTTTTCTTATTTTGCGTTTTTTCATGCTAAAACATCTACAAATATTAAAGAAAAGACTTATTTATTTATTTATTTTTATTTTGGATGTTTGATAGAATCTACTTAAAAGAATTAAAGATATATTTTGAAATAGATTATTTAGTTTTTGTAAAAAAGTTTAAAAGTGAATTGTTATGCGAATTTTTTTTAAAATAATTATGATTTTTGTTATATTTTTATTTTTAAAATTTCTCTTTCTTAAAGATATTGCAAAATCCATCCCTAACTGTAAATATGTATTAGCTATTTTGACTAACTAATGCATATAAGACGACATCTAAAAAGGCGTTTCTTTAATAACTTCGAAAATAATCTAGTGTGTCACTCACACAACTTTCTCTTACTCTGAAATTTAATACTATAAATACAGGTTGCAGATTAAGAGGTAAGATAACGAGTACTGTTATGTAAATCTGTGTTAAACAATTCAAATTAGGCTTCGGAAGAGTTTTATTTTATAATTAGTTCTGTGTGAGGGGGGAGGGCTGCCACCCCCCTTACCCCCCGTTTCATTAATGCACCTACATTTATGTAGAATTTAATTCGGCTATTAAAAATAATTCTATTTTTAAAAAATAATTTATTAAAATTATTATTTAAAAAAAGTATCTTTTATGATAATGCAGACGATTTCCATATTAGAGAAGTAGTAGAACACTAAATGTAAAAAAAAGTCCATTTTATTCTCAATATTTAAAAAAATAAATAAATAAATAAATAAATACGATTTTTTTCTAAGTTTTTTTTTTTTTTTTCGTTAAAAGTAAAAAAAAAAAAAAAAAAAAAAAAATCGGTAACTTTGTTTTAAATTGTCTCAGATCGATGGTTCAACCATTCGTTTTAAAGGTATTGGCGATCTTTTTTGAAAGATACCAGAAACATGTAAAACCAGAATAATTTTACTTAAACTTATCTCACAAATAAAATGTAAAGTATTAATATCTCAAAATAATTAATAAAAATGCTTGAATAGTAATATAATGTTTAATTATATATTTCATAATTTTTATAACTATATAAAATTAATAAACAAATTAAAAATATTTCTTATTGTTTTTAGTGATGGCACTAAAAGACAAAGGAAATCTGATAAAGGATTTTTCCTCTAATTTGATTTCTTATTTATTTTGATTTCCTTTAAATTTTTGTAATTTTATTTCATGAAAATGTTCAAATTATGTTATTTAGACTAGTATTGCATAAGAAACTAATTTTAGAAGAACAAAAAATTAGTAATTTATATTAATTGAACATGAACAACAGAGGTGGTTCCACCGTACACCGGGTTGTGCACCACTGTGCCCCGGTGATGGGATACAGTGGTCCACTTTGTGAGTGCACACAGTTTATTTTTTTATTCGTATTGTATTCGAAGTATTGTTATAAAAAATTTAAGACATGTCAATGAAGGTTTAAAGAATGTTTGCTAATTTTTTCAAGTACCTTGCTTTTTCATTTTTGGAAAAAAAAAAAAAAAAAAAGTGTAAAAGTGGTCCACTGTGCCCCAGTATCCCCTATAACTTTTTTTTCCATCAGAAACTGATTTATAAATTTCAAATTGCATCCCTAATTCATTTAAGTAGGTTACAATAAACATCCAAAAAGTTATTAACTCTTTTCTTAAATATCTGTAGAAGTTATAGCATTTTTAAGATCATGAATTCATGAAAAAATACAAACTAAGAAAACTTAAATTGAAGAATTTGAATCTGTGAAATATCTATAAAAACAACCATAAGAATTGTTGTCTGAATGTATATTTTATTTAAGAAACTTCATATAGTTCAATTTATAAATATGAAATGGCAATATAGGCTTCTATATGAAACCTTCAGTTGTACCACACTGTTAAAAATTCCTGTAAATTTAATGTAAATATTTATTCAGAGTCTCTGTAAATTTACAGTAATTTTTAGTTAAAAGTGAATAATCGAGATTCTCAGCCTTTATTCTGTATTTTTACCAAATTTTATTATTTAATTTTTTAATTAAAATTAAAAATGGCGGTTTCTACTTTAGAAATAGCATTCTAAGTCCGAAATATATTCTCACCAATAATTAATTAAATTAAGATTAGTTATTAAAGTGAATATATAAAATACGTTTTTTAACATCTCTGTTTATTTTTCTCTGTAATTTTACGTAGGACTTGAGATAATACATTACACAGAGTTTTCTGATGAAATTTTTAACAGTGCAAATCCACATAAATAAAATCTTTCTTACTCTCTCTTTATTAAAGTGTACTGAAAGCTAAAAACAATGCATAAGATAATATTGATAATAAATAAAATATAATTATTTATCTCCGGTTTGTATAAAGAGGGCAAAAAAGTGAAAAGAATAACACCCCAAAAAATAATTTTTAAATATGTGATACTTTTTACTGATTTGCGAAAAGATATCTTTGCCCAGTTCACTATAGACGCATAAAACGATATACAACTCTATTTAATGCTTATTTATTATTGATATTTATGAGGAACCTCTATGTTGAAAACCTGAACAATTAATACATTTTATTCAGCAGTCCTTATTTATTTCTAAATGCTGTTTTAAACACAAAACTATTTTTTTATTTGATAGCTGCTTTTCTGGAGAAGAAAATCTAATCCAGATTTCATATATTCATGAATATCTAACAGCATTCATTTTTCTTGAGGAACATGGAATTTTAAGGAACAAGAATTCAATCATAATATTTTATGGAAGGCATTATTATTTTTTTCCCTCTTAATAATAAAACGATTTACTGCAAATTTTCTGCTTTATCTAACACTTCAATAAGGTATAGTTATGAAAAATAAGTTCAGTTATAAAAGAAATTTTTAAAAATACCAATTAAATTTCAGTTTGATTTTATTATTTATACTTTCGTTTCCCTTTTAACGTAACAGGATTACAAAAGATGTTAGATAAAATGATATATATATATATATATATATATATATATATATATATATATATATATATATATATATATATATTTATATTTATATATATTACTTTTTATTAATTAAATTTTTTTGGGGGGGGAGGGGGGAATTTATGTGTTAAGAGAATGTGCTGGTTGAGTAATCTTATAATGTTTTCAATCAACATATTAAAACTTAATTACTAGAATAAGACTTTGGCTTAATTTCTCGAGAACGTATAATACCTAATTTTGCACATCACTGAAATCTATGTTATTGTATGGAAAAGTTTGTTTTTACAATTATTCATTACTTTTTTTTTCTTTTTTTCTTACATTTAGAAAAATCACACTCTGTAAATTAGTACTCGTATTTAAAAAAAAAAAAAAAGGAATTTTCCCATTTTTAAAATTTTATTTTCTAGCTGAAAAATACGAAAAATGCACTTAGTTATTTTATAACTCAAAAATAAAATTTAAATTAAAAAAATTAAGTTTTAAGATTGGAGTACTAATGTGACGGTTGTGAATTTTTACTTCCTTATACAAAGTATAAGGAAGTATAGTAATCCCGATTTGCGAAATGGATTTTGTATTTCACATTGCTCGAAAACGAATGATCGCTGAGTGTTGCCAATTTATACGTGTGACTGTCATGATGTCTAGCTGCACACCTGCAAGTGTCGTCTTAACACGAGCTCTCGTTTTAGAGATATAAGGGATTTTACACGATTTTTCGTGACGTCTGTATGTGTGTGTGTGTGTGTGTGTGTGTGTGTGTGTGTGTGTGTGTGTATGTCGCATAACTCAAAAACGGCTGGACGTAGAAAGTTGCGAATTGGTACATAGGTTTTTTATAACATCTAGTTGCGCACCTCCCTTTTTGGACTTTGTGTGATTTTCCGTTTTGGAGATATTTAGGAAAATTAGGTTCATAATGACAAAAATACATAGGTTTTGGCCATAATGCATCAAAAAACGGTAATAACTCAAAAACGGTTTAGACAAATCTTGCAATTTAACTGACTTTCCGATTAGCTAGACATTTAAAACTTTCATAAAAGCTCAGAACACGTTGATAAATATTTTTTTTTTTTTTTTTTATTTTTAGCCAACTGTTTCCGATACCTGCTGCCTACAGCAGCGTTTATGCGATTAAACAGAAAATTTATTTAACTAACTTCCCGACTAGCGACGTTTGAAACTTTCAGACTAGATCAGAACACGGTGAAAATGCATTTTTTTAATACTTTTAGCTAACTGTGTAGGGTCCCTGCTGCCTTCAGCAGCGTTACCAGTTCAAATCTTGGAATCGATTTTTAACTAACTTCCCGACTAGCTAGACATTTAAAATTTCCGGAAAAGCTCAGAACACGGTGACAATGCATTTTTTAAAGTTTTTTAGCCAATTGTTTCGGGTCTCTGCTGCCTTCTGCAGCGTTTATATGGTTCAACAGAAAATTTATTTAACTAACTTCCCGACTAGGTAGACATTTGAAACTTTCAGAATAGTTCAGAACACGGTAAAAATGCCTTTTTTTAATACTTTTAGCCATTTTTTTCGGGTCCCTGCTGCCTTCGTCAGCGTCGCCAGTACAAATCTTGCAATCGGTTTTTAACTAACTTGCATAAAAGCTCAGAACACGGTGATAATGCATTTTTTTTTAAAATATTTTTAGCCAACTGTTTCGGGTCCAATGTCAATGTTTTTTAACATTATGTATATTTCTAAAAGTGTATCAGAAAGTCATGTGGTGCCCACATGAGATTTTTTTTTAATGTGAAAACGGAACAATATCTTCTGTATAAATAAAGAGAAGCGTCTTTCTGTGTGTGGGTGTGTCTGTCTGCGCTCTGGTGCTCACACTACCGATCACAGAGCTTCCAAATTTGGCATATAGGGTCCTGCTGGTGTGCCCCTCACCGAGAGTTTTTCGAATTTCGAATTTGAATTTTTCTAATTAATGTTTTTACGATTTTAAATATTGGCTTTTTTGTTTTATTTTTCATAGATTTATTCTTTTAATGTAATCGTCTGCGTATCTTGGCAACGGTTATTACGCAACTTATTTTTTAGTTAATATATTCATTTCAGGGAGATTTTTTTTTTTTTTTATGTTTATTTAAAATAAAATCGTAATGTAGTAGAAAAGATTAAGTATAAGAAGTTTTAAATTTAAAAACGTCTTTATAGCAGTTATTTTTAATAATTTTATAGTAAAACAGCTTCTAATTTTTCATTTTTTTTAATTAATTCCTTAAAAAAAAAAAAAACTTTTACTTATTTTTTTTATTTTTTTTTTACAGCATTTACCGGAAAAAATGGTAGTATATACATAGTAAAAAGGATTAAACTGAGTAAAAATTATTTATTTTTTATGCGTATATTTATTTATTTATTTATTTAATCTACTTTTTTATTTTATTTTATTACACTGGTCAGAATCAAATAGTAATATGGTGTAATGATCAGGGGCTATAAAATACATGGTTCAAAAACTAAAATATTTAATAGATGCTGAGATACAGTCATCTTTAAATCGTAGTTCTTAAATAATGGTAGATCCCCCCTGTCGTCGATAAATATTCAGATTGAAGTGCCCGGGAAAAATCCTTCTGCAGGCATGGGAAACCTAAACCTGATGCAGTGCGGGAGAAAAAAGAGCTGCCGTTAAGCAGCGGGTTCCGAAGCGAGGTTTGTGGCAGTTTCAATGTTTTTATATATATATATATATATATATATATATATATATATATATATATATATATATATATATATATATATATATATATATATATATATCTACAATGTGGTGTAAAAAATAAGCACTAATTCAATTCTTTTTAAAATTCATTTAAATATAGTGGCTAGCGAAGCGGGCGTAGCCTGCTAGTAATACTAATAATAATAAATTATATTAGGTAAAGAGTAATTATGGAAACAAATGTTGTCACAGAATAACATAGACCTTGACTGTAGGCAAGATTAGTTACTGTACGCTCTTAACCAATTGAGTAAGCGTAAACATTATTGTGAGGGGGGGGGGAAATGAAAAAAGAATGGAGCTGTTTTTTTCAACGCGTAGCGTAGTTTCTGTACCACAAATGTTCTTCTCATACCTAAATTTAACTCACGCATAGACTATTGAGAATTATTTTTAATAAAGCAATTTTAGTTAATTTCACCAAAACGTAATTCCAAACATTTTTGCATTTCTTTTTTCTGTTCTTTTTTTTTTTTTTTTTTTTTAATAAAATGTCAAGTTTTAATTTTGTTAATATTTACAAGCTATTATTTATTTATTTATCTATTTTTTTTTTTTTTTTTTCAATTTTTCATTTTTACTTTCCTTTACATATACAAAAATAAAGTATTGGATTCGTGAAAATTTTCGAACACCAGTTTTTGGCGGATTTAAACGTTTTGAGATCTTCTGAACACGATCTAATTATTTTTAGAAAATATCTGTCTCTGTGTGTATAAAAAATTGTGTGGAAGCTGTATTTGGCGTACCAATTAACGAAAATTAAACAACTTGGTATTTAGTTGGAACTTGACTTAAACTGGTGCTCATTTCATTTGGGGATCTATCGCTGGAAAGGTTGCGCTGTGATCCCATTATTTACTACTTTTGAATATGGCAGTATAGGACAAAATTTCGTAAAAGTGTACAGAATGAGAGTTATTTTTAACAAACGATTGTAAAATTAATAATAATTAATAAGAAAAATAATAAGAAAATAAGAAAAAATGATGTACATGTAAAAGTAGTGCACTTCATCGTCCCGCGGGATATAAATTTTCAGTTGGGTATAATTAAAAAGAAAAAAAAATCATGTATATACCTTTAGATTGAATGGTTGAAATGTAGGTGGATCTGTGATAATTTAAAACCATTTCACGGATTTTTTTTTTTTTTTTTTTTTTTTTTTTTTTAACGGGCAAGGGAAAAAAAAGAAAGAAAGAAAGAAAAACAAAAGGAAAACAAAATTCCAGAAATTAGATTTTATATATTTACGCTAGCTATATTTTAAAGCAAAAATTTTTCGGATATCTTTTTTTTTTTTTTTTTTTTTGAAATATGGAAGTTTTCTTAAAATCCCGCCATCCCCGTCTTGTCCTAAAAAAGGAGCGAATTTTGTGAAATCGCTTCTTAGGGGGTGCTTACGCTATATGTTCTATAATCTAACCCAGTTTCGAGCCAGTGACTCCAATAGGTTTTGCTGTGGGTTGATAAGTCAGTGAATAAGTGAGTAAGTGAGTGGAAATACTCTTTTATATAAAGAAATTTCGTATAATAATTTATATTAAAAATATTGAAAAGGTGAAAAGACAACGTATCTTATCGAACGATTGACCCCATATAAAATCAACACCGGTTAATGACAAGGTTAGTTAAATTTAGTCCCTTCGTTTCAAGATACAGCGTTCGCAGATTACTTTTTTTTACATGTACTCATACAAATAGACAGACCAGAATTTTTTTTTTTTTTTTAAAAAAAGAACTATCAAAGGACATATGTTCAGGCCATCACAAAATATTCACAAAATATATAAATCCATTGAAAACTGTAGGTCGAAAATTTCCACAATCAAAATAGTTTATTCTTATGTATATAGAAGAATGTAAAGGGAATAGTCTCAATTTTGTGGAATTTACATATATTAAATATGTTTTCAGATCATCCACTATGTTTTTATCTATTTACATAAATCAAGTGCTTACGAGAAGAATCGGGAATCATGTTCGCCTTCGTGAATAAAATAATATCAGCCTTAACATAATTCGTTTAAAGGGAGAGACTATTTTTAAATATGAGAAAATGGAGAAATTTTCGATGATATTTCAGAAAAAAAAAAAAAAAAAAAGTATGAATACATGTTCAAACAGTTCTTTATGTGTGTGTGTGTGTGTTAACTAATATGATCTTACTCTATTGATTAAAAATATAATTTAGTTTACTTTGAAATAGAAATTTATTTTATTGCAGATTATTTTTCAAAAAATCCAAGGGTGCTTTGTCACTGCACGTATGATATTTCAAAAAGTATTTGAGATATCAACTAAAAATTTTTCTCAACCATACATTTTGACATAATGAATAAAATGAACTAATAATAAGATGTTCTGTTATAAAAAAAAAAAAAAAAAAGATTGTGGAAAAAAGAAATAATGGTAATTTCATATTTCAAATTTAATTATTAATTGAACTACATATTATTAAAATAAGTAAGCCTTTTATTTCAGATTCTTAATTTGAATGTTTGTTTCATTTCATGTAAAATTTATAAGGATAAAACAAATTGCAATTGAGATATACTGCACGCAGTAAAAAAGCACCCTTGATTTCTTTCTCTCTCTCTCTCTCTTTTTTTTTTTTTTTTTTTTTTTTTTTAAATAATTTGCAATAAAAAAAATATATATATTTTTTTTAAGTAAGCCAAAATAATATTTTCAATCAACAGAGTAATGCTAAAAAAAAAAAAAAAAAGTTTGTACATGCATTCATTTTTTTTTTTTTTTTTTTTTTCTGAAATTCGCTCCAAAATTTCTTCATTTTCTCATTTTTTAAAGTAGGCTGACCCTTTACATCTTTCAAAATTTTGCATTCTGTTTTAGATTATTAAAATTAAAGAAGTTCTCTTATTTTTAAATTAAATAGAAAATTGATTGAAAAGAAACAAGCAGATCTTGACATTCTGTATGTTATTTTAAGCGAAATTTTCTAAGATAAATCATTATTATTTTTCCATTGAAAATTGAAAGAAATTTCTGCAAGTGCATTAAAAATTTTATTATTCTCCCGATTTCATATTTTAAAATACATTATCGTAACACTCCATTTTTTTTTCAAATAATATAAATAGATTATTCTAATAATTCATAGATATTATTTTAATAATCTATCAATAGATTGATCTATGTATCTAACTATTTCCATGTTTTACATGAGAAAATTTTCACTTTTTATTTTTGAAGTTTTATTTTATTTTATTTTTATTTTTATTTTATTTATTTATTTATTTATTTTTACTCTAAAGTGTTCTCGCAAATGTGGTCTGTTAAAAATAAATTATGCATAAGTGTGCGTGTGTGTTTGTGTGTGTGTGTGAAAATTACATGTAACAGCAGAAAAATCAAACAAATAAAATAGATATATTACAGAAATACGAATAAAGATTAATCAAAAGTATTTAGAAAAATGGAACATAGAATTTAAAATACATTCGCTCAGCAGTAACTTTTTAAAAAACAGTTTTATTATTATTATTATTACTATTATTATTATTATTATTATTATTATTATTATTTTAATTATAACACTTAACTTAAAAGCATATATTTTGTTTAATAATTTTTTAGCTCAAAAAATATTTATAGCTTATTAGGGAAAAATACATACTTGAACTTATTATTTATTTAATGTTTATAAAATATTACATAAGGCTTCAACGATACTTTATATATTTTTTTTATTTAATAGTCTACTTCGTCTCACATACTCAGCATTTTTTTTTTTTTTTTTTTTTTTTTTTTTTTTTTTTTTTAAGGAAAAATTATGATTTTTTAACTTTTTCCCTTTTTATAGACAAAAAGTGCGGAAAGCTAAAAATACCTTAAAAAAAAAAAAAAAAAAAAAAAAAAAAAATCTTTGTTACATTTAAATTTCTGCACATTAATACACCATGAATACATAACCATAAAAAGTCTGATACTTACTCTTAATAAACACAACATTTTCAAGTGCTTTATCATGGGATGACA
The DNA here is from genome assembly GCA_963930645.1 of Salticus scenicus. Lineage (NCBI taxonomy): Eukaryota > Metazoa > Arthropoda > Arachnida > Araneae > Salticidae > Salticus > Salticus scenicus. Next base: position 101,678,722 of record OZ005652.1, read on the forward strand.
TTTCAATTTATTTCAAGCAATGAACATCTAAATTATAATCTATACATTTGAATAAACAGGCAGAAAAAATTAATGATACATTATTACGCTAAGTATTCACTCCCACACTCTACATTCTCTTAGAAAAAAAAAAAAAAAAAAAAAAAAATTGTGACGCCCTCATTAAAATTTCGTTTCCTTTTAAGCTCGTTGGTGCTTAAAAATAAAATGACACTAAGAAAAATAAATAAGATGAAATTACTTTCAAAGATTGTAATTTTAACTGAGCATCAAAAGAAAATGAGTCACTTGCTTCAGCTAAATCGGAAGAAATTAAAAAATAAAATTAAGAAGAAAAAGAGAAAAAGAAAAAGCCCCTTTTAAGAAGAAAATTTAGTAAGATATATAGCGTGAACACTTTTTCATTATTTTCAAGAGGTTTTATCGTGAAAGACATAAGTGTTAAGAGCAGAAATACTTTAATGATGTTTTAGAAAAATTATTACGTTTTAAGCATTTTTTTTTTCTTTTATGTTTATTGTTTATAAGTTCTGATATCAAGTTTTTAAATATATATATTTTTTTATTTTTGAAGAAGAAGTTGAAATACTTTGTAATATAGTTTTTTGATCTACAAAAATGATTATTAAAATGTTACATTCAAGGGATGCTATTCAATTAATTAATTTTAATTTACGTTTCTTTAACACTTGAGCATCATAAATTGAATTATGTAATGATTTAATAATGTATGCAAGAATGGCATATATTTTTAACTAAAACGCTTGATAAATATTATCAATGCTGTTAAGGTATTTTAATTATGGAAAAATAATAGGAAACTGCTAAAATAACTTATTACCAATTTTTGCATTCGATTTACACTTAATTTATATATCAGTAATAGTTACAATAAATAAATAAATAAATAAAAATATAATATCTGTCAAAGAGAGAATTTAGTTTAGTACGGTGGAATATTAATTTTAACCTGTAAAATTTTAATTATTAATTATTAATTTTCTATTATTAATTTTTATTTTAAATTATTTTTTATCTCATTTTTTGGCTGCAGAACTGGGCCACATACTTTTTTAAAATGACTGAAATGAATTAAAATGAAGTGTTGCCACCTAAATTTTAAACTTGAAATAATTTAAAAAAAATTATTTGACGTGTCAAAACACTGTTTCCAACCATGGATTTAGAAAATTTTCCCCTTTCATTTGTTACCCAAATTTGTAACGATAGAACTGATATTTTTAATTTACAATGATGGGAAAAAAAAAAAAAAATCCCAACACCAAGAAAAAATTATTGTACAGTAATGAAATTTCAGCATTACATTTGTCTAGGTAACATATTTAATTGATTAAAGTTTCAAGATCACAGGTAGAGCCATTGTCGAGAAGAGCCATTGTCGAGAAGAGCCATTTCAAATGTGAAATGTTGGTACATTAGTAACCGGTGTAACCGCCAGAATTTTGAATGCAAGCATGCAAACGTGCATGCATTGTGTCGTACAGGTGTCGGATATCAGTTTGTGGGATGGAGATCCATGCCTGTGGCACTTGGGGGGTCAATGCAGGGACGGTTAATGCTGGTTGTGGATGACGCTGGAGTTGTCGTCCAATGATGTCCCATGCGTGCTCGATTGGAGAAAGATCTGGTGATCTAGCAGGCCAAGGCAACATGTCGACACTCTGTAGAGCATGTTGGGTTACAACAGCGGTATGAGAGGGCGATCGTTATCCTGTTGGAAAACAGCCCCTTGAATGCTGTTCATGAATGGCAGCACAACAGGTTGTATCACTAGACTGACGTACAAATTTGCAGTCAGGGTGCGTGCGATAACCACGAGAGTGCTCCTGCTGTCATACGAAATTGCTCCCCAAACCATAACTCCAGGAGTAGGCCCTGTGTGTCTAGGCCGCAGACAGGTCGCTAGAAGGCGTTCACCTGGTCTTCTTCTAACCAACACACTGCTATCACTGCGACCAAGGCAGAACCGGCTTTCATCAGAAAACACAACAGATCTCCACTCCGTCCTCCAATGAGCTCTAGCTTGACACCACTCACGTCGCAAACGGCAGTGGTTTGGAGTCAGTGGAATGAAAGCTACAGGGCGTCTGGCTCGGAGCTGTCCTTGAAGTTACCGATTTGTAACAGTTCGTTGTGTCACTGTGGTGCCAACTGCAGCTCGAATTTCAGCTGCAGACGCAGTACGATTAGCCACAGCCATACGCCGAACACGGCGGTCTTCCCTCTCAGTAGTGCCACGTGGCCGCCCGGAACCCGGTCTTCTTGAGGCAGTACCTTCCCTTGACCACTGCTGCCAACACTCATGCACAGTGGATACATTCCTGCCAAGTCTTTCTGCAATATCGCGGAAAGAAAACCCACCTTCTCGTAGCCCTACTACACGACCTCGTTCAAACTCAATGAGCTGTTGATAATGGCTTCTTCGTCTTCTTAGAGGCATCCTTGACTAACTTTAACCCACTACGTCAAATCTCAACTGTAAATAACAATCACGAACCTTACAGCGCTTATTTAAAGCAAACCTCATTTGCATGTTCATAGTGTCGATACTAGCGCCACACTTATGCGCGTAGCTCGAAATTTGAATCGACGTCATCTTTCAGATGTATAAACACGCCTACCAAATTTCGTTTATCTAGCACAGCTCCTTCCTGGTGTTGGGATTTTTTTTTTTCCATCAGTGTATTTTGCTATTACACAAAACTGGTCTACAAAAACTCCAGATTGAAACTAATAGTAACCCCCCCCCCCTCAAAAAAAAAAAAAAAGGTAACTGAATAAAACCAGTATGTATCGACTACCACGAAATTTTCTTATATATTATCTTATAGAAATTCATGCAGTATAAATTGCTTACGACAATTATTTGCTATGATAAATGCAGATAGAGAAATATAACACTAAATATTGAAAAAAAAATTATTTTGTGCCAACGTCTGAGAAATTGCTTTGTTTTTATTTCATCATTATTATTATAAAATAGATAACTTTGTTTAAATTTATTGCAGATTAATTGCATAAACATCAGTGAAGCCCTCACTGTGGAGATTCAAAAAGATATTGGATTCCGACTGTGTGTTTGTCTGTTTGTTTGTCGCGCGATTGCGGCCGGAAAAGACTCGCTATTGACTTGCAACTTGGAACACATGTTCACATGCAAACTGGAATTAGATGTATAGTTTTTGGTGTGTATTCAATTTGTAGTTCATGTACAGAGATAAAACAAAATTTTTCTTATCATTAGGGCCTATGGACAAATGTATCGCGATATTGACCGCAAAAATCACGCTTATTGACTCGCAATTTGGTACTCATTATCCAAATAGAATTAGCTGTATAGTTTTAGGTGTGCCTCCAATTGTGTTTGTGTGCAGGGACACACCAAAGTTTTTCTTATCATTACGTCTATGGACAGACTTTGTATGTACAGCAATAACGGCCGCAAAAATCCTCCTGCTTGCGAATTGCTACACACGTTCAGGCTCTGTATAGAAATAGCTCTATAAGTTTTTATGCCTATATTGTCTGTGGACTGTGTACAAGGACGCGCCAAAGTTTTCCTTTTCATTAAGGCCTATGGGGTGAATTTCGTTTAAACGGATTTTAACGTCGTCATTCTGCATTATGAAATTAGCAAAATGAAATTAGCATACATTCCTGAGATACTTAAAGTGATTTTTTCTGTAGAAAATATGTGCTTTTAGGCTTCTTAATTAATATACAGTAAATTACAAAATAGTTCTGACACTATCCCGTAATCATCCAAATTATGTCAAATTTGAGAAATTCTTCATAAAAAAAGGAGAATAAGTTGAATGGTTTTTACTGATGTGTACAATGTTAATGGTTCGTTTATAGAGACACACAAAAAAAAAATCACGACATTATTTCCTATAGACAAATTTTTACTTAAGCACATTTTAACGGGTTTATGCAGCATTCAACATAATGCAATTAACATACATTATAAAGATATATTAAAGCATGTTTACTCTAAAAAAAGGATATGGACAGACGAAATAATTTATTTACGGGACTAAACAAAAGAATTCGGATGACATTCTGTAGTCATCCAAATGATGTCAAATTAGGTTGAAATAATTATGAGTTATAAGTAATTAAATAGGTGTAATCTTTTTTTAGTGTATATAATTACTGTGGCTTCTTTCTCGGAACACATTAAAGAATTTCGTAATATTACGGTCTATATTCGGTATTCCTTAAAAGTGTATTTTAACACGATTACACCCCATTAAATGAAATGAAATTTTACTGGAATTTTAAAAGCATGTTTTTCTGTGGAAAAGTATGGGCATAGAATTGGTAATTAATTTACATGGTTACACAAAATAATTCCGATATGTTATGTAATCTTTTTGCATGAAATTTGGTACAAGTATTTATGAATTACAGGGAATTAATACAAGGCTATCAGTTATTATGAACATATACATACATACAGTACAGCTATATACAGATAGTTATAGAAAGAGATATAGAGTGGGGGGTTGAGGGGGCGGCAGCGCCCCTCGGAAACGTTTCTGTTTATGTAGGAAGTCAATCGAATCAATATATAAACATATATATATATATATATATATATATATATATATATATATATATTGCACAATAAGAAATAAATAAAAACGATCTGTAGAATAATGCTTGACGCAAATTGAACGTTGAGGCTCTTGATCTGCAGATCCACTAGTTAACCAATATTTAAAATTTATTGACTTGTTCTTTTGAAAGATACCCATCTTAAAGAGGTACCAACCCTCAGTAAGTATTTCTCTCCACCCTCGAAAAGAGAGTTAGATGCCCTACGTACGCATTTTATTTCTAGTTTATTATTGCTATTATCAATAATTCTTATTAATTTCACGATTATTCGTTAAAAATAATTCTCATTGTGTACATTTTTGCGAAATTTTATCTTATATTGTCCTATTAAAAATTTAGATAAAAAAATGGAATGACAGCGTTAAATCCCTAAATGTAATCATCAGCACAAATTAAAGTCAAAATACAACTAAATGTGGAGGTTAGTTAAATTTTGTTCATTGGTTCGTAAGATACATCGTCTGCAAAATTTTGCGTACACAATTACACTCGCACACAGACACACATTTCCTAAAAATGGACAAATGATGTTCAGGACATCTTAAAAATGCGAATCTATTCTTAACAATACCTAGTAAAATTTCATAAATCCAGCACTTTATTTTTATGTATATAGAAGAAGGTTATAAATACATTTTGTTTTTGTTTTTTGTTAAATTTGTAGTATAGATTGTCAGGAATTATAATGAAATTATTTTTGTAATAAATAATAATTACTTTTACTATCACTATTTTTTTTTATTTTTTAGATATGTACGTTACTTCAAATTATTTATTATGAATTCATGCATTGTACGTAAAGTCTATATTCTAAGACTTCTCAGATAAATATCAAAAGTATTCTAGCCATTATTAATTAATTTATTATCGTTTAACCGTGTACGTTCATCTGTACATCATTATCATTATTTCTTAAATTCAGGCACTATATTTCATTGTAAATAAATTATGATAGACTGAAATTTATTATATTAAATGTATCTTTCATTAATTTCAATACCGGTTTACTGTTTCTCTTCTAAATAATTTATAATTTCGACCAGGCAAATCAATGCATGATTAACACATCATGTTTATATCTCAAAATTAGCTCGCATATCCAAATCAGTATTAAATTTATCCGGCTGTAACTAATCAGCATTTCGTAAATCTTGCACTTCTAGAATTTCTAAATCATAAAATCCTTCCAATAAGCTGTATTATTTTCGATTTAAATTATTATGATAATGCAAAGTGATTTAATATCTTTATTAAGATTATACTTAATTACATTGTATCAGATGATTTCAGAAATAAAATTATTTTTCTCACTATTTAATTTATTTCACTTTGTGTCAATTTCAAAAATTATTTGCTTGAAAAAAAATTAATAATAATAACGATAAAAATTAATAAATAATTATTATTAAGCATAAATACAGACATAAAGTAAAGCAAAATTTAAAATTTTTCGCATTTCAATTCTACATACAATTTAGATTTATTTTGTTAAAACATTATGTTTGAAAATAGAGAAGAAAAGGGAAAAAATAAATGTGAATACATAAATAATGATGGTATAAATATAATGACAAGTATAATATATGTGAAAATATAATATGGAAATAATTATGAAAGAAAATACACTTCCAGCTCTTTCGGAAGGGTAGGTTGATTTCTTTTTTCTTATCAAGTAGCCGCCATATTGAAACAAAATGGCGGCTACAAATTATTAATGGAATTGGTAGAAATGTAGATATGGGTTATGCGCAAAAGAAGTTTTAAGCAATCGGTTCATAATTACCTTTTTTTCTGAATTTTAAATTCTCAAGTGGCCGGCACTTGTAAACAAGATGCTGGGATAAATTGGCAAACAAGTATATCATTTGCATTTGTGAGAAAAGTCTACTGCACAAATTTAGTTCGAATTGATTCAAAATTTCAAAAGTTATCGCGCTGACAATTTAAATGGTCGCCCCTTGGAACAAGATGACGGAGCAAGTTGCTCAATGAAGAGATTTAAGATATTTGTAAAATAAACCCTCTTTCTGTCTTTGGTTCGAATAAATTCAGTATTTCAAAAGTTATCGCTATAACAAATTCTCATCTGGCAGATTTCAAGTTATCACAACTTGGAAATGAAATTGGGGAGAAACTTGTCCACCGAAATCATAGATATTTGAATGATATATCCATTTTTCAACTTTGGTTCAAATTAATTAAATATTTCAAAATTTACCGTAATAACAAATGATCAAGTGGCCGCCACTTGGAAACAAAATGACGGAGCAAGTTGAAAAGCAAACTCGTACAAGATATTTGAAACATACGTTCACTGCCCAACTTTGATTCGAATCAGTATTTCTAAAGTTATTGTTATGACAAATTTTCAAATGGCAGTCTAAGTGGCTGCTATTTGGAAACAAAATGGTGGAGAAACTTGCCGAGAAAAATCATCTATTTGTATGATAAGCTCTTTTTCCAACTTCGGTTCAACCTAATTCAGTATTTCAAAAATTATCGTGATGAAAAATTTTCAAGTGGCACCGTGATTTCAAATGGCTACGACTTGGAAACAAAAACAAAATTGGACTGAAATGGCCAGCGAACTTATCTGAGATATTTGAATGATAAATCCAATACCAAAATTTTATACAAATTGATTCAGTAAGACAAAAGTTATCATAAAGACAAATTTTCAAGTGACTGCCACTTGAAAATAAAATGGTGAAGCAAGTTACCATGCGCACTTATCCAAAATATTTGAACCGTGATTTCATACCCAATTTTAGTTTGAATCAGTTTAGTATTTAAAAAAATATCGTGATGCCACATTTTCAAGTTGCAGCCTGATTTCAAGAGGCGACAACATGGAAACAAAATGTCAGAACGAGTTGCCCAGTAAACTCATCCAAGATATTTCTAAGGTAATTTCACTGTCCAATTAGCATTTAAAAAGTTATCTTCATGATAAATTTTCAAGTGGTAGCCAGATTTTGAGTTGTTACCCTTCGTTTTTAGCATCTGCATTTGGTTAAAAATGGAGGTTACAGTTCATTAATAATCGTGATTCAGACCTATATATTGTCTACATGTACATAAAAAATTAAAAAAAATCCGGTCTTAAATACACTTTTTACAATGTGAATTTCAAAATTTTGAATGGTTTCCACTTAAAAAAAAAAAAAAAAAAAAAAAAAAAAAAAAAATAGCGGAGAAACTTGATTAGCGAACTCATTCAAAATTTTTATAAGGTAAATTCGCTATCCAAATTTGGTTCGATTTGGAGTATTATTTCGGAAGATATCGTGATTATAAATTTTCAAGTGGTAGTCTGATTTCACATGGCTCCGCTCACTTTAAGATATCTGCCAATTGGCGAATATAGTTCATTCACAAACTTGGTTAATACCTTATATCGTCTATGTATACATCCAAATTCAAATTCGCAATGCGCTTTTTACAATATAAATTTGAAATGTATAACAAACAAAATGGCAGAGCAACTTGGTTTGTTAAGAAACTCATCCAAGATAAGATAAGTAAAGTTCCAAGATAAGATAAGTTCCTGTCCAAAATAAGTTCCTAAAACTGACAAAACTTGTTTCGATTTGGAGTATGATTTCGGAAGTTATCCTGATGTTAAATTTTCAAGTGATAGCCTGATTTTAAGTGGCCCCGTTTAATTTCAGATATCTTCCACTTTGTTAGAAACGGCGGATAAAGTTCATTAATAAACTTGGTTGAGACCCTTATGTGGTCTTTATTTACATCAAAATTCAAGCAAATCCAGCCTTAAGTACGCTTTTTACAATGTGAATTTGAAATTTTCAAGTAGCCGTAATTTAAAAAAAAAAAAAAAAAGCCGGAGCAACTTGGTTATCGCACTCGTCTTAGATATCTACAAGATAAGTTCGCTGACCAAATTTGGTTCTATTTACAGTATTATTTCGGTAGTTGTGATGAGAAATTTTTTATTATATATATGTATAGATAGATAAACGAAGTGATTACAATAGGTCGATTTCTAAAGAAATCAGCCTAATAAAGATAGGACAAAAAACTGAAAAACTTCGTTGCCCGATTTCTGTTATCTGACAAAAATATTAAAAAATCACGATAATAATTATATTTTAATATATACTGGCCAAATTAAAAATCTAGGCAAGAAGAATTTTTTACATATATATATGTTTATATATTTTCCATGTATTATTTCGTACTATTTTCCGCGTTTCTATGACTTATTGTATTGAGACTGCAGCAGTAATTAAAACTTCCATTTGTATCAGAATCAAGCAATAAACAGTAAAAAGTGCGTGTAAACAGTAAGAAGTTCTTGCGAGACGCAATATCAGTGATGTGAAGTAAAGGTCTATTGTTATCTTAAACGAGAATGATTTATGCCTTTGTACTATTGGTGACTGAAAGTAAGTAAAAAGGCCCTTAAAACCAAGAACAAAATCAGGCCTTAAATTCAAGCTCTATAATTTGAATACACATTGGTCGTGTACCAATAATTTTGGTCTGGGAAGCAATTTCCTATGACAACAAATGTAGCAGCAATTTTATCCATGAGATCGAATACTGAACGGTTGTTCTGTCATTCGTGAACAGTATTTAAGGAATATTTTCAAAAAAAAAAATATATCGTTTGTCCTAATATCCATGCTTTTAACTAACGTGTTCTACAGAGTGTCCTTGCCTTGCAGGATTACTACATTTTTCTGCTATCGAGAACGTATATGGACATGGTTGAACGTCATGTCAACAGTTATCCATAGTAAACATTAGCCGTTGTTGATTTGACTGACAAAATACAGCAGACTTGGTACTGTATCCAACAGAATAATGTAATGCTTCAGTAAGGAAGTATGAGTGAAAGTTTGCATGTTTTGTTCAATGTCGTGGTTACTACAGCGGTTGTTAACGTAACCGACATTACACATTTCAAATGGCTTTTCTCGCACATAATTTAATTCGGAACTTAAAAATTTAATCAGTTAACAATATTAGCTATGCATTTGCTTTGCCTATTTTTTTTTTTCTTTTTTGTAGAATTACGTGCCAATGATATAACACTAAACTATCCCGGTGACATTCCAGCCGACATTATTAACTTATCGTCGTAACATTCTTCACATTTTATGATTAGACTTCACACACATAAGTCACAAACCATAAAATGATTACTCACTATAAATTATGATAAGTTAGGAGATAATACTTCTCTTTAAATATATTAAAGGTCAATGAAGAATTTTCTGAGATACTAATCTGGTAGAGCATTAGCTGGCTAAAGAATAAGTGTCTGGATTGGTTCTTGACAGGGACATTTTTCACTCATTCTAAATTGATTCATCTTTCTGTTCAAAATTTCTTAACCATTATGATTGATGAAAAAAAAAAAAAAAAATCAGGAGAGTGAAGAAGAATGCAGTGAATTCGATTTCTATGTTGTATTAGAGAATTTTCTGTTATAAAAAAAGCACCACAGAACTGGCGCTTAAAAGTAATATGTACAAAACTTTTAATAAACACAATAAAATAAGAAAACTTGCAACAATTGTTTTGGGTCGAAAGAAAACAGACCCTTCGTCAGGTGAACAAAGTAGGCACGAGTACTTCAAACAAAGGTTGCGTTGCAGTTTTGTTTGCAGCGCTCGTGCTTACTTTGTTCGCCTAACTAAGGGTGGTGTTTTCTTTCGGACAACTGTTGCCAATTCTTGTATTTTATGGTGTTTATTCAAATTTTTGTACTTATAATTTTCCGTTAGGTCTTTTGTATGACAAAGTCTCCTTCGTTTCTATCCTCTAAGCGGCGACTCATAAGCGAACTTCAAATCAAGCATACTCGTACGTGTCTGATATGAATAAAAAAATAAATAAATCTACAACAATACTAATATGTTGAGTAAAATAATAATAATAATAATAATAATAATGAATGATGATATTTATTTTTCAAGGTTCTAATTAGAATTTACCGTTTATATTTGATACTAAATGTTTATCTAACTTTGAATATTATAATATTATTTTCCGTTAGCTCTTTTGTATGACAAAATCTCCTTCGTTTCTATCCTCTGAGCGACGACTCATAAGCGAACTTCAAATCAAGCATACTCGTACATGTGTGATATAAAAAAAAATAAAATAAATAAAACTACAACAATGCTAATATGTTGAATAAAATAATAATAACTAGCTGGAACCCGTCGAATTCGACGATCACTTTATTGACCGTAATGTTTCAAAAATTGTCGCATCATTATTTAAATGTATTTCATGTTAAAACATCTAATATAATTTACAACATTTCACTTAAAAGAAAGTCGAAAAAATGCTTATAAATATAAATATTATATATGACATCACTTTCTACAATGTACTGTCAATGTCACGTCAAACTGACTCCAAACAAACATATGCTATCTTTTATTTTATATTTCATATAATACTAAGACTATATGTTAGCTGATCCGTCCGGCGTTGCCCGGGCCCATGATACCTTAAATGAACCTTAAATTTGTATTATTTTATACCTTTAACACGATTTTGTTTAAATTTCTGTTTTTAAATGAAAGCATAACGAAAAAAATAATCATCTGTAGCAAAACAATTACTTCGAACCGAACGAATCTCTGCCTTTTGATCCCGCTGCTTGCGGCAGCGCATACACGGGCCACTAACAACATAAAAAAATTCCCAAAAATTAACCTGGAACCGAACGAACCCGCCCGGCAATGCCCGGACCCGTGATAATAACCTTAAATGAACCTTAAATTTGTATGATTTTATATCTTTAACTCGATTTTGTTTGAATTTCTATTTTTAAATAAAAGCATAGAGAAAAAAAAAAATAATCAGCTGTAACCAAAAAAATTACCTCGAACCGAAGGAAACTCTGCCTTGTGACCTCGGTGCCTGCGGTATCGCATACGCGAGCCGCTATACCATGAAAAAATTCCCAAAAATTAGCCTGGAACGGAACGAACCCGCCCAGCATTGCCCGGGCCCATGATAATAGCCTTAAATGCACCTTAAATTTGTATGGTTTTATATCTTTAACTCGATTTTGTTTCAATTTCTATTTTTAAAGGAAAACATCACACAAAAAAATAATCATCTGTAACAAAAAAAAAAAAAAAAAAAATACCTCAAACAGAACGGAACTCGGGATCGTGACCCAGTGCCTGCGGCACGTATATGCAGACCGCTAATAACATGAAAAAATTCTCAAAAATTAACCTTGAACCGACCGAACCTCTTACTCGTGTTACCGCTGCCTGTGGCACGTATATGCAGGCCGCTAATAACATGAAAAAATTCTCAAAAATTAACCTTGAACCGACCGAACCTCTGACTCGTGTTACCGCTGCCTGTGGCTGCGGCACCGTATATCAGGCATGCTACGCACACACGGCAAAATCCAATTTCCTCCACCAGGGAGCACAGTACGTTGTATACGAACATCACCAATCGCCTTGAATTTCCAAGACCTTTAAAATATGTTGTAACATGATAGGGTCTACTGCAAAATCACCTAGTTCCATTTTTAATCTCCAGGGGCTGCACTATATTGTGTACAAACATCCCCAATCAACATGAAATTTCAAGACCTTTATCAACAATCGCCTTGAATTTCCAAGACATTTCAAATAAGGTGTCACGTGGTGGTGTCAACTGTAAAATCATTTAGTTGTACTTTCCACCGCCAGGGGGGTGCAGCGTGTTCTGAGCGAACATCACCAACGGTCACGAAATAGCAATACCTTTAAAATAAGGTGTAACATGATAGGATCAACAACAAAATCACCTTGTTCCATTTTTCACCACCTGGGGTCGCACTATATTGTATACAAACATCCCCAATCGACATGAAATTTCAGTACTACATGTGTGGGTCTAGAACGGATTTCCCTCTCAAACTAATTTCCCCCTCCCCCCCCCCCTCCAAATCTATTTTTATCCCTTTTTCCCCCTTCAAAATCGAAAATTCCAAATTCGCAGAAAGTGATTTTTTAGTATTCAACTCTAGTCCCTATATGTACAATTTTTTCACCGTAAAATAATTTGGAGCTGAGTTAAGCTCGTAAACGTGTTTTTAACCCCTGCCCCTTCGATTTTTTTTATTTTTTTCTTTTCATAACATATCTACAGACCGAAACCTTTTTTTAGACACTTCAACCAAATTTTTACACCTAGCCGTTCTCTCAATTTAGTGGAGACAGACAAAAACATGTTTCAAATTAATATATAGATAATAATAATAATAATAATGAATGATGATATTTACTTTTCAAGGTTCTAATTAGAATTTACCGTTTATATTTGATACTAAATGTTTATCTAACTTTGAATATTATAATATTATTTTCCGTTAGCTCTTTTGTATGACAAAATCTCCTTCGTTTCTATCCTCTGAGCGACGACTCATAAGCGATTTTCAAATAAAGCATACTCGTACATGTCTGATATGAATAAAAAAAAAAAAAAAATAAAATAAAACTACAACAATGATAAGATGTTGGATAAAATAATAATAATAATAATAATAATAATAATAATAATAATGAATGGTGATATTTACTTTGCAAGGATCTAATTAGAATTTACCGTTTATATTTAATACTATATGTTTATCTAGCTTTGAATATTATAATAAATTTTCTTTCTTTCTTTCTTTTTTTTTTTTTTTTTTTTTACAAGTTGCTGATAAAAAATAAATAATATTAATTAAAAAATATCTATTACATAAAAATAAAAAAAATAAAAAAAAAAAAAGAAAAAAAAACAGGTCTTTATTATAAATTTTAAAATTGAATATTATTATAAACAACCCACTGTATTTGTTTCATTTTAATAATTTTGAGATTAGAGCATTACTTTTATTATAGTGTTCTTTTATCCCCCTTGACCTCATTTAAGTATTGACTTTCATTAATTTAGATATAAAACTAGACGGTATTATACTGAGTATGAATAATACGATAATGACGTGTCTTGCTTTGTCATTATTTAAAAAAGAGAAAAAAATTCCATTAAAATATGTTTATGAAGTTATGATGTGAGAAAGAAAGAGAATCAATATTCATTAAAAGAGACTGCAACTTTTTCTTGCCTTATCAAGTCTTTTCTTCACCCCATTATAATTTATACAAAATAAAGTCAAGAAATAATGAGATGCGATCTATTATATTCCTTTGTAGAAGGCCAGTTAATGAAAAAATGTCACACTGTAAGAATTTCATAATTTGATTAATAAAAGACATTAACTTGTTTTATTTGTTGGAGATCGAATTTTGTTAATATTTTTCATATTAAATTTTTAATAAAATATTGAATGTTATCGCATGTTAAATATATATGTAATAAAAATTGATTTAATAATAATAATAATAATAATAATAATAATAATAATAAATAAATAAATAAATAAATAAACACCACAATTTATTTTAAGCGCAGAGATTTCGAATATAAAATTTCTGCGGTATATTTTCCCTTAAAATGAGATAAAAAATACAAAAATTTAAAACTTTATAATTACATTTTAATTAAAAACATTAAAACACAAGACAGACGTTTCGGCTAGAACACTAGCCCTCCTCAATGTCAAACATACAAGCACAAACAACATTTACAAAATTCATAATACATCATAGCAAGATTAAATATTCAGGAGGAATAGCTTTTGCCTCGTTCAAGGCAGAATGTTGCATTTTGGTAAAAGCGCCCTCTAGAAAAATACGGGATTCATAGATATTTACATTAGAAGCTAAAATTTTAAAGTTTACAAAAATACGGAATATGATCACTATTGAGAGAATGGATTACGAGTTTTAATCTTAAATCTCCTGTTTTATAAGAGCGTTTATGTTCCTTTAATCTAATTTCACCTGCTCTGCCAGTTTCATCGATATATGTAGAATCACAATTTTTACAAAGGATACTATAGATTACATCTAGACGTTTAAGAGGGGGGGACAGCGGGTTTAAAGTTTGAGAGAAAGTTACTAATACGGAGTTGAGGTTTAAAGCTAGTAGAGATATTAACTGTTCTATGTAATTTTGAGATATTTCCAGAAATAAATGAGAATGAAATAAATATTAATGAGACGTATAAATTATGTTTAATTTTATTATATATTCCCTTATTTATGTTAAATTCTGAAGTTTTTGTGAGTGACATTTAACAAATAATTTTCTGTGATGATCTGCTTAAACTCTACAATATAAAATTTATGTACAATGATGGAAGTCCACAAGTGGAATTTTTGGCCCTATAAAATGAGTAAAATGACAGGTTGGTTTGCGCTTAAGAATTTTTTGCATTTAGTAATTTTAGAACATACATATTTTAAGTTTCTACCAATATTGTTTATAATATTCTAATAATTTCATGTACTCTAGATCCAAAGATTCACAATTTTCCATTTTTATTTTATTTTATGTATTTATTTATTTATTTTGTTACGAATCTCCCATTTTTAGAGATTTGGTCTTTTTTATGAGCAAAAGAGCGCAACAACTTTTAACAGAAATATATACCGAAGTATACTATGACATAAATTATGCAGAAATATAAAAGCATTGTTCCAACGCGTTCACACAAATATAGTTAAAATTAAAAGAAAAGTACAGCATTGATTCCAATGAATACATTGCTCTCGCCACTATTTCTCACTGGTCAGAAAGAGATTAAACAGGTAAACCTAATGCATATATTCAAATTTAATTGAAATTGCACTTTTGTAACATTCAATATTCTTCGAAACATATTTATTCTGTTTTTAACAGTACGGTGTATATATTAGGTAATATTAACTCTTAAAATGCATATGATAGAGTCTGGGTCATTTGGAAATTTGTAACTCCACTTATGATCATTACTTTTGAAAATTGCATGATACTGTATATTTTAAGAATGTATTCAATATTCGTGTTTCAACAATCAATGCACTATGGATAAATTGCTTCGATTTAAAAATGTACAGGTATAAAATATAGCCATTTTTAATATGAAGCTGAGCCTAGAAAATACTATTCTAAAATACTTGATACAAAAACGACCACAGGCAGATTTTATATTTAACATAATACCCAAAGTGACCCCTAATGTTAGGATGTGAAGGTGTTCCTTCACATATGTGAGTTTTAATTACAGTTTTAAATAAATGTGATAGTTAATTACTATATTTTCAATAAATTAAATGTCTGTTAAAAAGTCTAACGAAATTATAAATTATCTTTTATATTTAATCGCATTTGTCTCTCTATAAATAAATATCTTAATTCTAACAATATTTTATCTGTTAATCTATTAGATAAATCTGCTGAGAACAAAAACGAATTTTTTTTAAATTAATAATTTATTCCGTGTAATATAAATGCCTTTTATTAAATAACGCTCTTACAGATTTCTAATTCTTTCAGTACTAAATCATTTAATAAAATAAAATATATAAAAAAAATATTATTTTCATCTATTAAACGTTGTGTATCCATAATTACATTGCATTCTTTTAAGTTGCATAAGTTTATTTATTAAAACTAAATTAAGCAATAAATTTCCGTTGTAATATCATTAAAGGGTAATTTGTATTTCTAAAAAACAGGATGTGGCAAGAATTCATATGCTTTCCGTCTCCCTTACGCTGACGATTTATTTGGCGTGAAATTTGGCATAGGTGTTTGTCGTTAGTTCTTTAACGGACTTTCTAAATCCAAAATATTTATATTAAAATCTTCGGGAGACAAGGGATTATGTTTGGACATAAAATTGGCGATACTTTTCTAACACTTGGCGTATTTCGACAGTCTGTTTGAGATGGTCATTAAGAAAACTTCAGATTTCGCTCCTAATCACTGGTTTAGATACACTGTATAAAAAGCTCTCTCTCTCACCTGATGTACCTAAATAAAACCCTCTGTATGGCTATAAAACTTTTTAAGAATATTGATATCAGTAAAGTAGACGTTTTATTTCTAAGAAGATTGAAAGCTCATCAAATAAAAATGTTCATAGTTAAGATTGGTCCAGTTCATTCTTTATCACGGCTGTTGTTTTATCTTACCTGGAAGTGCGGACTATTTCAAGCAATGCAAAAGGAAACTCCTCTATATAGGAGTCTCTACATCGAAAGTGTTATGTCATATTTACTAGCAGCTATATTGATCTAATTAAGATAATTCCCATTACTGCTTATTTGTTGTGATTTATTACGACATATAATAAAATAGGATATTCCTCAGGGCTGAAAAATTTTCTTATGTACCCTCATCTTTGACTGTCTCTTCTTAAAACATATATTTCTTTGACATAATTTATTTATATCCTAATGTAGCATTCTTATTGAGAATTTTTAAAATAACAATAAATAGTTAATATATTCATCTCATATTTTAAAATAATTATTTTAAAAGAAAAATTTATCTATATGTAATGTAAAATTATTTCGTTAGGGGAGAGTGGGGATGAATGGGACATTTTTCATACTTTTATTGATGACGTTGGCCATATGTACTTCAGAATTTTGTAACATGGCTCATAAGTGCACTTCAGAAATCAGTTACATATAAACATACTAACTTTAATAAGAATTTATCATTTTTAATTAATAATATTTTTTTACAGCATGTGCATTGTCCCATCCATCCCCACCTATGGGTATGAATGGGACATGATTGGGAATGAATGGGACAGGACTGGAATTAACAAAGAAAAGAAAAAAAATGGAAAGTAAATAAATTTTTAAAGTTAAATTGGTTTATATGATTTTATTACACATTATGAATTAACATAAACTGATGTATTGACTCAAACATCAAAAGGCAAAAATCCTCTGGTTCGCACAGTTCCTAGAGCTCTAGGCTTTGGTAATTTAATCTAATAAGACCTAATCTATAAATAAATAAATAAATAAGACACCAGAAAGAGATAAATCCTTATAATAGAGTACAAATTATCCAGATTAATTTATGTTTCCAACTCATCGGGAAAACCAGCATTCTATTCTGTACTACATTAATAATAACGAGGATTTATTTAATTAGCTTGATTGGAATTGCGATTTTAAAATTAATATTAGTTTATTTGCTTATTATTTCTTAATTATTGGTTTAAGTTGTATTGAATTTCGAACTTATAATTTTTAAAAACACAATACAATCCCCGTAATAATATACATAAACTGATGGACAATTGCTAAGGACGAATAACACTATCACCCATAGCAGCCACAAAATGAAAGGAAGCAAAATGTGCAAAATTAGAATATGTGCGGGATACAGTAAGAATTGTGCTTATGCAAATTTTCTTTTCCACGTCTCTTCATCACGTGATAGCGCTGATAAGAGCTTTAAAGGATTTGACGCGAGTGGACAATTATTGTTCCCAGTCAAAATTTTACGGGAAAGATTTAATTGACGAACTTGAAATTTTCGGCATGTCTTCCCGATATCACATAAATGATTTTATGCGTGGCCGAATTATTGGATAGATCGAAGAAGTGAAAAAAGTAACAGAGGTTGCCAGGGAGTTCGACATCGCCCACAGCGTTCTTTCACGGCTGTGGAAATCATTTAAAACTAGAGTGGAATGTGTTGCAAACGTCACGGGGGAGGTCGTGTGAGATATACGACGCCTGCAGGAGACAGATACACTGTCCTGTCGGCAAGAAGGAACCGGCGCGCCACAGCTCAGCAGGTGACAAATCAGCTTTTTGCTGCCACTGGACAGCAGATCTCCCGAAAAACTGTAGCCAGACGTTTGAGAGAAGAAGACCTAAACGCCCACAGACCTGTTGTGCTTCCCATTGTCCAGACTACACCGCACCCCCCGTTTGCAATGGTGTTGTGAGCATCGCAATTGGACTGAACCGGACTGGACATGCATTCTATTCTTAGATGAGAGTAGGTTTTGTTCTGTCATCGGATTGTAGACGCCAACTGATCTGGCGTCAGAGTGGTACTGCTTATCGTCCAGACAATATCCAGGAAAGGGATCGATATCCGACATGAAGTGTCATGGTATGGGCCGGCATCATGATCAATGGCCGCACGCCCCTGCATGTGGTTGCGACTGGGATTATGACGGGCCAACGATGCATTGATGAAGTTCTACTTCCTCAAGTTCACATTTTCCGTGGTGCTATTGGTGATAAATTTGTTTTCATGGACGACAACGCACCATCCATCGATCACTCGCTGTTCAGGATTGTCTTGACAATGAGAGTATTAAACGCCTTGTATGGCCAGCGCGTTATGCAGATCTAAACTCCATAGAAGATGTTTGTGATGCTTTGGAGTGGTGACTTGCTGGTCGAAACTTACCTCCAACAAACAAGAACAACCTCATTCGTGCACTGACAGAGGAATGGGATAAATTGCCTCAACAGCTGCTGTATAATGTTGTGCAAAGCATGGCACGGCGTGTGGAATGTTGCATCGCACACCACGATGGACATGTCCCGTACTGACACCTTTCTATAAGGTGTGCCTGCTGACTTTCATATGCATTGTTCCATTTCTCCGTGCACAGCATCCAATGAATATTTTTTTTATTTCAGACGTTTCATAACCTTTTGTATTTTCCAGAACAATAAATGTCCTTTATCCTAATGTACAAACAGTGTAGCAACAATATTTTATCGTATTAGGTCTCATCTCCCGCTTAATTTTATGTTACATTGCAATTTGTGATCCGTCCTTAGCAATTGCACAGCAGTGTATGTGTCGATATTTTTAATTTATTCCATAGCATTTTATTGCTCGCCTTTTTTTTCACACCATATTTCGTAGACTGATGTATATGAATATCTATTTTTTTTTTTTTTTTTTACATGTAATTACGATTTAATATAAAGAATTCTGAAAGAGTGGTGTGAAAAATAATGTGGTGTGTCGCTCACACAACTTTCTCTTATCATGCATTTCAATACTATAAGTAGTTTGCAGATTAAGATCAAATAGGTAAGACAATAAAGTTCAATTTACTTTAACAATAATCTAAAATATGTTTAGTAACAGTTTTAATTGACATATAATTCTGTTCCACATTCAATTATAGCGCCTACATTTATATATATATATATATATAAAGAGGCGCTTTTTTTTTTTTTTTTTTTTTTTTTTTTTTACGCCTTCAAACTTGCCAATCTTTATCAAATTTTTTAAGCGAAAACCTAATACAAAATTAAAAATGCCAAATTAAATTTCCTTCTGTTATTTATTTTTAAGTTATGCTGTTAATAGATATGCATATTAATCAAATGTAAAAATATTATACTTTCGCGTTCAGGGAGCCTCAAAATGAGATAATACACAAGAAAACCGACTTGAAAATCGAACTTCAAAAAATACTTTGTTTACAGGAGGAAAAATTTATTTTTCTAAGTTTATCGACAAAGTTTATCGACATTGTGAAGGATAACAAAGCATTTCAACCAATTACATTAAAAATAAATGTACGTTTAGCATAATTTTGGATAGCCATGTATATTGCCTATAAACTATATGCATATCACAATGTGTAATTAAATTTGCTTTACGTGAAAAAAAAAAAAAAAAAAAAAAAAACTAGCACAGAATCAAATACACTTACAGCAATTTCCAAGTATACCCCAAATACACCCAAGTACTTTGGATAGCCCTGCAAATGAGTGAGGAATGGTTTCCATATCAAAATCTGCATAAAACATGCTTTTATGCACTTAAAAAATATGTTTATTTTATATTGTTTAGGACAGCCTATAGATGATAAACTGTACTTGCCAGGAGTTTCTCCCACAGACGTAATATATTTGAATTCTCTTGGATGTCCCTGTACATAAAATGTTTGCTTGTTTTCCAACGAAAACTTTTGTGTCGCATCACTGTATGATACAGATTTAGAATACCTAGTTTGGACTTGCTGCTACTATTTATTGTTGAGATGTGCTGATGATACACACACAGAACAAAAAAAATGATTTTTGGATTCAAGTTACCTCAAAATATTTAAATATAGCATTAAAAAATTTCGAAGATATGAGTCCAAAACAATACTTTCTCTACTATATATATGGTTAAGGGAAAATAAAAAGGTGGTAACTGGCAATGCTGCACAATTATTTAAAAAATTATAAAAATTATAAAATCTCTGGACATGTGCCAAAATAAATTGATGATGCATAAATTATCTGATCATTGCCGTGTTCCCCTAGAAACACGATATACTTAGTAATTTAACAATTAAATAAAATAATCTGGTGTGTCAATCACACGACTTTCTCTAACCCTGAAATTTAATACTATAAATGCAGACTGGAGACTGGAGATTTAGGGGTAAGATAAAGATGTTAGGTAAACCTTTTTTAAAACAATTCAAATTAGGTTTCCGAAAAGCTTTTTTTGATACGTAATTCCATGTGAGGAACAAACGGGGATTGATCCCCAACACGGAGAATTAATTTCAATTCCTAAGCAGCTTTCCTGGACATAGTAAAATATCATATTCAAGCACTCCTACTAACAATAAAAAAGAATGCAATCGCTTAAATATTGGCAATGCTGTATACCTTCTGAAGATTATGTACATACCACATGTTCACATGTGCACATAAATTTATTTCCTAGTATATTGATAACACACGACACAATATGAAATACACTTCCATCAATTTTCAAGTATTGTCGATCTATAATCTAGTTCTTTTGTGTAGCCCTGTAAACGAACAGTGAGAGATTTCCATACCGTACTCTACAGGAAACATGTTTTTACGTATAAAAAAATATATATTCGTGTCATTCGGTTTAATGTGGTCGATAGATGTTAAACTCTACTTATCTGCAAATACTCCCATAGACGTAATGTATTAGAATCCTCTTGGGTGCTCCTGTACACGAACTATATGCTTGATTTCAATGAAACTTTTCTAGCAGAATTCCTACATGATAGACATTTAGAATACCGAGTTTGGACTTTCTGCTATTTTTTGTTCTTGAGATATGCTGATAATAGATACGCATATACACACCAACCATTGAAAACATTATTTTCGGATTCAGGAGACCTCAAACCTGTTAATATAACAAAACACACTTTCGAAAATTTGACCCAAAAATAAATTTCTCTCTACCATATATATAGGTAAGAGAAATTAAAAATACTCTATTTCAATAAGATAAAATATTTACAATGGAATCACAGTAAATATTTAACTTATTTTCTTAAAACAAATTTTCATAATTAATTCTTACGTAATCAGTCTTTTCCTTTAAACGAAGTCGAATACTATTAGTTCTTCAAAAATACATGATTTTATTGTTAGTATTTCTTGAAAATTATAACAGACGATTTTCTTCTTTACTTAATTTCAACTTTTATTTTATGTAAATCGTCTTTATGCGAAAATTATTTGCTTTAAAAAAATGAAGCTCAAGAATAGAAAAATGTAAATGAAATCAAATAAAATTATTTATTTAGATGCGATAAAACTGCTCATTAGTTTTATTTCTTGAATCTTATTTAAATTTATATCGAGAGCTATTAAGTCTGTCTGAGAATTTTAAAAGGTTCGTACGTGACACAAGCGCATGAAATATCAAATAATATTTGCAAAGTAGGATCATGCATAAGTAATAAGGTTATTAAATAAATTTCGAATTTAGTAAAACACGTGAAATTTATACCAATAAAATACTGTTTTAATATCTTTTCAAATGAATTTGTTCGCTAAAAGGGGAAAGAGTGAGACAGAGAGAGACTTTTAATGCTATTTTTAATATATTCTTTCTAAGAAAAGTTGGTAATCCTATAATAATAAATTTGTAAAAATGACAAAAATCCGTTAGTTAAATAAGACAGGGAATTTGGGAAGGGTTTAAGACCAAATATAATGCATTATTTTACATTTTTATTACTATTTTACCTTCTCTGCCCCTGAAATCGCTTTATATATATATATATATATATATATATATATATCGATGGTAGTCCAAACAGCATGAGTGTTGTCGAGTACCTATGAGCTTCATGGGTAGACTAAAAGCTATGAAGGGTTTGTAATTGTAAGTAACATTTTATTTATTATTTCACAGACTTAAAGAACAAGCATGGAAGATCATTGGTGTTTACGTTTGAATCATAGTCTACAGTATTTGGTCCGCCATAATAGACATCAAGGATACATACTCTGTGTAGCACATGATTCAGGACAGTAGTAAACAATTCAGATCCGAGTGCCCGTACATTCGCAAGAATATTGCCATTCAGCTACTGTATTGTTTGTGGATCTTTACATTACTTTAACCCCCGGAGAAAATAATATACCCTCATACTACCCTCATACATACATACATATAGACATACTACCCTCTGTTATGACTCAAGTGCTACTCAGGTCCCGTAAACGTGGGGTCCATGATGGTTTACCTCCTGAGAAGATTATTTTCCACACATAAGTGTAAATGATAGCCTATCCTTGGTTTGTATGCACTGTTAAAAAAAAAAAAAAAAAAAAAAAAAATCTAAAATAAGTAAAATAGGTAAAAATTTTTAAGATATTTGGGTAAAGCAATGTTAAAAATTGGAAAGTTTTTATAACCCAAAATGAGTCAGAAAATCTATCTATTATGAGTTTACAATCTTGCTATGTATAGTTCACTATCTTTTTTTATACTTTTGTCTATGTTAAATAAAGACGCTGTAAAAATTATTATATCACTCACCTTTTATGTAAAAAAAAAAAAAAAAAAAAAAAAAATCTAACATGCGTAGATGATCTAAACAAAATGTAAACATTTCGTATGTATACGTATGTACACTGCAAAAAATAATACCCAAAACAATTCTATCCAAAATTGGTCTCGTATCCAATTTAGGTTGATATTTTGGGTTATAAACAGAACTTTCCAATTTGGAACATTGTTTTACTCAAATACCTTACAAATTTCAGTTTTGTCAAAATAAAAGCTAAGCTATAAGGAGATTTACTCACTTTTTTATTTTGAGTCAATAAATGCTTAGTGATATTACAGTGTTTTCGTTGATTGTAAATAAATATTGATAAAACCCCCTAACATCTATGGTTTTTTATTTTTATTTATTTATTTAATTTTTTTAGAAGAACTTAAATTCTATATATTCTATCTCTCTTAACGTTTTGAATTTACATGATATTTGTTTGGGCTTTTCATTTAAATTGTTCAATACCTTTAGCTATTATATTATGCAAATGAAATTTTTATAAAGCTTGCGCATGAATAGTTAAAAATTATTTTGTAAAAGTGCTCGTATTTCGTAAGATATTTCACATATTTTAATTCCAATTGCTGTATGCTGTGTCTAATGTAGTATGCCATACTTTCTGAAAATGGCTTTGCACTGGGTCTAATACCCTACGTGTTATAATTTAAAAAGTGGCAATTATTTGTGCAGTTTTTTAAAGAAACCGTTATATCTCTATGAATGTATATGGTAAACTCATAAAATTTTATACAGATAATGAGAAAATTCCTCATAATCGCATGCTACAGTCAAAACGTATTACCTTTTACAGGGTGATCCAAAACATTTTGATTGTTGTTTAATTTTTTACTGGTCCCTTTTTCCTTTTCATGACACAAGTTTCCCTGAATAATATGAGGTAAAACATGTTCTTTAGACAACCAAAGTTTCAAGGTGATTCTTAAGGAACTTTTCAAGATATTTAACAAAACGTTAAAAAACGAAAGTGTTCACCTTATTTTGTCAGCCATCTTTATATTCGCAGATAATTATTAGTTAGTAAAAATATTCAGTTTTATCAAAAAATTCAATACGTCTAAATTCTGATTGCAGTATGGTTTTTCTATTTTAGAATACAAATTCTCAAAAAAAAAAAAGAGGCTTTATCTTGATGTGAAATCCTTTCATGTTTTAAAGGGAAAAAAAGTACTAAATATTCTCAGTGATATTAATGAATTTTTTTTTTTATATATCCCTGAATATAGTAGCAAAAAAAAATTCAAAGAAGCATCATAATTGTATACTAAAGATGTAATGAATTATCGAATATTATATTTTACGAAATGATCTCAAAAGTTTTATTTTTCTTTAATTTGTTACTGTTTGCCGTTATGACTTCGAAAAAATATTCTTTGACATAAGTGCGATATAACATGTTCTTTAGACTCCTGAAGATTGAACAGTGAGTACTTTATTAACTCCATAAAACATCTCATTACGAAAATAACCAAACTAGAGCCCTATAAAAAAAAGACGATGCATAATCTGTCACTCTTTTTTTTTTCTCGGAAGACGTTAGCTTTTCTGCTTTGTACATTTTTCACAGCTTTGCTCATCATCTCCTAGGAACTGAGGAAAAAAAATAAACTTTTTTTTTTTTTTTTTTTTTTTAACTTTCTCTTACCCATATACAGGGTGATTATAAAAAAAACCATCACGATGTATGAGAGCATAGCTATAATATCGTGCACAGAAACTAAATAAAAATTTGGTGGAAGGTATTTCGAGGTATGAGCTGAAGAATCATATAAAAACATCACAAACTGTAACAGTTACGGTTGCAGTGACAAAATTTCGAAAATTTCAAATGGCAACACCTACTTTTTATTATTATTATTATTATTATTATTATTATTGGAATGGGATCTCCATAGCAAAAAAACATAAATAGTGTTGAAACGGTATCTCTAGAACGAAAATCACCAACGCTGGGCATACTGAGAAGGAAAGAGAAAGCAACTGTTATGCGCTTATCAGAGCACGACCTTCATTTTTTTTTAATGACGTCATCTTTCCTACTGAATCTTCGTCTTTCACTAAATTCTACTGATTCTGCTTCGAAACGAAAAGAAGAGACCACGGTATTCTTAATTTCGTGTAAGGCTACTGAATAAGGGCTTTAATTTCGTTGTTAATTGAAAGACGTCGTCTAGTAAGAAAGCAAGATACACATCACGCATGCTTCTTACACGATGTGTAAGAAAACGCGCGCTTTATGCTTTCCATTACAGCGCCCTCTAGCGGACACTGCTTGCTCTCCGTCCATGCATTGTATGTTGCAAACTAATTGTTTAGACGTTTTCTATCACCCCATACATTTTTGCCCATGAGTTTTGAAACACCCTGTATTTACTTAACACAACAGTATTAGGTGTCCATCTTTTAGGTAGGAATTATTGCTATTGCTTCAATAATTTTGCTACCGACTGTATATACATATAAATCAACCATTTTATTGAAGATCTTAAAATGGTAACTGACTTATCCATTCATTAAATAATTTTACCTTTATTTAAACTTAAATTAATGCATGGTTTAGTGTCAATGTGTGTCAATTTCGAGTTAGACTCAACAAAATTTTCTTAAAATTGATTAACATGTTGGCTTCAATAAATCACATTAGTCGATCGCATATGCACTTTCAAAAGATAACATATTCGGTCTAATACTCTCCAAACGAACACAGATAAATTCACAGATGTTTGCTTAAATAGTTTAATTGAAGAAATACTATAAATCGTTCACTTTAAAACATCTTATCTGAAAATATTCATATGCAAGTATAAATTCTATAACTTCACAAATTCCATAACTTTGCTCCAAGTACTTGTCCTATTTCCTCCAAAACCAGCGCCAAATAAACGAAATTCGAATAGGCATACCACACTCAACTAACCAAACTCTCAGTGGATAACTTACCTTTACAATTTTTTACAGAGAAAAATGAAGAGATTTTTTTAAAGAGAAAAGTTTAATTTAAAGTTTGTGAGGCCTAACTACATTACAGATTTATATTATTAAAATTAGAGTAGAGAAGGGGAAAAATGCACTTTTTTCTGCTTAATTATCATGTTCAATTAAGAAAAAAAAAAAAAAAATCTCTGAATGTTTTATTTCGTGAGACAACAAATTTTCAAAAATATCAATGTTAGTTTTATATATATATATATATATATATATACAAGTATATTTATTACAAATTCAAGAACAGTAAATAAATGCGTATCATTGAAAATTATTCCTTTTTTTTTTTTTTTTTTTTTTTTTCTTCGTTGTTATGCAAATAACATCGAATTCCCTGCTATTTTCTATCGAAAATTATACATATATATATATAATTACATAAAATTATATATATATATATATATATATATATATGTACTGATAAGTATAAAGGATTTAAGTCCATATTCTTGATTTTTCAGGAGACGAAAAATAAAGTTAAACTAACTAAAACCTAATCAGAAAAATCGATTAGGAAAAAGGGATTATGTTGGTTTATATGCTTTATACCATTCAGTGATTGTCAATCTTCAATTAATAAAAGGAAAAAATTGAATTAAATATTTTATACCAAAGATTAATGCTAAATTTCTGACTTGAAACTTTTTTTACCAATGGGTTTTCTCAAAGACTAAATGAAATGGGTTTAAATCCTTTATACCAATCGATAGAGAATTTTTTTCTGAGTCTGACTATGTACTTAACTCAAAATCGACATTTTTGGACTTAAATCCTTTATACTTATCAGTACAGATATATGCATTTAAAACGAATTCCGTCTAACTTAAATATTACATTCCACTGCAAAATTACGTGTATCTTAGAAATAATATTTTAAAATTAAAATATTTCTTTTGTAACTTAAAAATTTCATATAAAATAATTTAATTTTAGCAATGCATTACGATTTTGGATAAATACAATTACAAATATACAAATATATACAGGATGTGCATTATTGTGTATTTTCCAGAACAATAAATGTCCTTTATCCTAATGTACAAACAGTGTAGCAACAGTATTTTATCGTATTAGGTTTCATCTCCCGCTTAATTTTATGTTACATTGCAATTTGTGATCCGTCCTTAGCAATTGCACAGCAGTGTATGTGTCGATATTTTTAATTTATTCCATAGCATTTTATTGCTCGCCTTTTTTTTCACACCATATTTCGTAGACTGATGTATATGAATATCTATTTTTTTTTTTTTTTTACATGTAATTACGATTTAATATAAAGAATTCTGAAAGAGTGGTGTGAAAAATAATGTGGTGTGTCGCTCACACAACTTTCTCTTATCATGCATTTCAATACTATAAGTAGTTTGCAGATTAAGATCAAATAGGTAAGACAATAAAGTTCAATTTACTTTAACAATAATCTAAAATATGTTTAGTAACAGTTTTAATTGACATATAATTCTGTTCCACATTCAATTATAGCGCCTACATTTATATATATATATATATAAAGAGGCGCTTTTTTTTTTTTTTTTTTTTTTTACGCCTTCAAACTTGCCAATCTTTATCAAATTTTTTAAGCGAAAACCTAATACAAAATTAAAAATGCCAAATTAAATTTCCTTCTGTTATTTATTTTTAAGTTATGCTGTTAATAGATATGCATATTAATCAAATGTAAAAATATTATACTTTCGCGTTCAGGGAGCCTCAAAATGAGATAATACACAAGAAAACCGACTTGAAAATCGAACTTCAAAAAATACTTTGTTTACAGGAGGAAAAATTTATTTTTCTAAGTTTATCGACAAAGTTTATCGACATTGTGAAGGATAACAAAGCATTTCAACCAATTACATTAAAAATAAATGTACGTTTAGCATAATTTTGGATAGCCATGTATATTGCCTATAAACTATATGCATATCACAATGTGTAATTAAATTTGCTTTACGTGAAAAAAAAAAAAAAAAAAAAAAAAAAAAAACTAGCACAGAATCAAATACACTTACAGCAATTTCCAAGTATACCCCAAATATATCCAAGTACTTTGGATAGCCTGGACGATACTGAGAAGGAAAGAGAAAGCAACTGTTATGCGCCTATCAGAGCACGACCTTCATTTTTTTTTAATGACGTCATCTTTCCTACTGAATCTTCGTCTTTCACTAAACTCTACTGATTCTGCTTCGAAACGAAAAGAAGAGACCACGGTATTCTTAATTTCGTGTAAGGCTACTGAATAAGGGCTTTAATTTCGTTGTTAATTGAAAGACGCCGTCTAGTAAGAAAGCAAGATACACATCACGCATGCTTCTTACACGATGTGTAAGAAAACGCGCGCTTTATGCTTTCCATTACAGCGCCCTCTAGCGGACACTGCTTGCTCTCCGTCCATGCATTGTATGTTGCAAACTAATTGTTTAGACGTTTTCTATCACCCCATACATTTTTGCCCATGAGTTTTGAAACACCCTGTATTTACTTAACACAACAGTATTAGGTGTCCATCTTTTAGGTAGGAATTATTGCTATTGCTTCAATAATTTTGCTACCGACTGTATATACATATAAATCAACCATTTTATTGAAGATCTTAAAATGGTAACTAACTTATCCATTCATTAAATAATTTTACCTTTATTTAAACTTAAATTAAAGCATGGTTTAGTGTCAATGTGTGTGAATTTCGAGTTAGACTCAACAAAATTTTCTTAAAATTGATTAACATGTTGGCTTCAATAAATCACATTAGTCGATCGCATATGCAC
Source organism: Salticus scenicus (assembly GCA_963930645.1). NCBI lineage: Eukaryota > Metazoa > Arthropoda > Arachnida > Araneae > Salticidae > Salticus > Salticus scenicus. Next base: position 101,707,852 of record OZ005652.1, read on the forward strand.
TTTCAAAAGATAACATATTCGGTCTAATACTCTCCAAACGAACACAGATAAATTCACAGATGTTTGCTTAAATAGTTTAATTGAAGAAATACTATAAATCGTTCACTTTAAAACATCTTATCTGAAAATATTCATATGCAAGTATAAATTCTATAACTTCACAAATTCCATAACTTTGCTCCAAGTACTTGTCCTATTTCCTCCAAAACCAGCGCCAAATAAACGAAATTCGAATAGGCATACCACACTCAACTAACCAAACTCTCAGTGGATAACTTACCTTTACAATTTTTTACAGAGAAAAATGAAGAGATTTTTTTAAAGAGAAAAGTGTAATTTAAAGTTTGTGAGGCCTAACTACATTACAGATTTATATTATTAAAATTAGAGTAGAGAAGGGGAAAAATGCACTTCTTTCTGCTTAATTATCATGTTCAATTAAGAAAAAAAAAAAAAAAAATCTCTGAATGTTTTATTTCGTGAGAAAACAAATTTTCAAAAATATCAATGTTAGTTTTATATATATATATATATATATATATATATATATACAAGTATATTTATTACAAATTCAAGAACAGTAAATAAATGCGTATCATTGAAAATTTTTCCTTTTTTTTTTTTTTTTTTTCTTCGTTGTTATGCAAATAACATCGAATTCCCTGCTATTTTCTATCGAATATTATACATATATATATATAATTACATAAAATTATATATATATATATATATATATATATATATATATATATATATGTACTGATAAGTATAAAGGATTTAAGTCCATATTCTTGATTTTTCAGGAGACGAAAAATAAAGTTAAACTAACTAAAACCTAATCAGAAAAATCGATTAGGAAAAAGGGATTATGTTGGTTTATATGCTTTATACCATTCAGTGATTGTCAATCTTCAATTAATAAAAGGAAAAAATTGAATTAAATATTTTATACCAAAGATTAATGCTAAATTTCTGACTTGAAACTTTTTTTACCAATGGGTTTTCTCAAAGACTAAATGACATGGGTTTAAATCCTTTATACCAATCGATAGAGAATTTTTTTCTGAGTCTGACTATGTACTTAACTCAAAATCGACATTTTTGGACTTAAATCCTTTATACTTATCAGTACAGATATATGCATTTAAAACAAATTCCGTCTAACTTAAATATTACATTCCACTGCAAAATTACGCGTATCTTAGAAATAATATTTTAAAATTAAAATATTTCTTTTGTAACTTAAAAATTTCATATAAAATAATTTAATTTTAGCAATGCATTACGATTTTGGATAAATACAATTACAAATATACAAATATATACAGGATGTGCATTATTGTGAAAAATACATTTTAAACGCGTATAAAGTCAAAATTCGTTCTAAAATAAAAGCATACCGCAAAATTCATAAAGATTCATAATTTTCAAATTAAAAATAAAGTGTTTCAAAAATTTATAAAATAAAATTATGTTGCGTTTTGAATATTGATCTAGTTTAAGGTTGTTTAAATTAATTGCTTTCTATTTATCTTCTATCTATACATATAAAAGAGTACTTCCACTCACTCACTGACTCCTCAACGCACAGCAAAATCTACTGGAGCTACTGACTCGAAACTAGGTCAGATTATACAATATGTAGTGTAAGCACCCCCTAAGAAGAGATTTTGTGAAACTTGCCCTCCCTAGAGGGAGTAGAGGGCAAAATGTGATTTCAAAAAAACCTCCATATCTCAAAGAAAAAAACAGATATCAGTAAAATTTTTGCTTTAAAATATAGGTAACACAAATACCTAAAAACCAATTTCTGGAATTTCGGAAATTCAGTCCCCAAGGGGATAAAGGGGGCAAAACGTGATTTCATATATGCAAAACGTGGTTTCACATACTCCTATATATCTCAAACAAAAATGCAGATATACTAGGAATTTTTGCTCTAATATAGCTAATACAAATACCTAAAAACCGATTTCTGGAATTTCAGAAATTTAGCAGCCAAAAGTGGGAGAGAGGGGGTAAAACGTGATTTGAAATAATCTTTTATATCGCAAACATAAAAAAAAATATATATGTGGGATTTTTGCTCTAAAATATAGCTCTCACAGATACATAAAAACTAATTTCTTTAATTTTAAATATTCGTCCCAGGTGGGGCGGGAAAGGAGGGGGGGGGGGGTGTTTGGGGCAAAAAAAAAAAAATAGAAATTCTGTTACATCGTTCAAAATTGGTACAGATAGATTTTACAGACCTGCAAGTCGAATGAGGATATTTTCGAAAGTGTATATTTATTAGGAGGGTCAGAAAAGGGGCGGGGAGCGGAGGGGTAAAAAAAATAAAAGTAGAGTTAGGATGTTCAAAGAGGTTTTTGATACTTACAAATCGATTGCGGATATTTTAGAGTTTGTAAAGTTATTAGGAGGGGTGGGAGGGAGGGGGGATGGAGGGGCAAAAAATAAAAATAGAGTTAGGTGGCTCAAAATTGGTACATGGAGGTTTTTGATACGTACAAATCGATTGCGAATATTTTCGAATTTGTAAAATTATTAGGACAGACGGGAAGGGGGGGTGAAGGGGCAAAAACGTATAAATAAGAGTTAGAGTTCTGAAAATTAGTGTTGCTAGGTTTTCAGGCTCGATAAATTTATTGCGGATAATTTCGAAAGTACAGAACTATTACGAGGGGCAGGAAGGGGGACGGGCGTAGGGGTTAAAAGAAAGAAATTCAGATAGAATGTTAGAAATTAGTTTTATTAGGCTTAAAAGCCCGCGAGAACGATTGCGAGTATTTTTAAAGTCTAAAATAATTTGGAGGGGCGGGAACGGTAGGTATGCGCGTCGTGCGCGCCTGTATACGCTGCCGCAGGAAGTGGGGGCCCAGACCGATTATTCCCCCGATGGGAGAAGAATTTTTTTTAATTATTTATGTTTTCCCCTTACGATAATATAATCATGTATTAAGAGTGTCGAACATAAATGCGCGCGCGCAGCGCACAGTGGCCTGCGCTGCCGAAGGCAGTGGGGACCATGTGCGACATTTTTTCCAATCAAAATTTTTCTCTCTCTCTCTCTCTTTGTCTTTTTTTTTTTTTTTTTTTTTTTTTTTTTTCACATTATAAAAATTAATGCAATTTTGAGAATTCATTAACTATAGTGATTCATTTTAAAATAGTGACCAGCGAAGCGGGCGTAGTCTGCTAGTTTAATTTATAAATTTAAAAATGGCGAATCACATTCAGCTCACTAATTTTCTTTGACATTTTAGTGCGTTCTACATCATACTCAAACTAATTGAGATTAATTACTTTTTTTAGGTTAAAATATTATATGTATTCCAATTTTTGCCAGTAATCATATTTATCACCTCAGCAACTGATATACTTAATTACATAACATGTTTTAGATTTGTTATCGTCTATTTCCCTGTTTCTTAGGTAACATTTAAAAACACAATCATTGATTTTTAAGGAAAGATCTATTCATTATATTATTTGATGAGTGCTTACCAAAAAAGTGTTAAGGGAATCTATATATATAGAGAGAGAGAGAGATAGACAGATAGATAGATAGATAGATAATATATAGATAGATATATGACATACATATATAATCAACTTTTTTATTAAAGATATTAAAAAAGGGGAGAGATTTACCCATTCTTTAAATAATTTTATTTTTACTTAAATTTAAATTAAAGCCCGGTTTAATGTCAATGTGTATAAATGTCGTATAAACTTAATTACCTAGCATGTTTTAGATTCGTTATTGTACTTTTCCCTGTTTCTTAGGTAACATTTAAAAACACAATCATTGATTTTTAAGGAATGTTTTATTCGTTATATTATTCAATGAAAGTTTACCAAAAAAGTGTTAAGGAAATCCAGACAAAATGAAAAACAAAAATATTATAAGAATTCCACATATATTTAAGCGTATAAATTAGTTTTTGCAATGTTATTCAGAAAAAAAATGTATATATATTTAAATATTAAAAGGAAACGATACTAAGTGTGTCATACAGTTTTGTCTATTACTAAGAAAAGCCAGAAATATCTGGATAAAATTTGTTCTGCATATTAGTTTACTCTTATTGTCTCATAATTTCTCATTAGAAAATTTAAGTGTGTAACATTTTTTTTTTTTTTTTTTTTTTAAATATAAAATCAAGTTATATTGTTTATCGAATACTGTTCTAACATAAAACTGATGAAATTAATTGTACTCTATTTTTCCTTCTGTTTAAATTGTTAATCTAATAAGAATAGAATTTTCTTTCCGCTCACTCTTTTTTTTTTTTTTTTTTTTTTTTTTTTTTTTTTTTGAGACACTTTGATGTGTTTTTTTAACATACTCAAGCTAATTGAGATTAATTACTTTTTTTTATCAGGCAAAAATATTTTAGTGTTGTATTAAATCAGTTTTTGTCGTGAATCCTGTTTGTTGCTTCAGTAACTTAAATGCTTAGTTACAAAACATGTTGTAGTTTCGTTATCTTGTATTTTCCTGTTTCTGAGGTAACGTGTAAGAACAAAATAACTAAATTTTATCGAAGAATTATTTTGTATTGTGATATAGTGAATGTTTAGCAAATACAAAAAATAAGCAAATTTGACCAAAAAGAAAAAAATACACCATTAGAATCGCACGTATTATTAAGAGTATCAATTAAATATTTTGCGCAATGTTATTCATAAAAGATAGTAATATTAATAAAGTAGAAAAGAATAAGGTAAGAAGAATATCACAAATTTTTGATTATTACAATATAATAGCTGAGATATGTAGATAAAATTTCAAATTCATGTATAGTCTCATAATTTTCAATTATGGTATTTAAGAGCACATTTCTCTACACCACATGAATAATTGTTTAAAAAATAGGGTAATAAACCTGCATCATCAAAAATTTTTGATAAAACCGACATATATATATATATATATATATATACTTATTTATTTATTTATTTATATTTATTTAAAGTATTAATTTCAGTTAATCAAATAGTGATTTTTCCCTTGATTTTTCGTTCACAAAGTAATGTAGTTTAGTATAAGACTCGAATGGCAAATTTTAATATTTTTTACCATTTTGGCAATGAATAAAAATGGATATCGCAGTTGCATAAGTAAAGATTTTGGTGAGAAACGTCCAAGCTACTGTTCAAATTTCGCCAAGGGGATTCTATACTAAAGCTGCTGCCTCATGGGAATACTCATTTAGTTTTATTTAATAGCTTATTAATAAAACTGAAATGGCGTCTGTGTTTTCTACTGTCATCTATCAGCTGAAATATCCAACGCACTTAGAGACGTAAAAGTTGCAACACACATAGTCTGGAATGTTTCCGTGTGAATCTTGAAGCTGAATTTAAAAATTTTTATGTTGGAAGCAAGATATTAATTAAAACGTGATGAGGTTTTCGCGAGAATTTCCCTTACACACCCCGAGGGGAAAACCCGAAGATTCTGCGGTTTCCCTTTTCAGTGCACTACAAGGCTCTGTAAAACTCTCATTTTACTTTATTTTACCCATAGGGTCGAGAAAGTATTGTTTTAGGGTGAAATTTTCGAACGTAAGGTTTTTATTTTTTATTTTTTATTTACATGTTCTGAGGTCCCCTGCATACGAAAGTCATGTTTTCAGCGAATGGTCTGTGTGTCTGTCTGTGTGTCTGTCTGTCTGTGTGTCTGTCTGCGTGTCTGTTATCAGCATATCTCAAGAACAAATTGTAGCAAAAATTCCAAACTCGGCATTCTAAATGTCTGTCATATAGGGATGCTACAGTAAGCTTTTCGTTGAGATGAAGCACACGTTTCGTGTACAGGGACATTCAAAAGTATTCAAAAATATTATGTCGATGGGGGAAATTGCTGGTATGTAGAGTTTAATATCTATAGACTGCACTAAACCAAATGAAACGAATATATATTTTTTGTAATAAAGATAGTCGACTGGGGAATAAAATGTGTATGTAGGAGTCTCGACGCACCCCCTGGGGGTGAAGTCCCCCCACGAGGGAAGTAAATTTTCATGATGGGTATCTTTCAAAAGAGCTCGCCAATACCTTTAAAGCGAATGGTTGAACCATCGATCTCTGATAATTTAAAATAAAGTTATCGATTTTTTCCTAAAAAATTAATTAATTAATTAATTAATAATAATAATATTAATAATAATAAATATATATATATATATATATATATATATATATATAACTTTAATATTGAGAATAAATTCAACTTTTTTTTGGACATTTAGTGCTATACTATTTTTCTAATATGGGAATCGTCTGTATTATCATAAAAGATAATTTGTTTATATAATGATTTTAATAAATTATTTTTTAAAAACAGAATTATTTTTTAATAACCGTATTAAATTGTATATAAATATAGGTGCATTAATGAAACGGGGGTATGAGGGGGGCGGTAGCTCCCTTCACACAGAACTAATTATCATATAAAACTCTTCCGAAGCCTAATTTGATATGTTTAACATAGGTTTACATAACATTACTCGTTATCTTACTTCTTAATCTCCAACCTATACTTATAGTATTAAATTTCAGGGTAAGAGAGAGTCGTGTGAGTGACACACCAGATTATTTAAATTCCAATCGTGCTTTTATTAATGGATATATATATATATTTTTTTTTTTTTTTTTTTTTTTTTTTGACATCATATTAAATTTTATACCATATTGTAGTACAATATTTTGAGTGGAATTTCTTTCATTTATGGTCGGCCGTGTAAATCAACAAGACATTGGAAGTAGCACGATAGTAAGTACTATTTATAGTTCTTATACTGTTGTTCAATATAATCGAAATTTAAATATGAAAGAGATCCGTTATTTATTTTTTTTTCCTATATTGTCCGTTTCGAAACAGACGTACGAAAAACATTCAAATTGAACTCCAAAGGCCTTGGTTGCGCCAAGCAGTAGGGTCATGGACCCGAGATCATGAGGGTATGGAAGATGCTACCAAAAACCGCGGAGACCAGAATTTATTTTTATTTATAAAGTGAAAATAGTTATTCCTTTCTATTACTATTATTATTATTATTCATTTAAATATAGTGAATAGCGAAGGAGGCAAAGCTTGCTAGTAATTTTTTAATTACAATTACTAATTTATAAACCTGAGTGAAGATTTATAAAAAAGAGACTTGGCAATATATTAGTCCTGCCATAAGTTCTAATTACAAAAATAAAACCAGTACTATATTTTTAATGTTCTGTAAATAACACTGCTTTGTTTTATAAAAGTATAAATAATTTAATAAAATTAAACATAATTTATGCGTCTCATTAACATATTAAAACCAATGTAACAATTAAAATGAGATAAAAGCATAAACTTGCAGTCATTCGTACTCTTTTACATCGTGCAAAGCTTTATTGTAGTAATCCCGAATTATTAAATATTGAACTATCCAAAATTTTTCTGATTTAAAAAATAATGGTTACCCCCTCGTTTTATTAAAAGAATTTATAAAAAAGAGTTTTATTTTTCATTTAAATCAGTTTATCCCAAAATTAAAAATTCCACTTATCGTACTACTATCCCTTATTATAAAGGCATTTCTGAAAATATCTCTAAATTACTTAGAACAGTTAATATCTCTAATAGCTTTAAACCTCAACTCCGTATTAGTAACTTTTTCTCAAACTTTAAACCCGCTGCCCCTCCCCCCCTCTTAAACGTCTTGGTGTAATGTATAGTATTCCTTATAAAAATTGTGATTCTACATATATCGGTGAAACTGGCAGAACAGGTGAAATTAGATTAAAAGAACATAAACGCTCATATAAAACAGGAGATTTAAGATCTAAACTCGTAATCCATTCTCTCAATAGTGATCATATTCCGGATTTTCAAAACTTTAAAATTTTAGCTTCGAATATAAATATTTATCAATCCCGTATTTTTCAAGGGGCCGCTTTTACTAAAATGCAACATTCTGCCTTGAACGAGGCTAAAGCTATTCCTCCTGAATATTTAATCTTGCTATGATGTATTTAGAATTTTTGTAAATATTGTGCTTGTATGTTTGACACTGAGGAGGGCTAGTGTTCTAGCCGAAACGTCTGTCTTATGTTTTAATGTTTTTTAATTAAAATGTATTTTTAAAGTTTTAAATTTTTGTATCTTTTATCTCATTTTAATTATTACATTGGTTTTAGTATAAATAATGTATGAAAACTAAAAATATTAATAATATTTGCTAAAGCTTTGCATATTTAAGATGGAGCGGGACAAGAAGGAAAATAAAATCGCAGTAATTGCTTTACACAAGTGTGGCAAGGAACCAAAGGAGGTTTTCAGCTTCCTAAAGCCGCTGAAAATTTCAACGAAGATCATCCAGCGAGCTATTAAGAGGTATAATGAAAAGTTCTCTACCGACGTAAGGCCACGAATTGGTCGTCCTCGTACGATCAGAACGCCAGCAACTGTCAAAGCCTTAAAGGAAAGGATTCGGAAAAATCTGCTAGATAAAGAAAAAGGCATGGCTCGTGTGAAGAATATCCCTACCAGGGCAATGTCCCGCATTATAAAACAAGACTTGGGACTTGGTGCCTTGTAGAAGTACCGTCCAGTGACCTACAGCTGCTCTTAAGGATATTCATAAGACCAGAGCGAAAGCTCTGTTTTAACGGCACGTGGATAACAAACATCGACAAATTATTTTTTCGGCTGAAAAAATCTTCACTGTAGAGAAAAAATTCAACTAGCAAAATGACAGGGTGTTAGCTCGAAGTTCGAAGAAGCTGCGTAAAATATTCCATCACCACTCAGCTTAAGTAGTTGTTTGGTGGGGAGTTTCGTATAAAGGTGTAACCAGGCTACATTTTCATGAAAAAAGCGTAAAAATGTCAGCTAAAACTACCAAAACGAAACCTGGAACAAGTTGTTAAGCCCTTAAGTGATACTTTGTTCGTTGGAAAGCACTGAATATTTCAACGGGATTCAGCACCAGCGTAAAAGGCAAGAATGACCAACCGATGATGTGAGAATAACCTACCAGAGTTAATTCGAGTCGATCATTGGCCATCGGGAAGCCCAGATTGGAATCCGATGGACTATCGTCTTTGGAACATTTTAAAGGAGAAGGCCTGCGTTAAGCCTCATCGAAATATTAAGACTTTACATGCAGATTTAGTGAAGACAGCAGCAGAAATCCCGATTGAAGTCGTTAGTGTAGCGACAGATGAGTGATCAGTGGGTTTAAAGAAATGTGTAAAGACGAAACGGGGTCATTTTGAATAGTTTTTGTGTTTTGTAATATATTATAAAAAATAAATAAAATGTATGTAAAATTGAAACTTCGTTTCATTTTCCATAACAACTAGAACCTTCAAATTGAAGGATAGAATTTATGGCAGGACTATGTAGAAAACTAAACACAGGAAAAATCTTCAACGCCAAAGAGAAAATTTAATAACAGACAGCTGTTTCAGTAGCACACTTAGTGTACCGTCTTCAATGCCTAAAGAAATGAAGGAGAAGTGTTCCTATATATAGAAAAGAAATGGGACCTTGATCAACTGATGGCTTTAAATCTTCGTTGGAAAAAAAAAATACAATGAAGATTTTAACCTTTTGAGGGGATAGATAATTTTGCTCATTTAAAACCAACGGCCACCAAAAATTAAAAAAAAAATCTTTACATATTTAAAAAAAAAAAAAAAAAATCGGGGAGATGGTTTGTAATTGGGAATTAATATTAGGTGCTTCGAAAGGGTTAAGGACAATATTGAATGTGATTACATTTTAAGACTAATTCTAAACATGCTTACGACAGTTACACGTATCGCCTTTACCTTTTATTATTATTTATTTTCCTGATTTCTTTATTGTTAACAAGTACTTGTATTAAAATGAAGAACAAAATTTATATAATTTGTAAAGACACTAGTGAACTGAAGGTTTCATGAAAAATCATCACATTTTCTCTCTGTTTTTTAATACCTTTAATAAATATACTCGTTGTAGTCATTTATGCATATATCATACATATAATTTTCTTACTTTTTATTTTCCTTTTATTTATTTATTTTGAAATTCGAAAGTAAAAATATCATTAATCCGTCTTAAAGTATTCTAACTCGTTTACTGTTTGTCATGTATATAAACATTTCTCTTGGAAAATAAGTTCACTAATGGAAAATAAATGACTAAACTAAATTAACCAGAAATGAAGTATTAGAATTTTAATTGATTAAATGTTGCTTGAAACAGATCACCCGAGTTCATTATTAGTCCTTTCACCTCACTTTCTATATTTCTGAAGTTTTTTTCATATAAAAAACTGGTTTAATTTTCTCTTTTATAACATATGAGTTGAAATTTATAGCTTACATTTGTATATATGTAACTCATAATAAAGTACTTTCTCATTTCTTCCACCCTTGTGCAATTTTTAACCCTTTCGACGTTACGACTTTTTTTCTATGGTTGCAATGAAAATACCTGAAATGTTTACCGTATACTAAAAAATAAACACCTGTTTTTAGAATTCAGAGTTGCACTTTAGGAGCTCTAGAGTTGAGAAGAAATATTTTTCCCCCACACACAGAGGGCTAATCTCTTTGTTGAAAGAGGCGTGTATCAATGCAATGGAAATATCTTATCACAATAGAAGTTGACAATCCTTTACCCAAATATACCTCTCAGTTAAGTTAGGATGATTTTTGAGGGAAAAGGAAACTCTGCTTTATTTTTCAGAAAAAATAAGCGCATAGATATTTCTAAGTAGAGTTAAGACTGAAAATTTTAAAGTGTAATTTATGTATAATACTAATAAAACGCATCTATTTTCCTCAGATTTATGTGTTCCTGAAAAAGATGCAGCACATCAAATCTCTTTAAATACATCCCCTAAGAACTATCTTTAAAAGTTAAGCTAATTATAAAAACAAATAAATAAATAAACTTTATATAATAGTTAAGACAAGTAGATTGAAACAAAATAAAAACATTTAAAATTAGTCGTTCGTATATATATATATATATATATATGGATAGAGTTTTGTTCTTTATGTATTTTGATGTGTGTGGAGGGGGATGTTGAAAGAGAAAAAAATTATGTAAAAAATTGATTGCATATTTTATAAATTATATGCTTTTTTTTTTTTTTTTTTTTTTTTGAAGCGTCATGCCGTTTTCAATAATATATGCACTATTTTTTATATATATATATATATATATATATATATATATGTTAATATTGTAATTTTCTCTGATAAGTTGTTTATTTATTTGTTATTATTATTATTTTCTTGTAAAGTTTCCTGAAATCAATCTTGTAGCTGTAGCATGTCTAGAGTCCTCGAAGTTATTATTATTATTATTTATTTATTTATTTATTTGGTAAAGGAAAAAAGATACTTGATACAAAATTCTTAATAATAAAAGCTCAAGTTTCCCGTAAGGAAAAGTTCCACTGAAAGCTATGTCAAAGCTTAAACAATGTATTGGAATAAAGAAATTAAAAATTTTTCCATGATGCATTTCAAATGAAAATATATATGTATATATATTAATAATGAAGGAAGGTAACTTAACGGAAAAATCTCCTTAATATGTGGAATTTTAATGCGTCGTGGAAAATCTCTCTCTATATATATTAATGGCTAAGAGATTTTTGAGTCTGTTTATCTGTGTGTTGACGCAAGTTGCCACCAGCTTTCCATACTTTAGTTAATTTAAGAAAATCTAATTGTCGGATCGATAAGTTAATTAAGCAGACTGATTCTGAAAAAAAAAAAGCCCCTTTCATTTTGTACCTTATTTGTAACGAAATTTTTATTAGATTTTTTAAAATTAATTAAAATATGAAAATAATAACTTGGTAGAAGTTTTTAAAATGGACATATAAATTTTTAATTGTTGCCAAAAAAAAAAAATAAATAAATAAATAAATAAATAAATAAATAAAATAAAATAAATAAATAAATAAATAATAATAATAATAAAATAAATAAATAAAATTACGAATTATTATTTTTTTCCCCCAGTATAAAATGCATAGATATAGTATCATCCCCATGTTATCGTGCAAAGATATTTGATGCCGAAAAAAGTTTTGGCATCAGACAATAGGGAGTATAAAACTCGGAAATAATAATCGAGTAGAATGTTAATGAATTTTTAAAATGCCGAAATATTGTACGGCTTTTAAGTGTTGTAATAAATATATGAAAAGAAATGGGATAAGTTTTCATAGATAAGTTATATTCAAGTAATTTATGAAAAATATCATTTTTATAATCAGTTCTTTATTATTATTATGAAACAATTACTGTCTTTATATTTGATGAAATACTCTCTTTAAATTTTAAGATGGTTTTATATTAGTAAGTAAAATGAAATTTTCAAAATTCTTTTAAATGTAGTTAGCAGCCGCGGAAGTTTAATACATAACTAATATGATGTGGACACCACAAGACTTTCTTCTATATATAATCTTATACAAATTTACGCAATACAAATTATTTATTAATTATAATTTATTAAAATTATTTTCCATGATGAATGCAGACGATTTTTATCTCAAAGAAGTATAATAATAAATGCCGAAAGAAAGTCAGTTTTGTGCAGATATGAGTATACTAGAGTATAGTTAATAAAAAAAAAGGAAAAAGAAAAGGATGAAAAATGGGTATCTAGAGTTTTTCGTTCTCTTTTAGTACATAAATTATTCATAAATTTTATTAGCTAAATTATCTATGTGTATTCCCGTGTATATTAACTCGAGGAAAATATCCATAAGAAAGTAAAATGGCCCACTTTTCCCAAATGAAAAGGAATCCCTTTTTCACCCTCGATGATTACAATATGCTTTCACGTGAAAAAAAAAAAAAAAAAAAGTTAAATAATAAATTCGTTCATGCATATGTAAACTACATGACGTTTTTATGGCTTTAAAATTAAATAATATTAATAATTTTAAATTTTAAATGTTACAAAGAAATAAAGTGCAAAAAATTCGCACGGGCTTGCTAGTTAATAATAAATTAAATATTTATAATTAAATTACGTTGAGAGAAATGAATAATATAAAAAGATAAACGAATACATGGTTATACAATAAAGAGTAAAAAAATTCAGCTCTATTTTTCTTGGAGACGTTTCAAATTTATATAAATATCATGTGGTGAGAGTTGAAGAAATTTGTTTTAAATTTTATGTAGATCAGTGTTTAGTAATTTGAACTTGCAAGAAGAAATAAATTTTGAAATACATTTCTTATAATCGAGCGTGAAATTATTTTTTTAGTCCATGAAAATTAATTTTGTTGTTTTTCAACTAATTTCAACATATTCGATAAAAACAGCACATTTTGCTTTGTTAAATAATCGAATAAAGATTATTTTTCTTATTAATAAAATATTCTGCATTTATAAAATTAAATAAAACATTCTTGATTTAAATTGATTTTAACCCTTTGTATCCCACCGGGACTTTAAAGTCCCATCAAACAAAAGAAAAAAAAAAAAAATCCTCACTATAGCTTAAATTTACTGCGGGATTTCATCGGAACTTCAAACTCCCTATAGTTAAGCTATAGTTTAAAGTAAATTTAATATGAGATGTTTCTCATGGAGCAAAAAAATATCATAAAAAAGTTTCAAACTATTTTTCGAAAAATAAGGTAATTTGGGATATAAAGGGTTAAGTAAATTAACTCGTTAAAATATTTTTTATTTAATTTTTTAATGTTTATAATTTATATTTTAATTAATTACAATATGTACTTCTTCCAAAATTTTGACATTTTTATTTATATAAAATTTGTGATTTTTAATGGCATCAGTGGTTATATTAAACATAAATAAACACCTCTCAGTTGATTTGTTAGCTATATTAATTCGTACTCTGCTATTACTCCTATGACTAAATATAAGATTTATTGTTTTATGGAGAGAAAAATTTGGGAATGAAAGGGTTAAGGTAATTTGCAGAAAACAACAGATTCTTATTCGTAAAATGGCAACATGAATAAACAAATTATTTATTATTTTGAACGATAATGTTCGTTAGGTTCGTCAGGTCGGTTTTAAGAAATAACTTGTTCGAAACATGTATATGTTAAACTAATTACATTCAAATATCATTAACCTGATAAATAAATATCATTGCTAGGAAGCTTTATTAGTTACAAAACTTGCAACAGTTATTTCAAGTCAAAATAATAGTACATCACTTCATCAGGTGAAAAAGGCAAGCACGAATTCATTAACAAAGCAGAAAGGCGCTATCGCGCTTACTAAGATATTTAAAATGACTTCTACATATGGCTTTCTTAGAAACATCATTTGATGAATTTCGGAGTAGTGCTGCTGTCTAACGAAAATTGTGTTGGGAAATTAAATCTAATTGAATGCGCTAGGTTCCCACATGTATGCCTACCGTTGGGCCATTTTAAGGATCCTAGTCCGTATTTACGCAAGTTTTGTAAGAAATCGCTAAAAACTCTGAACAGGTAAGCCGACGAGCATATCTGGGATCGAACGTAGAAATGATCGCTAACAAACAGAAAGAACAAATGTTTAAAAATCAATTGTAAAAAGTGTTTTTAAAATTGTTGCATAAAAGAATGTTGGATGTTTAATTTTACTGCGAAGCTAATGTAAGTTAAAAGATTTAATGATAATATATGTTTAGTAAAATGCATGGGCTGAAAGTTATTTGATAATAATTATGCTTTGCAGCTCAAGAAGTTAGATGTGATCATCTGCAGAAGAAATCATTTTAATCAGTAATTGAGACATTTTATAGCTAAATTACACTGCGCGGCAAAAAAAAAAAAAAAAAAAAAATAAAAAATAAAAAATCGAGATATAATACTATTCTTGCTGATTCTTATGTAAAGTGACCTCCTGAATCCGAATATGATTCTCATTTTGCCCAGTCACCCACCGTTTTCTAGATACACCACCCCCTCCCATAATTTATTACTATGTCCGATAATTTTATGACCATGAATTTGATTTAAAGAATAAAAAATTTTACACCTGAAAGCAAAAAAATATAAAGTTTAAAAAAAAAAAAAACAGTAATAACAGATTTAAAAAATATAAGTTATGTAATGCATAATTTCAGTGGCAAATCCCCCCCCCCCCAAATTTTCCTTTGTCGCACATGTCCATGTTTTAGAATTTTGTAACGCTGTAGCCCCTCAGAAGATATTTAACGATTAAAATAACTCCCGCCCCCCTCCTAAAAATCAAATTTATAGCCATAAAATCACCGAAAAATGATAAAAATAGGGGTCCATTCCTAAAAAACGATGGGTTATAGGGTAAAATGGGCGTCCTATTCGGATTCAGGAGGAGATTTTACATACGAATATGCAGAAATGATGTCAGAGAAAATTTTCATGCCGAGCAGTGTTATTCAACATTTAATACAAAACTGCTGTGTCAATAAAATTAATAAATGAGAAACAAATTTTCATGATTTTAATGACATATATTTGATTTTGTTTTCTACGGAAGCAAGAAATAAAATATTTTCACCCTCGCGTTTGTAAGAAATATGTATGTTAGACATAGTATTTTAATTTATTTTTCTATTTTTTTGAATAACAGTTTTTATTTATTTATTGAAAAAAAAATAATATTTCTTTATAGAATTTTAGAATATTAACAAACAATGGATTAATTATATGGATTTCTCTTTGCATCGCCCCATTCCCTTAGTATTTAAATTTAAATTATTTAATAGAATTAAAATGCATGATGATTGGATTACTCTATATATGTGAATGGAAAATAAATAAAATTTTGATGGAAATTATCCTGATTAACTTTAACATAAATTAATTTTAAAAATAAAGAATGGAGAAAAAAAATACAAAGAAAGACTATTTTTTCTATTGAAAGTAATTTGTGTATTTCACTTCTAAGGATAGCTGATTATATATAATTCTATATTATACATTTAAATTTTAAAAGTACTTTTGTAATTAAACTGTAGAACTATCTAACAAAGTGTAATCGTTTTTATTTAAAATGAATTAAACTAATATGAAGCAATTTTATTCAAAATGTTGTGTGTAAGACATTAATTTGGAGGAGGTGGGGGGCGGGGGCGGAGACACTGGGTTTTTCATACTGCTGAGTCTCGAGTGAGCCCTGCAATTAATCTTCGTTTTAATATTGCAGAAAAACACTGGAGATAAAATAACATTTATCTAAAGCATCTTATGCAATGCAATAACATATTTTCCCATGGAATATATATTCAATATTAGAGATTCTTATGGTTGTCTACCGTGCATTCCAAAATATACAAAAAAAAAAAAAAAAAAATCAAAAAATCAAAATGGACAAATTTTTCTTTATGAACAGCATTTTCGTTTATGATAATCTACAAATTATAAGGGATTCATCTGATAATTTAGTAATCTGTTATAGCATTTTATAGATTATATGTATTTATATTCTTAAAAAAAAAAAAAAAAAAAAAAAAAAAAAGAAGAAGAAGAAGAAGAAGAATGGAAGAAAATAGCATTTGCTTGTGTGTATTATTAGTTTTCTTTCTTTCCTTCCTCTTATTTCTTTTCTTCCCCCACCCCGTATGATCCTATGCATTTTTCTAATATCTTGACAGTATGAATGACCACCGTGCATTCCAAAAGACGATCCATTTATGATTATGATCTGATCAGTGATCATCATTCAGTATAACTTTACAGAAGTGATAATATTTAAATAATTACAAGGTAAAACGAACTTTTATATACCATGTTTTTAAATTTTCTGTTTAATCATATAAACGCTACTGAAGGCAGCGGGAACACGGAGCAATTGAATAAAAGTAATAAAAAATTCCTTGCTATCGTGTTTTGAGCTATTATAAAAGTTTCAAATGGCTATCTAGCCGGGAAGTTAGTTAAAAGTTGATTGCCAGCTTTGTACTGGTAACGGTGCCGAAGGCAGCAGGGTTCCGAAGCAATTGATAAAAAATATTTTTAAAATGCATTTCACCGTATTCTGAACTATTCTGAAAGTTTCAAATGTCTAGCTAATCGGGAAGTCAGTAAAATAAATTTTCTGTTGAATCATATAAACACTTCCAAATACAGTAGGGACCTGAAACAGTTGACTAAAAGTATTTAAAAAAATGTATTGTAACCGTTTTCTGAGCTATCCTGAAAGTTTCAAATATCTAGCTAGTCGGGAAGTTAGTGAAAAATCGATTGCAAGCTTTGTACTGGTAACGGTGCCGAAGGCAGCAGGAACCCGAAACAGTTGGCTAAAAATATTTAAAAAATGCATTTTCACTGTGTTCTGAACTATTGTGAAAGTTTCAAATGTCTAGCTAGTCAGGAAGTTAGTTAAACATATTTTCTGTTGAATCATATAAACGCTGCCGAAGGCAGTAGGGACCTGAAGCAGTTGACTAAAAGAATAAAAAAAGGTATTGTCACCGTGTTCTGAGCTATCCAGAAAGTTTCAAATGTCTAGCTAGTCGGGAAGTTAGTGAAAAATCGATTGCAAGCTTTGTATTGGTAACGCTGTTGAAGGCAGCAAGAACACGAAGTAGTTGGTTAAAAATATTTAAAAAATGCCTTTTCGCCGTGTTCTGAACTATTCTGAAAGTTTCAAATGTCGGGAAGTTAGTTAAATAAATTTTCTGTTGAATCATATAAACGCTGTCGAAGGCAGTAGGGACCTGAAACAGTTGACTAAAAGTATTAAAAAAATGTATTGTAACCGTGTTATGAGCTAGCCTGAAAGTTTCAAATGTCTAGCTAGTCGGAAAGTTAGTGAAAAATCGATTGCAAGCTTTGTACTGATAACGCTGCCGAAGGCAGCAGGAACCCAAAACAGTTGGCTAAAGGTATTAAAAAAATGCATTTTCACCATGTTCTGAACTATTCTGAAAGTTTCAAATGTCTAGCTAGTCGGAAAGTTAGTTAAATAAATTTTCTGTGGAATCATATAATCGCTGCCGAAGGCACTGAGACCTTAAATAGTTGACTAAAATTATTAGAAAAATGTATTGTCACCGTGTTGTGAGCTGTCCTGAAAGTTTCAAATGTCTAGCTAGTCGGAAAGTTAGTGAAAAATAGATTGCAAGCTTTGTAATGATAACGCTGCCGAAGGCAGTAGTAACCTGAAACAGTTGGCTAAAAGTATTAAAAAAATGCATTTTTACCGTGTTCTGAACTATTCTGAAAGTTTCAAATGTCTAGCTTGTCGGGAATTTAGTTAAATAAATTTTCTGTCGAATCATATAAGCGCTGCCGAAGGCAGCGGAACCTGAAATAGTTGACTAAAATTATTGGAAAAAATGTATTGTCACAGTGTTGTGAGCTGTCCTGAAAATTTCAAATATCTAGCTAGTCGGGAAGTTAGTTAAAAATCGATTGCAAGATTTGTACTGGACAAACAAACAAACAAACAAACAAACATACAAACCAGAATCAAAGTTAATAAAAAAAAAAAAAAAAAAAAAAAAAAAAAACACCATGGTAAAATATATGTAAAGGATTTAATTTATATAAGTTTGGCTTATAAATATCAAAAACATTAAAGTAATAATTTGTTTTCACCAAATATAATTGAAATATATAAATTAATATAGTCTAGTATGAAGAATAGTAAGGACAGTTTTGACAAGCATTAATTTTCACTATTATGTATGGCTATTTTAATTTATGCCCGCTTAATTTTAATTTTTTTTTTATATTTTTTTCTAAATTTATTTACGGTAATTACTATCTACATTTTAACTTTTAACTTTTTCTTATCCATATGTATGGCCGATAAAGTTTTGCTTTTCGGTCAACTTTTCGAAATTGTGTTTTTGTTATATTTACACGTTTTGAAGTTCCTTGAATCCGAAAAACACGTTTTTCGCCTATTTTAAATTGTTTTTAATGAACATTTATATAACAGTATTTATTATTTTATTCTTTAATGTACACTCTGCCATCATGGTAATGAATTTCGGGTAAGAGAAAGTTATGTGAGTGCCACACCAGAATATTTCTTTTTTACCATATAGTCCTGCAGAAAATTTTAGGCGCCTAAAAAGTAAATTTAATCCTATTTAACCGTCTTAAGCAGGATGTTGTATAATTATAAAAGTATTCAAAATATGCCATCCGAACTGCAGAATTTCGATGTAGTAAGTTTATTCCGCCTTTTTTATATATATGTACTAAAAATAAAGTAGGTTTTATTATTATTATTATTATTAAAAAAATTAAAGTGTTAAAAAACGTCATCAGGAAATATTCATTTATTTTAATAAATGAATTATAATTAAAAGTATAATAACAAACAGTCATAAATTGATATCACAGGATAATATCTGATCCTAACAATTAAAAAATAAATATCCATTGCGTAAATAATAGTAATCAAAATAGTTTACTTGATAAAAGTTCATATTTCATTTATTTATTTATTTTTTCTTGAATTATTATTCAAAGAAAGTATTTTATAAAGTGTTCTAAAACTCTAATAGTGAGATATTTTGAATCAAAGCTACTCAAAAATCGCGTGAAAAATATGAAAAAATGTAGTCATTCCCTTATTGCTTCATAATATAACTCATCTCTTCAATATTATTCAGGCCAATAAATTTATGTGTATCAAATTTACAAATCTATTAATTTGAATAATAAATAATATGGTGCGGCATTCACACTACTTTCCCTTACCCTGCATTTGTATAAAAAGATATCATTATATTTTATCTATCTATCTAATTTTTCATATATACATCATACTAAAAAAAAAAAAAAAAAAAAAAAAAAAAAAGAAAGAAAAGAAAAAAGAAAATCCGAACACTTCGGGGCCAAAAACTGTACAATTTTTTTTTTAATTCTGTGGATTTCATTTTTTTTTTTTTTTTTTTTTCCTTACAATTCTGAATTAGAGTTTTTATGATATAATGATTATTTTAAAATAATAGTGATATAAATAAGTATGTAAAATATGCATAATAATAATAATAATAATAATAATAATAATAATAAAGCAATTAAAGATTAAAAAATATACGAAGTTTTATATTGCATAATGTTTTTTCAATTAAAAAATAAAAATTTGCCTTATATGGTAAGATACAAAATTTAAGTATAAAAACATCTGATATAATTGAGTTGTGCATTATAATATATATATATACATATCACTATGTTTAGAAATATAAATAAAACTTTTTTTTTTGTTTTTTTTCAGTCTTTGAATAGTTATTAATTTATTTCAAACATAAATGACCTAGACCTCAAATAAAATTGCCTTTATCTGTCTCATTAGATTCGGCACCTAAAATATAATCATTGAATTAAGTACCATCTTCATTTTCTTTCCCTTGGAAACTTTACTGTGAATTTCATTTGTTTATATTGGTTGTGATGTGCGAATTTCTGCCAGTCTACTGTACATGCAGACTCCCAAAATCTTTCCTATTTTTTTTTTTTTTTTGGATTTTTCTGATTTGTAATTTCTTTTATAAGCGTAAGAAGAAAGTATTAGATTCGTTTTTATTTCATGTTAAATCTGGAATAATGTTTATTCATATTATTTAACTTCTACATTATTTAACAAACTACTAATTTTACTAAATTTTACATTTACTGTAAGTTTAAAGTTTTCAACTTCAGTTAAACATCTTATAAAGCATCAAAACTTATATAATTAAGGAAAATATGTTTTCACTCAAAGTTTTTATTTCAATAAATTTTATTTTTAATAGTGATTTAAAAAATTAAATAAGAGTTTAATCTCCCCTTTTAAGGAGATCGCAGGTTTTTTATTATAAGAAAGTATTACCACAAAAAATTTTGTGTTAAAAATTATCAAGTAATATCGTTTTTGATGTAGGTTAGTCAATCGCTTAAAATAGAAAATAAGATAATGAAATTTTAAAACAGTTTTTTGAGTCCAGAAAGCATTTGATATTGTGTAATATCAAATAACATAATATATAATAGACAAATTTTAAACGATATTAATTTTTTTTTCTTATTTTGCTCTTTACCTCTTATATTTATTTTTATTTATTTATTTATTTATTTATTTATAAAAAAAAAAAAAAAAAAACAGTTTTTTGGCACGTTTATTTCTTGTATTAGCCTGCAGTATGCTTATTCTTAATATATGTTACACCGAATTATAATTTATTAAATTGCAGAATTTTAAGGCAGAAATGACTCTGGCGTTAACTATAAACAATTTCACTTTAATTATAGTATAACTTATATTTTTTAATTTAAAAAAAAAAAAAAAAAAAAAAAAAAAAAAGGAAAAAAAAAAAAGAAGTTATATAATTATAAATGATTTTACACGGAAAACTATTAAAGCAGAGCTGAATAAGTGATTTTAAATCATAAGATTACATTGTATTATTAATATAATAGTAGCATTATTTAAATGTAAGTTTTCGCCCCTACATATAGAAAATTCAATTACACTTATATATGTAACATTTAAATTTTATTTCCAGCATGGAGAAATATTTATTTCATTTCAAAAGAAATCTTGTGTACTTGTTTAAAAGCAAAGAAGTAAAAGTTATCTTTCAACTGCAGGATTAATGTCAAAACATACATGAGTATTGTTAAAGATACAACCCCAAGGATCTGGTTGGGAATCAATTGTATTTGCTTGTAAACTATTCTTATCCGTTCAACCCACATGCCAGTCAAAGAGTCTGCGTAAGGGGGGAAGTGAAATCTAGAATAAAACGGGCTTGACCACTCAGCCCTGGAAATATGTATCTAAGAAAAGACGGGTTCAACGCTTCAGAGACGAAAATCTTTATCAAGAAAAAGACGGGCCTGACCATTTAGGAGACACATTTCAAATACGGAAAAAGACGGGCTTAACGCTTATAGGGTTAATATAAATTTGCATGGAATTGTTATTAAAGTATTGTAATAAACAATGGTTGTTAAATTATTGAAAATTAAATTAGTAAATTGCTAATTTATTTATTTTATTTTTATTTTTATTATTGTTATTTAAGTAATAGTACAAAAAAAACTTTACTTGAAGCGTATTTGTTCATATTATTAAATAATTTTAAAATGTAATTAATAAATTACCTACTTTTTAATGAGATTTTGTTCGTTTTCGATTTGTCTGTTGAAGCATTCTGAATATTTATTTCAAGCCGAAACAATTGTTGAGTGTTTTTCCATCTTATGGTACGTTTTATTCTTTAAAAAGTTCTTTCAGCATTTAGTTTTCGTGGACTTTACGCAATTATTTAACAATATTTACAGTAAGTAATAAGAAATGCAATTAAGTGCTCTAATTAATTATAACAATAAATAGAATATAATTTTATTAACTGCATAAATCAAGAAAAATATTGATTGTAAGTATGCTTATCTCATTTCAGAGATAGCAATCATAAAATAAATTAGTAAATTGTGACTATCATATAACTTTCATCTATTCTGCAAATCAACGCCAAGCTTCAAATAACATGAGAAAATAGTATTTTAAGAAAGATTTTATCAATACAATTTTGTGCAATTTTGGCTAACAAACACAGGGATGTAGCTATATGAAAAATTGCAGAAGTTGAGTAATACCAGCGTCACCTGTAGGCCTACATACAGATAAATTAAAAAAGCATTTTTTTTTTCGCAATATCTATTTCAACTATCAAATTGTGTACATTTTTACATTATAGAATCTTATGTATAGCCTTCCATTTTACGGGGGAATATACACAGTAACAGTAATACAGACTATTAAAGTGTTATTAAAGATATTATTCAATGTGCACCCAAGTTAAATCCGTATTTTACATATACCGTGACCATCTAATGTATCACGTGTCGTGAATTTGTGCGCAATAGAAGCTGGGACATAGCCTTCCCAGTCAAGGAGAATATTTAATATAAATGTCAGTAAATAAGCTAAAAAAAAAAAAAAAAAAAAATCAGTATTTTTTATTTTTATTTATTTATTTTTTTATTTATTATTATTATTATTATTATTTTTTTTTTTTTTTTTTGTATAATGTTCCTCTTACACATTAAGTTATGTGTATTTGTACCTAAAAACAACCGAGGTATAGCCTTCTATTCAGTGTGAAGTATCACAACATATTAGCTCAATTTCATGTGCGACTTTTAACAAAATTTCATAGCCTTCAGTTTTTGCTGCAACTAAAGATAAATGGTTATTAATGTGTAAGCATTAGTTTTTTGAGCTAGAGCGGATAGAAAATTTTTGTCACTGACAGACAAATATGTTTAAATAATAATCGAATGATATATAGCAAAATAACACAAAACATGTAAATCGATCGAAAATCAGAAGTCGCAAGTTTTTACTAATCCAATATTGTCTACTATGAAAAACTAAGAAAGTAATTTTTTAAATCATAAAAAATATTTATCTTTCACGTTTTAAATTTATTGCTAAACATGTTTCAAGGCAAAACGCTTTCTTGGGACAGTTTTAAACGAAGAGATAGGGAGTATAATATTTTCTCTTCCTTACCGATTTATTACACTATTATTTTTTTTTTTTCTGTTCTCGATACATCAAGGTTTAATGAACTATCATTTTAGAAAATACTTTGAAGAATTTAATGAACATCTTCTAAGTTTGTCATTAGTTTTTTTTCACTTTTATTTTTCTAAAAGAGTTGTTACATAAACACTAAGAGGAATATCACGGTTTTATTTATTTATTTATTTATTTTATATTTTGCAGGAACTCAAGCATATATTAAAGTTTTGAATTTTTAAAAGGATATTAAGCATACACGAAAGAAAACTTAAATAAATAAAATGTACAAAAAAAAAAAAAAAAAAAAAAAAAAAAAAAAACCTACAGAAAGTAATGTTTTATTATATATCTTGGTTCTTACTACCAATCATTCTAAAGAGAAATCAATTCAAGAAAAGAAAAATCATCCCAAATGTCTTATAAACATTCATATTTAAGTTTATTTTCATACCTGTTGAAAAAAAAAAAAAAAAGAAAAGTTTTCTGAATGTTTAAGAAGTTTTAAATGTTGAATAGGAAAGAGTAATATTTTCTTTTCCTTATTGATTTATTAAAATAGCGTGTCTTATGTTTTTATGTGTGCATTTTTCCTATCTAGAAAACATCGTTTAAATGAACTATTATTTTTGTAAAGAAGTTTAAGATTTTATGCAAAATATTTGAAGTGATCATTAGTTTTAAGTTTTTTATATTTCATGGAAGAACTATTGTTAAATAAATACTGAGTAAGGGGGATATTCATGCTTAGTTTATTCCTTTTTTTTTTTTTTTTTTTTTTTTTTTTTTTTTTTCTGTAAATTTTTAATGTATGTTAAAAGTTCTTCGGTTTTTAAGGATTTCAAAGTTCATATGAAATTATTAAGTAAAACACAAAGAAAAATAACTTATAAAGGAAGCATTTTTTGGAAATAGTTCTATGTTCTAGTTTTAAAATAATTTAAAAATTATTAAATAAATAAATGGATTGATGTTATAAGAAACTCATTAATTACAGATTTTTTTTTTTTTTTTTTTTTTTTTTTTTTTTTACATTGCGAATGAAAAAGTTTTTAATATAATTTATGCTAAATTAGGAAAAACTGATATGGATTGTAATAACACAGGAGACACATAAACAATACTAACAAACAATTTTAAAAAGATTTTTTAAACCAAAAATTAAATGCATATATATCGTATTCTTCAGCAGCTGAGAATGTTGTCATTCATTATATATATATTCATACAACGGATTACGTCTTTTACCTGCAATAATTGTTCTGTTGCAGTGATAATAATTTTACAAGCAAATGAAAATAAAGAGGCAGTTCATTCACTTTCAGTGAAATCGATAAATTTAGTAACTTGGCAACCAAATTTGGCAAAAAAATAATAGTTTAGAGTTCCCGAAGTTTTGGAGCTTTATTATGCGCAAGGGCCGTTTTAAAACTTTCCATGGTTTTCTGGATTGAAATATCGCCAATCCCTACCATCAAAACGAATAAATTGGAATTAATTGACTTCTGCAGAGAGAGTATATAGCCACAGGGATTCCACGTTGTTCAGAGGCATATTCTGAGCGATTGCATTTTGGAGACTGCGAGGCAAGCGACTGAACTTAGTTTTTCAGCGATCGAAAATCTCTACTCTGGTGTATTTAACGTAATTTGCTTTACTATTGTATAAAAAGTGACTGTTTTTTCGGACTGTTCTAGAACATTCGTTGAATAGTGACTTTTATAATACCAGTGTCAGCTTCAGCGGACTACTACTAGAATATTCGATAAATTAAGGTACTGTCGGTAACAAAAGTATCCGAACACTAGCAAAAATTCCTATCTAAAAAAAGTAGAGTTAATACTGTTTTGTTAAATAAATCCTTGTTGAATCATGTTCTTAGTCATATTTAACGAAATTTAACCCTTAAAGGATTAAAAGGAGAAGTCGAACTTTTTTAAACTTTTCACTACCCCTCTTAAGTTGTTTTTCATAGAAGCTTAACGTTAGCAAAATGTCTTTTTTTTTTGCCCTAATTAAGGCAAAATATGATATCCTCCGAAATTTCTGTATTTCAGAGGACACAAGGGGGAGTCTAACAGTTTTAGTCATTCTTCGCTCGTGGGGAATTACAGCGGTTACAAATAAAATCTTTAAATTTAGTAAAATACCCCTTCTTAGACTCTAATTAATGTAAAATATAACAATCTTCTAAAATTTAGTGTTTAAATATGTAAAAGTGGGTGTCTAGAATATCTACAAGTGCGGGGTAAATCGCGGTGGTCAATAAATTCAGAAAAATGTGTCTTTTTACGAATTATTAAGGTAAAATATGAGAATCCTCCGAAATTTAACACTTAAGATCGTAAGAGTAAGTGTCTCGCATTCTTACCCGTTCTTCACACGTGGCAAATCGCAGTGGCTTCCAATAGAATTTTTCAATATTTTTAACAAATCTTGATCTTCATCATAACTCATAATAAACAATCTCTGATCAACAGGTAAAATTACATAACTTTGCTTTCAAATTCTCCTTTTTAAATTTTCTCAGCGCGAAGAATGGCTGAAACTGATAATTGTATTATAATTTAGAGTTAAGATTAGTTTTTATTACTACTTAATACGAAAGCGCCACAGAATCATAGTAAAGCACAGCAGTTTTCTCTGTCAAAGTTACTTTTCTATCAAACAACTTTGAAAAAATGACGTCATTTTGAAAGACGATAGTACTGTATACGGGACGTTTTCTGAAATTGGCATCATTGTAACATGTTTTAAAATTGATTTTGTTATTGATTATATTAAGTGGACTACGTTATTTGGACATTATTAATTTGTCCAAATGTTATTTTGGAAACTTTTTTTCGCACTACGTTATTTTGGAAACACCTTATAGACTTGTATTTTTAACATATTTTTATTTATTTACTAAGACTTGTGAGTTCATAAGGAGTTTTTCACAAAAAATAACTTTTGAAACGTGATTGAAATAAATGAATTTTCATATTAAATACAGGGCATGTTTAAAACCCTTATGAAATTTCATCTCTGGAAAACACCTAAAATCTAGGTCGTTCTTTTGCCGACAATTTGCTTAATTTTTACTCTATTCAAATGATTTTTTGACAAAAATTACTCAATATATTTAGCTTTCAACCTATGCAAAAAAAAAAAAAAATCTATGTTTAGCGTATGCGCAATAACATAATATCTACTAAAAATGCTCGTATCTTAACGAATATTACACGTGAATTTTATGTGTCAGAATAATGTTTCTCTAATGTTTTTTTTTAGTTTTTTAGCAAGTTTTGTAAAATTTTATGAAAATCAGTTCCTGTTATAAGCATTAAAAAAAATGTCAAAAAAATTAGTAATTTTTGGAAAATATATATATCTACCTAAATAACTGCGCATTACCCGCACCAAAACATACAAATATTGTATATAGTATGAGCAACCATATATTAAAGTTACAAGCCATTTGTAGCTTTTGTGATACAGGATGATCCAAAGTTTTTTTGCTCTTTTTCAATTTGTGTTTGGTCCCCTAATTGCACTCTAACTAAATCAATAGTGGAAAATATGAGTTTTTAAATGTTCTTTGCATGTATGAAGTTTCAGGCCATTACATCTAGCATTTTTTACATAATCGGAAAAAAAAGTAAAAAAAAAAAAAAATCTAATAATTTGATCACCCACTGTATATTATTACTGTAAAACTTATACAAAAATATACTTTTCAAGAGAGATTTCTCCTTACCCCCTTCCAATGTGCATGTTCTAGAATTTTGCTCTACAAACATTGCTCTAGAAACACCTAGAATACTTCAATCTTGGTCATAAGCAAGATGTAGAAGTGACGAAAGACATACATACATATAATGATTTTATTTCTATTAAGATGGATGTGCCTGTTTAACATGTAAAGAAATAAACCTGAGATCAAAGTGTTTCTTGTACCCTATATAAAAGCGTATTTGACTATTTTATGGCAGAAGTAATATTTAAAAATTATTTATTGAAATTAGATACATTTCTCATCTAAATATATCGTATATATATCTCCTAAATATCGTCTGATTATTTATACAAATTTCGAATTATACTTTATATGGAATACGCAATTTTCATTCTACTGTACTTCAGATAAATATACCTGATAACATATTTCCGAAGATATATATTAATAGTTTAATATGCAAGTTGATTTTATTTCGTATAATTCTATTGCCATTGAATCAATCAGTCATTCAGATAAATGCTAACAGTAATAATTTTCTAACGAATCAGTTTTAGCCAGAAAGCATTAAATTGATTAAAGACATACTTTCCTTTTCTCATTTATTTTCGAAGGGAAAAATGATTGTTTGTTTCGTGACAAAAAATATCTGAATAACTACAACATATATTTTGAGAATTTTGAAAAAAAAAATAATAAAAAGTAAAAAAATACTAAAAGTTGCAATACATTTAAACATCCCCATTAAATAATTTAAATATAGTTCAAATTTGTCTTTGACATTACAGTTTTTACATTAATCAAGTGATGTCCTGTCTTCATTTAAAGCTACAATTTATAATAAGAATTTTTGCGTTCTTATTGCTGAAGTAATTTCTTTCTGAAGAATTATATAGCCAATTTACATATTTTTTCCTTTAATTTTTCTATGCTATTGGTTATACTGCGTTCATTTCTATTTTTGATAATGAAATAAGTATATTATATTCGAAGTCTTTTGAAATATTCTAGTGTATTTAACCAAATATCAACTTATACACCGTATAAACTGTACATTATTCATTATGTTGCGCTTTTTTTTAGCAACTGCGAAACAGTATTTATGCAAGTATACCATACTAATTAAATATGTAAGTAATAGTTCTGAGACTTTCGTGAATTTGGCACTAATTCAGACAAATGTGGACAGTAACCCTCTTCTAATATTTGCAGCTTTTTTTAAGTTAGCTGTAGCTATGTTGCACTAAAATTATTATCGCATTCATTTTCGTGGAAAAAATTTTTCTTTTTGTGGCAAAAATAGCTGAATACCTAACAATAACCTAAACAAGTAATATAAAATACACAATCTTGACCAATCAAATATTAACCAATACACTTATACTATACTAGTTGGTTGTAGGGTGATTAAGGAGCCCGTTGAAAAATGATCATTTCATTTTATTTATTTCTCACTTCAAATAATTCGTTTGCTACCAAGCCCGTGCGAAATTTATTTATCTTTTATTTATTTATTATTTTATTTATCTCTTCGTTACCTTTAAAATTTAAAATTATTATTATTATTTTATGGACGTCATTTTTTCTAATGCATGAGAAAATTTAATATTACATATATATATATATATATATATATATATATATATATATACAGGGTGCGGCAGCTATTTGAGAACACACGTTATAAGTGATACAATGCCCTGTATATCATCTTTAAAGAACCATTTTTGTTACAGATAACCATAGCAGAACCTATTCTAACCCAGGAAAGGAAAAAGCACGCTGTAAACGTCTCCTTGGCTGCAGGATACTCCGTTTCTGAAATAGCTGCATTTCTGAAAGTCGCCCGATCATTCGTTTTCAGAGTTCAGAGAGTACTGAGGGTTGCCAATGTTAATGTGACAACTGTTTTGCACAGGAAACATGATTGCCAGGTCTCGGACATTACCAGGACACCTGAATTCATCAATTCTGTTCAAGCTGCCATCGAAGAGGACCGTGGAAAGTCCATAGGGGTACTCAGCTGAAATCTGCGGGTTAGCGAAGTCACAATTCCAAGTGTGGGTAATGAAGACCTCTGTTACAAGTCGTATGTAATGCGGAGAGGACAGTTCATTTCCGAGAAAACCAGAGAGAATAGAGTAATCAGAGCAAAGCGCCTCTTAAAGAAGCTGAAACATCAGGAACAGACAGGAACGCTCTGGTTTTTGTCGGACAAGAAAAAATTCGTCCAGGACCAGAAAATCAACCGGATAATTGATCTTTGGCAGTGTAAAAGACAAGAGGAAATTCCCACTATCATGCACACTAAATTTCCTGCGTCTGTTATGGTCTTAGGGATCGTGAGGAATGAAGGTGACGTCATGCCTCCACATTTCTTTTCACAACGTGCCAGAATCAACGCAGTTACTTATACAGATGTGTTGAACACGGTTGTGAAGCGCTGGATTATTGCTCTAGCACGTGGCATACCATATGTTTTTCAGCAGGACTTTTCACCAGCCGATACGGTCCATTCAACACAAGAGTGGATGGTAAACAATTTTCATGATCACATCACTCCACGCATGTGGCCCCCTAGCTCACCTGATGTTAACTCTTTGGACTATTACGCTTGGGGAATTGTTGAAAGGATCTCCAGTAAGTACCCACATAACACCGTTGGTGTCTCCAGACAGCTATTGTGGATGCCATGACAAATATCCCCAGGGTCCACCTCATTTCTGCCTGCGGACGGTTTCAACAGCGTGTTGAGGTTATTATTGCAGCTGATGTTGCATTTATTGAATGGTGTCGTGCATTAGGTCCGACTTCTTGTGTACACCCCGTTCCATGTTCATTAAATGATATATCTATAGTGTTTGCTCCCTTTTTCTACGGACGATACTTTGTTCTCAAATAGCTGCCGCACCCTGTATATATGTATATATATATATATTCCACGTGAAATCATATTTCATTTTATGCTGAAAAAAAAAGTGCAACAATTAAAAAGTTAAATGTTTATTTTAAGGCTATGCCTGTTTTCAAATTTTAATTACTTTAAAAAATCTAATCAAAAATTCGTTGCAAATAAGGTACCAAATGGAAGAGGCGATTTTTCTGAATCCGTCTGATTAAAAAGCTTATCGATGAGACAATTAGATTTTTTGAAATTAACTAAAGTATGAAAATTAGGTGGCAACTTGTGTTCACACACAGACAGAGCCCAAAGAAATCTCTTAGCCTTTTTAAGCCTGACAGAGTCAGTCAGTGATGAGCGTAACTATGTATGCTGATTTGTTCTGAAGATTTAATTAATTAAAAAAAATAATTACCACGTTTTTACACATTTAATCATTCTCAATAAACAGTTTAGTACACTTACAACTAAAATCTTATTTACTTATATATTATGAAAATAATTTATTTTATAAGAGGACATATTCAATTTGACCTTTTATTTTTCTATTTTCTCCCATAGCATTGGATTCATCTCTCTCTATCGTTTCTTTCTTACTTACATTCTTTCCTCTTCTTCTTCTTCTTTTTTTTTTTTTATATGTTCATGACTGTAATTTTCTCAACCTTTTAAATTATTCTCGTGCATTGATTAATTAACTAAATATCGAATTATATTTGTATAAAATGTACATTTTTCATTCTACTATATTTCATGTTAATATAAGCAAAACGGTGTTTATAAAGGTATGTGATGCTAGTTAAATATATAAGTAATAGTTTTTTTCGTAAATATGTCACCATTGAATCTAAAACTTATTCAAATGAATGTAAACATTAATTTTCTTCTAATAAATCAGCTGTAGCCATGCTGCATTAAAATGATTAAACACATTCTTCGATTATCTCATTTAATTTCGTGGAAAAAAATGATTGTTTGTTACGTGGCAAAAATATCTGAATTGCCACCACCATCACGTCTGTCTTGGGGATTTCAAGAAAAAAAATAATACTAATCACCATGTTGTCACACATTCATTCATCCTCATTAAATAATCTAGACGCAGTCCGGATCTATCTTTAACATCACCGCCTTCGACACTAATCAAGCGATTTCCCCTCTTCATTTAGAGCTAAAAATTTAACGTATTCAACATCGACATTTGTCCGACAAAAATTAACGATGAAATTCCTGAGAGACAGGAAAAAATAGAAAAAACTACTTCACTTTCTCGTTTTTTTCGAGTCCCCTCCCAATATGTCTCAAATACGGCGCGTGCTTGATGATGTCACAAAGACTCGTGCGGTTTGGTTCCAGTCGAGCAAGAGATGGTCAGCAATTAAAGTAAGATTATGTCGAAGGTCACTAGCCAAATATCACCCGGTCATTATCTAACCCTCAAGGGGATGCTTCGGGAAAACAAATGTGATAATTCAAGGTCAGTTTTTTTTACAGCCATTTTAGTGTATATAAGAGCGCGTACTCAAAAGTTTTGAAGCAAAACGATCATTAAGTGCATATGAATTTTCTTATTAGATTTCATAATATTTTCTAATTGCCGTCTAATTACTTAATTAGACACTTTAATTATACATATTAAGTAATTGCGGATATTTTAATCCAGTCTGAGTGCAATGGAGATTTATTTTTTATTATGGAATTTTGAGAACTTTTAATTAACAATAATCAATTGTTTATTTGAATATGTTTTAATGAACGTTTCCAAATAAATATTATCGGAAATCATTTAACCGTTTTGTATGTTGTCAACAGTGTTAATAAGACTTTATTTTAAGTAAGTTCATACAGATTATAAAAAACTAAAATTAAACGCTCTAAATAAATATTTTTCATCCAAGAATACTTCATTGAATTTTCCCATTCGTTGTGATGTAAGTAGAAAATCCTATTTAAAACAAAATGGACATTTAAAATAATTTTATGTATAAGAATAGGATGCGATATTACTTTACTATTGCCCTTAACTTTATTTACTTATATAAAGGGATCTTTCAATATAGCTCTTCCTTTTTAAAAATTTGAGATTATTTATGCACATTTATGACAAGTAAGTAATATGCACATGAAATACTTTTGCAAAACTTTCATATTAAGTAATACACACAATAAGAATAAATGACTGCTTTTAGTAAGAAAATCCACTCTTAGACACAAAATGCAGTATATTCATAATTAGATTGTAGAACAGAGTAACTATATTTATTTTTATATTGTAGTACATTGTTCTCTTGAAAATCATAGGACAAAGTCATAAAGCGTCTAAAGCATACCAATGTGCTTAACCATCCCCATTGAAGAACAACTGCTCTGACCAATAAATAATTTTTAATTTGTAGGCTTATATTACGATAAATAAAATTTGCTTATTGTATAGACCTGCCAATTAGACTCACTTATTCGTAATTAGAGTCCTGCGCGGGTCGGGTTTTACCCAACCCGAACCTGACAGATGAATTTTAAATCAACCCGAAACCCGACCCGAACCCGAGAAAAAAAATTTCATCAACCCGAAACCCGACCCGAACCCGACAAAAAAATTTTCATCAACCCGAAAACCGACCCGAACCCGCAACATAGATATTTTTTCGATCCGAACCCGACCCGAAACCCGAAAAATAAATCAGCATTACTTATTTATCTAAAAATCATACAAAACAAGGTAAAATGATATAACATGATGTAAAATAAAGTAAATTTTCATTGTCACACAATTGGAAAATTATAAAAAAAACTAGTATGTTGTGGCCACCACAAGACATTCTTCTATATTTCTCTGTCAAATTCACTAAGTGCGAATAATTTATTAAAACTATTATTAAAAAGTTTAAAGTGATGAATGCAAATAATTTTCATCTTAGGGAAATCTAACACTAAATATTCAAAGAGAGACAGTTTTATCGTCTATAAATAACTTCTTAAACAATGCGTTTTTATAATAGTTTTCTCACATATCATGGTTCGTACAGTTATATGGCATAGAAGTTGTGATATAGCAATCCTGTTATCGATGATTTTTTGCAGTCTAACAACGCCACCTATTGGCCGACAAGCATTCAAACTGAGTCAGCATAATGTCTCATAATCTCGCCTTCTCACATATTAAGTTTTGTTTGATGATACACAATAGAACATGAGATATAGCTTTCCTTGTAATTGTGAAATCGCTGTGTGGCGCCACCTGTTGAGCGGTTTACACCAAAATTTGACAGGCGCTAATATATATTAAATGCCACCTACATATACATTTATATGAAATTCTGTGCAGTAGTTCTTGAGATATAGCCTTTCCTTAAATTGCAGAAATCGCTGTGTAGCAGCGCCACCTGTTGGCTGATAGGCATTCAAATTGAATCAGCATAGTATCTCGTATTGGTCTTCTCCCATATCAAGTTTCGTTGGATTATACGCAACAGAACCTGAGATATAGCCTCCCCTGAAATTGCAGAAATCGCTGTATAGCACTGCCACCCGTCGAGCGGTTGACACCAAATGTTGATAGAATCTAATACTTTCTTTTACTGAATATAGAAGAAACTTAAAAAAAAAAAAAAAAAAAAAAAAAAAACTTGTGAACTGCAAATTTTTTTCAATTTCCAGAATGTAAATGCGAGGTTATACTGTATTTGTATTTATTTAATTTATATATTAACAACAGTCGAGAAAGATTTATAATACATTTCTAATTTTCATGCAATTTCTACAAAAGATATATATTAGTGTTTCGTTGAAGAAAAGAAAACAGATCCATATACAAATACAGATCTATTTTTCTGGCGGATATCCGCGGATACGAATAGGGAGGTCCGGTACATGTCTGCCCACTAGCGGCTGAGCGGTTCTGCGCTCGAAGCTGGTAGATGGGAGGTGTCGGGTTCGATCCCAGGTCACGCTCATTGACCTAGCCCTTCGGAGTTTTCCGTGGTTTCCTCCGAAACACGCGTAACTACGGGCTAGGACCCCTTAGAAAGACTAAGATGCATTCCCCGTATAGGCCTAGGACACATCTGGAATCAATCGGCCTTAAATCCTCTAACCAAACAACTAACAGATACAGTATGTGCAGAATGTTTAAATTAGTTCCATAGCTGTAAACATACATAGCCTATAAATTTATGTTTATAATTATAAAAAATATTTTGAACGATGTTCTCAAGTCGACCTGACTTGTTGAAACTCAAACCCGACCGAACCCAAACCCGACCCGTAAGAAAAAAATTCAGTCAACCCGACCCGAACCCGATCAGCAAGAGAAAAAAATCTGTCAGCCCGACCCGAACCCGACCCACGGGTCGGGTCGGGTAAAATCGGGTTACCCGAACCGATGCAGGACTCTATCCGTGATAATGTCAGGCCCCGCCTTTTTTTTTCTAACATAAAAGTGTATTCAGATCTTGTAAATAAAATATTATGTTAGAAAATTATTTAGATTTTGAAAAGTCCCGTAGTATATATATATATATATTTATATATATGTACATATAAAGTTTTTTTATGCATTGTATGATATATTTAAGCAAACTTGCAATAGTATTTAGTTGCATAATCCAAATAAAAACTGTATACTTAAACAATAAATGTTTGTTTATAGTTTCTACTTTAAATGATATTGAAATAACATACATTATACGGTAACAACCATTCTAAGAATTGATTTTATTTTCACATTATAAAAAAAAAATCACAATCATTTATTTAATTTGTTTTTTAAAATAATACTATACAAATACCAAAAAAAAAAAAAAAAAAAAAAAAATGAATATTCAAACATAGAACAAAAAACCAATGCGATAAAACACAAAAATGAAAAAAAATAAAATGCAGTTTCCAGCATAAATAGAAATCCAGATATTTTGAATAAAATATTAAGTATACTAAAAAATGACATCGATTTTGAAAATAAAACATAAAATAGGAGTCCTGAATTTCAACTTCAAGTATTTCCCGGGGCAAGATACATTTCTTTTTTTATTTGAAACCTGATTCTGTATATTTGATTTCTGGAATTTTTTTAAATAAAAGATTTTCTGGATACCATGCAACAGAAGAAGTATGTGCAGGCAGTTGAAAGTATGCTCTCTTAATATACAATGAAGAGAAAATATTCCCGCTCAAGTCTTAAAGTTCAACTTTAAGAATAATCTGTTTGCGTTTGTTGTCAGCCTTTGTTCATTGTTCAACATTTTGCTTTAAGCTTTTAAAACTATAAAGAATTTCAGTTTAACTTCTTTTAATAATAGAAAGCTTATTTCAATGTTGTCCGCGAAAGGGAGAAGAAAATGTGGTTATTCTTCCATTTATATATTGGAGATTTAAAATATGTTTGTTAAGAGGATTAAAGATGGGGAAATAAAAATATTGGATGAAATAACTGAACTGAAAAATAAAGACCACAAATGAAAGAAATATGTTTGTGAAATTGTGGATTTTAATGTGAAAGTTCGTTATTATTAAGTCACGGTGTAAAATTAAAATGTTTTCCAGTATTGGTCTTTTTCATAGTGTTTGTGTAAAGAATAATGTAACTTGATTTTTATTCTACTTACCGTCAAAGACAAATAAGGATTTTAAGTTTTACGCCGAAAATAAATATTTTTATGACTATGAATTTAAATAATGCTAATATATATATATATATATATATATATAAACTTTAAAGGTTTTTTTTTTTTTTTTTTTTTTTCAAAATTTGTACACATTTCGGGATTTTAGCAAAATTTAAATGTATTTAGTGAAATGAGCAAATTATGTGATTTCTACATACATGTAATTTTTATTGTACGTGTAATTGTTTTTAAATCAAAATTTTACAAATATTTGTGTAATTTTGTTAATACAAAATTAATATTTAAGCTGCCTATTATGCTATTTAGTGTATAATAAATTATAATTTTTCAATTGTATTTAATCTAAAATACTTTAAATAAGCAATTTTCGTCATCTATTCAAGGCAGATATAAATAAATATTAATTCCTTAATTTGGTTCCACAACAAAATAATACAATATATGTTTAAATATTCAATAAAATATGCAAACAGACATACTAAAAATTTTTATTGAAAGACATATACACAATTTTGTTCCACATGCATAAAGTATATAAATAACATATTTACAAGCAATATTTGAAAAATTGAAGGAACTGAATACAAATTAAATTTTAAAATGCTACTTTTTGTCAAGATTATTTTCTAAATTTTCATCAAAATATGAGGTTTACAAATATATGTTTTCAAATAATGTAACTAAGGACTGGTTTTTATTTCTATTGCATTACCCGAGTACCATAAATAAGGGAAGCATATCATTAAGTGAAATTTTACGATATCGAGGTTTTATCTGATTTACATGTTTTAAGATGCATGGTCTGTCCAGAATGTAATGAGACGGAATTTTTTAAGGCAGGCAGAACGCCAAAGGGGCGAGGTTTGTAGGTGGTATGGGTAATGGGGTGTCTCAGCTAAAGAGTCTTCTGGAAGCCAGTTAGTTGCCTTTGAGCCTTTGCAGCGCACGGATTGCTCGTGAATCAGATACGTGTTTGAAAATGGCATTAGGTTTTTTTCGGAATGCAGCGGAGTTTCGAGCAGCGATATACCATAAAATTCTGGGCAAATCATAACAAATCGGTTACTGGTAACCCTTCTATGTTACAAGAAGCTTACCGGAAGGATTCTTTACAAGAGGTTCAATTGTTTATGTGGCCCAAAATCTCGAAAGTCGCAAGAGAGGATGTCGATGGCGAACAACGCGCTGGGCATCCATTATGTTCTTGATTTTTAGACAATCTGGTTAAAATTAAAGTGCTTTTTTATTCTGATCGTCGGATGAGTGTTCATCAAATCATCACGGAAGAACTTCAAATGCAAAAAAATTCTGCCAAGCTCTTGACTCAATTCCAGAAAAAAAGAAGAAAAAAATACAACGTTACAACGCTACCCCAACCACTGTATAGCCTCAATGTGTCACCACCAAAATTTTTCTATTCCCTCGGTTTAAATAAACCTTAAAATGCCATCGTTTAGACGAATTGGAGAACTGGCAGAATGTGATGTAAGTTGTAAAGCGCATTTCAGTTGAGGACTTCAAGTCGAGGATCTATAGGTGGCAGAGTCGTCGACAACGGTGTATGAATGCAGGCTATTTGAAAACTTTGAAGTGCCTATGAATTATCTTAAAATAAAAGAATTTTATGAAAACAGTCTCCTTACTTTCTGTACAGTCCCTGTATTCCTGAATCCAAAAACGGTTTTTGAAAATTGTTCATTGTGTATGAGAGTGTGTATTTGTATGTCTGTCTGTGTGTAGTGTATGTATGTGTGGAATCTTCTGACTCACATAGCTTGAAAACGAACAAAAATAGAACGACGAAATTACAAAATTAAGACATTTTCTGTGTGAAAATGGTTTTACACAACTGGAAATATTGAAATGGGACCGTAAGCAGGTATCTCAAAAATGGCTCTAATAAATTTCTCCGAAGTTGTTACAAAAACTCCCTTTTACATTTCCTTTCGTATGTATTGGTTGGTTATTCCAGGAAAATAAGTATTATATAAGAAGGTCAATTTTAGGTCTCGCAAGCGTGTTTCTTAAAAAATGCTCTATGAATTTTCTTTAAACTCGCCATATTAAGTCAATTTTAGATGAATTTTCTTATTAAATTGTTTGTTTTCAGTGACGGAAAAGATGTATGACCTAATAGCAGTTTCTCAAAAATGGCTGAAATGATTTTCTTCATGTTTGCTGCAAAGTATAAATGTACTTTTGCATTATAACTTAATTAATAAGGGGAAATTGACAGATGTCCTGATTAGGTAGGTCCATTTTAAATCTCAGAAAGTGATATTTCATAAAACTGGTTGTACCGATTTTATTTCTTTTTTAACTCTTTATGCATACTCTCCTTTATATATCTTTGAGATATTAATTTACTACTACAAAAAATAAATAAATAAATAAAATAAGTGTCTAATTTTATTAGTGTATTCAGAAGACATAAAAATGAACTACCCAAAATGTAATAAAATATGTGTAGTTGTGGGTAATGGAAGTCGTAAGGTTGTTACACACCAGATTATATATATATATATATATATATATATATATATAAGTAAAACAGAATACCCACTTTTTTAATGTATTCATAAATATTGTGAATAATAATATTAATTAAGTAAAAAAAAAAAAAAAAAAAAAAAGTCAATTTTAATATGTATAATACAAGAAATTTATCTATATATATATACATATATATATATATATATATATATATATATATATATATATATATATTTGTGTGTGTGTGTCTATGTGCATTTAAAGATCTTAACACGTAAATTTAAGTTACATCCATTTTTCCAAGGATTAACCACTATAAATTTTAGATGAACCTTCAGTCTAACCAAAGAACAAAAGTAATTTTATAGTTCTCTCCTTTTAATATCTGTGAAACAGGTATTCTCTCAATATTTAAGAAGGATTTTGTATTGTTTTTTATAGTAAAAATTAATGATTTATACTATCTTCAACCAATGTATACACATTTTCTATTGCTCTCTCCCTATTACGATTTTCTATTGTCCGTTATTAGTAATTCTCTCTCTCCCTATATATATATATATATATATATATATATATATATATATATATATGCATATAAATATATAACTTAAAAAATAGTTTATAACATGAAATTTTATTGATACAAATGTGTGGAATCCGACTAAAATTTTTTATGATCAGATCACTTTCTATTTTTCATGTCACTTAGAATAGTTAAATTTAAAATCTACCAGGGATAAAAAAACATACTCCCTTACACAGATTTGAAAAAATATATTTTTTTTATGATCTCATATACAATGATCTGACATAACAAATCAACCAGGTATAACTTCAATCGCAAAATCTATTAATTTTTAAGTATTACTCATGATATATTAATTTACAAAATTCTTTCAAAATAACAATAAACAGAAATACCAAACAAAGGTGTACATTAAATTAATCACAAGAATTTCAATGTAACTAGACTACCTTTGCATATATGACCGGACAGTTTCGACTTTCACCGTTTTTCCAAATATCTGAAAAAGTACTGGGCGAATCATTGTGAAATTTCGGGAGTGTGAAGAACATGTTATACCTCATATATTTCAGTGAAGTTTGCCCCCGAAAGTAAAACAGGAACCAGTCAAAAATAAAATAAATACGAAAATGTTTAAGATCACCCTGTGGAAGTTAACGTTTGAAACGCGATCTGGCTATCGTGTGTGATTATGACGCTTCTTCTTATTATCACTATAAAGTTTTATGAGGATAACACATATATTCCTGCAGATATAACGATTTCTTTTCTTTTCTTTTCTTTTTTTTTTTTTTTTTTTTTTTTTTTTTTAATTTTCAAAGAAAAAATTCACTTTTTTAATTGTAACACAAAAGTGATAAATCAAGGTCAAAGCACTTTTCAGGAAACTTGAAATACACCATTACACACAGCACATTGCAAACGCAATGCAAAAAATATTAAATATCAATTGAAACATGGGAATTTTTACTAAATAATTTTTAACTGCACACGCGCAAGATTTAACAAATGTGAAAACCACAAACAAGTATCGTGTAAATTAAAAAAAAATGTACGGGAAAGAATGAGCTGATATTAAGTTCCTGCCTCTCTCTCTCTCTCTCAAAAAAAAAAAAAATAAATAAACTATAAAGGTTTTTACTCACATTTGTATTTTGATTCAATCAATGGTAATTCAATTATCGTCGATTAGAAATAAATATTGATTATGGCGTTTTCTCTTAAGGAAATATTTACAGTTACATTTGCAGTAAAGATGTACAAATGACATTTGTCCATTGTATACATCTTCTTAACGCATATTAAAATATCTTGTAAAGAATTTCAGGTAAAATAAGTATTTCCTTTAAATTTTCTATTCAAATTTTTTGTAATATATGACATTGAATAATTTGACACTTGATAAAGAAATAAATTTCTTCCACAGCATTAGCTACACTTTCATGCATTCGCAGACTAATAATGGAAATTAATTTCTCCATTTATTACTTTATTCGCATGAACAACTTTCATAAACGTATTTTCAATTCATCCAAACAGTTTAGTGAAAAGTTGCTGGAGCCGAATCAGACACGAAATCACAGGTTTGACACGCCTTGATTTATCAAAACATTTAATCAGAAGGAGAACTGGGCCCGAAGCATTTATATTAAAATGTTCCGCTCAACGCGTTGTTAAGTAAAACTGCAGCTGAAGTAAAACAGGTGTGGCAGTATTTATGACTTATTAACAGCCAATTTAAGGACAGTTTTTGCACAAAATGAAGTATACCTTAAAAACATCTTACTTTAACTGATTGTAAATTTTAGATAAAACATCAGCGCACTAAATAACGATGGGATGATTTTATCAACTATATCCAAGTAATCATACTTAGAGGCCATTAAGTTTAAAAACTATCTTTCTATGGGAAAAAAATTCCTATATGAAAAGATAAAGAGAAATTCCGATATATATATATATATATATATATATATATATGTGTGTGTGTGTGTGTGCGTTTTACTGATTTGTCATCATTATTTCTCAACAGTAATTTTTCAAATAATGTTATAGCATTTAAAATTATTGCATTAAAAGCGTTCAAGAAATTCTCTATTTAAAAATAAAGCGCATACTACATAAAAAAAAAAGAAGGAGAAGAAGAAGAAAAAGAAAAAGAAAAAGAACACTGCGGCTTCTACAGTCGGTAACAAAAGTATCCGAACACTAGCAATTCCTATATAAAAATATTTGATAGTGTTTGGATACTTTTGTTACTGATTGTACTAAAAATAATTGCATGTATGTATGTTTACGTCTTTCATCTCCTCTCAAACCACGGAACCGATTTAAACAAAACTTTACACAGTTGCTGTGTATTACCTCCCAGGGCTGAAGTACTGTGGGAATTTGACATTTCTAGTGCATGCGTAATGGGGGAGAGTGAGGAAAACTTTGTATAAAATATTTTTGTAAAAATTCTACAGTCATATTCGAGCTAAAACTTTAAATTTATTATGTAAGGTTTTTCGAATGAATATATTCTCCTTAAGTAGATGTTTTTAAAAATTTTAAATTAAAAAACGGTAAAATGATTTTTAAAAAATAAATAAATAAGAGATTTAAATATACGTTTCGTCAAAACTTTTAACTATATTATTGTGAATATGTCAAAATGGCATAGTGTATTACTATAAATAGAATCGAAATAATTTTTATAACATGTTATAATAAATGTGTTATACATCACTCGGAAATGGATGTTTCAAAAACCGGGTCTACATTTTTTTTTCTAACTTGCTTATGCTTACTCTATTTTATATGTCTTTAGGATGTATGTATTAGGTTGCTCTTACAGGAAAATTATTATTTGTCTGATTTGTTAGTGCAGTCAGAAAACAATTAACTTATGCATAAAAGAAGTTTATGAAATGTAAATTAGTGGGAAACAAGTGTCGTGTAGTTGTAACACACCATTTTCTTTTTATGATTGAAGTTATTTAAACTAATAATTTTTTTTTCTGAAACATTATTACTTGAAAGGCAATCGGTAGCCTTCTGAATATATGTATACAAGAATTCTAACATGCACATGTTAGTTTTAATTTTTAACATGTTTAACATAAAAAAATATTAAAATAAAATTTAACTGAACATTCCGACATAATCTTTCTTAAGAGAAATTTCCCTGTTATAAATGAAAATTAATTATCCGTATATAATACAAAATAAGGGAGGATTTTTGAATTATATCTTTATTATACTCTGCAGTATGGTTACAATTAATTAAACTACGCTAAAATTTCCATTAATGTATGATAATTTCATAAATAATTCTTATAGTGATTGATTTTTTAAAAAAAATGTTTCCTCTCCTCCCCCCCCCCCCTTATTTTTCAACCTAGTTTGACGGAGTCAGACCAGATATAAGAATTCGTTGACATTCAGAAAGTCGATTTTGGAAATGGAAGATAAATAAATTTCCTCACAAAGACTCAGATAGTCTAAAATGTGTTACGTTGAACCTGTTGTTGGTACATTTTGGGCAAGGAGGGTTACTTTTATTAGCCCCAGAAAATAACAGAAATTGCATGTTGCAGCTGGCAAAAAGTGAGAGACTGGTACAAGATTCTGTGTCACATGAAAGTTTTAAAGGTAGACTCGGCTTACTACTCTTATACCTGTTCTGAGTAAAGGACGCCGACGAATCCTTCTTATTTTTACATTTCTTTTCTAAGAGAGAAAAGACCGAGGAAAGTTCTGAAGAATAAGGAGTTGGGTGATTGCAGAACTCCTTCGCAAGAATGCCTGCCAATTAATTACCGTAAAGATCCACATGAGACAGAATGCACTTGTGATGTATATCCTATTGAAGGCATCTGACACGTATCTCATTTCCTTTCACCATAGAGATACTTGTTTTGTCACTTATGTGGATCCAGTTGTGGAGATGGTGCACGGAGCTACTGATATCAATAAGAATCGAGAGGTGGCCATAGTTCGTAGCGGCTATTTTGATGCCGTTAGTAAATATCTTGATGTCAATTTTAAGGATTTTATTTATGACTATAAAGACCAGTTGCTTGAAGTGGTCTTACAAAAATCTTTGTTATTGACAGGAACAGAAAAGTTATAGTGTAAGTGAACCTTGAAAATTTCTCCCAACGGATTCAGACAACAGAGAATACACTAAAAGTAAGTAGGTGCTGAGAATTGACTAATAAGACTGTTTTTCTTATGTCTTTAGTTATGTTGAGATTTTTTGTAATGGTCAAAACTGAAAATTTTGTTGTAATACATGACTAGACTGCATTCTGAAGTGAAGGAGGCTGCAGTCGGATTTAAAAAAAAGACATATCCTTAAGGGTAGTTGCGCTTTAAATCAGTAACAATACGGACAGCACTTAACTGGACCTTTCAAGTCAGATTCTGAGGAACAACAATATATTGGGAAGCCGTATTGAAGTGTAATTCTGATAAGTCCCAAATAATAAGTACTGAGGGAGTCGCGTAGGTACCCCAGTTTCTACCTGCGATATACTGGAGAATATTTAAGCGTTTTCTTGCCTTCAAAGTAATGTGTTCTATATATTTGTTACTTGTAAATTAAGGATTTTGAATACACTGTTAAAAATGGTTTCTTAAAAATGGGCTAAATTGTCTCAAAATAGCTCGGAAAGAATATATACTTAAATTTGAAAACCCATGTACTCATGTTTG
The DNA here is from genome assembly GCA_963930645.1 of Salticus scenicus. Classification (NCBI taxonomy): domain Eukaryota; kingdom Metazoa; phylum Arthropoda; class Arachnida; order Araneae; family Salticidae; genus Salticus; species Salticus scenicus. The sequence goes on from OZ005652.1 coordinate 101,751,321, forward strand.
AGTATACTGACATGGCAAACATGGGGATATTGGGATTCTTAGTGGTCAACTCCATTTTTGAGCATGTCAATATACTCAAAAATGAGTACATGGGTTTCCAAATTTAAGTATTTATTGCTTTGGAGCTATTTTGAGAAAATGTGGCTCGTTTTTAAGAAAGTATTTTTTACAGTGTATATTCTAAATACTGTGGCTATTACTCGTACGTAAGTTCCTAGTGCTGCAGATTGTCTCAATGTGACTAAATGGTGTCTTTGTGGGAAATGGGAAAAGTACGACGGGAGTTCGCTATTGGTAGGCGCGCACTTGGCCTAAAAGAAATTCCATTTGCCCATCTAATATCTACCTGTGAAGGAGCTAAGATAGTCTTCTACTCTGAAAATAAATCTGTACTGATAAGTATAAAGGATTTAAGTCCATATTCTTGATTTTCCAGGAGACGAAAAATAAAGTTAAACTAACTAAAAACTAATCAGAAGAATCGATTAGGAAAAAAGGATTATGTTGACTTATACCCTTTATATCATTCAGTGATTATCAGACTTCATTTAATGAAGGGAAAAATTCAATTAAATATTTCATACCAATGATTAATGCTAAATTTCTGACTTGAATCTTTTTTTACGAATGGATTTTCTCAAAGACTAAATGACATGGATTTAAATCCTTTATACCAATCGATTAGGAATTTTTTCTGAGTCTGACTATGTACTGAACTCAAAATCGACATTTTTGGACTTAAATCCTTTATACTTATCAGTACAGAAATTTAAAGAACATAACAAAAAAAGAAGTTCTATAGCTTATATCAGCGTTACCAATTGTACGATAATTATCGTGCAGTAGATGCCATGTCTCCGATTTAAGGGGGAGACTTCATACTAAACATTTTCTGTAGTAAATTTCCCTTTATTTAATCGTAAAAAAATAGTATGGAATATCTCTATCAAAAAACACTAGAAGGAAACCTTATTTAAAAATTAGAAATGTTGGCAAATATTATCGTATGGTTAGCAATGTTATATTCTAACTTAATATCCTTTTAAAATAATTTGTTATGGTCAGTTTTCAATGGATTTAGCTTATCTTAATACTTTTATGCAGTGTTTTTGGTGTCAATGTCTTTGTATAATATAATGTTATTCTGCGCAGTTTTTCATGCTATTTCTTCGAGAAGAGCCGTTTTGTGTTGAATAATTTTATATGAATAGACAGAAAAAATTGAATAAAGACATATATTTTTCGTTATCAATGATACATATATATTAAGTAATTGCAAAGACTAAATTTTATAATCTGTTAAACTGTCTTGTTAACATGTATATTTACCAAATTTTTAACTTTATAAATCAAAATTATCATCAGTATTTCTAAAGAGGGATCTGCTATATTTATTTTCGATGATTTCACAAACTGGAAACAACAAGAACAAAATTTTGATATTAAATCTCCATTGAAAAACGGGAGAGTTCGTAGCTATGAAAATGCCATTTGCTCTAGTAATCTTAAATTAAACTAACAAATACAGTACCAATTTGTAATTAACGTCAGGAAAAATTGTAATAAATTAAGTTTAAAAAAAAAGTTAGTTATGGTTGAAACAAAAATACTCCACTTGATTATTACAAACTTATTTTGAATGTCGGAAACTTAAAAGATAAAAAAAAGTGTAAGATTATTTTATTCTTTATTTTCTTATTACAGCCAAAGTTTATTTAAGGTAATTCAATTTTCACTAAGTACATTTCTCTAATTATTACATACTTTAATGGAAATGCGTAACCTTCTCAGTATATACAAAGAAATTCTAAAAAGTAAATGTGTGAGTTTAATTAAAAATGTCTTAACATAAAAAAATTTTAAAACAAAGTTCAACGAGATTTTTGAATGTTTTATTTGTTTAAAACGATTTTTTTTTTTTTTTTTACTTTCTCTTACCCATAAGGTAAAAGTATTGTTTTTGGGTCAAATTTTCGAAAGCGAGATTTTGTTATATTTACACGTTTTGAGGTCTCCTGAATACGAAAATCATGTTTTTAGCAAATGGTCTGTGTGTGTGTGTCTGTGTTTCTGTGTGTATGTCTGTGTGTTTGTGTGTCTGTGTGTCTGTGTGTGTGTGTCTGTCTGTCTGTTATCAGCATGTCTCAAGAACAAACTGTAGCAGACATTCCAAACATGGTATTCTAAATGTGTATCATTTATAGATGCTACAGTAAGATTTTCGTTAAGATCAAGCAAATGGTTCGTGTACAGGGACAATCCAGAGAATTTTAATACGTTACGTCTATGGGGGAAATTGCAGGTAAGTAGAGTTTAACGTCTATAGACTTCACTAAACCAAATGAAACGAATATATATATTTTGTAATAGAGAAAGTCAACTGGGAAAAAAAAAATTGTGTATGTAGGAGCCACGCCTCCCCCACTGGGGGGGGGAAGTCTCCCCTCGAGGGGAGTAAATTTTCATGATGGGTATCTTTCAAAAGAGCTCGCCAATACCTTTAAAACGAATGATGAACCAACGATCTGCGATAATTTAAAACAAAGTTATCGATTTTTTCCCCTTTTAACGAAAAAAAAAAAATAGAAAAAACGTTTTTTTTTTTTTTTTTTTTGAGAATAAAATGGACTTTTTTTTGGATATTTAGTGTTATACTACTTCTCTAATATGAAAATCGTCTGCATTATCATGAAAAAATAATTTTTTTAAATAATAATTTTAATAAATTATTTTTTAAAAACAGAATTATTTTTTAATAACCGAATTAAATTTTATATAAATCTAGGTGCATTAATGAAACGGGGGGTTAAGGGGGCGGTAGCCCCCTCACACAGAGTTAATTATCATATAAAACTCTTCCGAAGCCTAATTTGAATTGTTTAACATAAGTTTACATAACATTGTTATCTTACCTCTTAATCTCCAACCTGTATTTATAGTATAAAATTTCAGGGTAAGAGAAAGTGTGTGAGTGACACACCAGATTATTTCAAAATATGCATATTATCTCAAGAATGTAATTAATATAAAGCATAAGAAAACATGTTTTTCCTTTTCATTTTTACTCTCTCTTACCCATAAGTATTGCTTTTGGGTCAAATTTTCGAATGCGAGTTTTTGTTATATTACATCTTCTCCCTGAATACGAAATTCATGTTTTTAGCAAATGGTCTGTGTGTATGTCTGTGTGTCTGTGTGTGTGTCTGTCTGTTATCAGCATATCACAAAAACAAATTATGGCAGAAAATTCTAACTTGGTATTCTAAATGTGTATCATATAGGGAGGCTACAGTAAGCTTTTCGTTAAGATCAAGCAAATGGTTCGTGTTGGGACAATCAAGAGAATTCTAATACATTACGTCTATGGGGGAAATTGCAGGTAAGTAGACTTTAAGTCTATAAACTGCCCTAAACCAAATGAATCAAACATATACTTTTTTTGTAATAGAGATAGTCAACTAGGAAAAAATAAATTGTGAATGTAGGAACCTAGCCTTCCCCCTGGGGGAGGGAAGTCCCCCCTCGAGGTGAGTAAATTTTCATGATGAGTATCTTTCAAAAATGATCGCCAATACCTTTAAAACGAATGGTTGAACCATCGATCTGCGATAAATTAAAACAAAGTTATCGATTTTTTTCACTTTTAACGAAAAAAAAAACCTTTTTTTTTTTTTTTTTTTTTTAAATATTGAGAGTAGAATGGACTTTTTTTGGATATTTAGTGCTACACTACTTCTCTAATATGGGAATCGTCTGCATTATCATAAAACATAAATTTTTTAAATAATAACTTTAATAAATTATTTTTTAAAAACATAATTATTTTTTAATAGAACAATTAATTTCTATATAAATGTAGTTGCATTAATGAAATGGGGGTTTGAGGGGGACGGTAGCCCCCTCACACAGAATTAATTATCATATAAAACTCTTTCGAAGCCTAATTTGAATTGTTTAACACAGGTTTACATAACAGTACTCGTTACCTTACCTATTAATCTGCAACCTGTATTTATAGTATTAAATTTCAGGGTAAGAGAAAGTCGTGTGAGTGACACACCAAATTATTTTTAATAAAAATATATTATATTCATTTAACGTTAAATGTGGCAATAATTTTGATGTTTTATTTCCTGTGCGAGAGGGCATCAAAAAAATTTTAATTAATGAAAAGGAAAAAAAGATACAGAAAATAAATTTTTATATGTTATTTTTAAGACTACTGTACATTAACTCTATTCAAAGTTACGCAGTTCTTACGATGTTTGTTGAGCTTTCAAAAACACGTCATTTCAGATTAGGGTAAAATTGGGTTACTGCAATGTACGACATCCTAAAACCAGATAAGTCAGCATTTTAATTATAATTTACAACGTTCCGTATGTAGTAATCACTTAATAGGCAGAAAAAATAACTTTAGGCACATCTCGTTTATTTTTTTTTGTAATAAGAAAACTTCACAATGGTACTACGTATTATGTAATGTAGATACAATTATTTAAATTTGTGTTAGAATTTCTATGAATGCAAAAGACTGCGCGACTAGATAAAGTAAATAATTATTAATGATTAAATAAAAAAAAATAGTATTAATTAAAATAGATAAAAAAAAAAGAGCTTTGATTTTTATAATCAAATTTACTACGATTTGATATTCCATTCTGCTTAAGATTCATTTAATATATCAGTAATGTGAATTCATTGTGCTTCCGAATTAAATTAATCATTCGTTGGAGCACATTATGAAATTATATATTTATTCTTTTTTTTTTTTTTTTCCTTAAAAGAAAAGAATAGTAGTATGTGACACTCACACTAATTTATCTTGCACTACAATGCCAGAGATAGTTACAGTAAAAGATATATAACATGTAATTTACTGCATGAACATATTTCCACTGTAATTCGAACAGCAAATCTAAACAATTTTAGAAATAGTTTTATTTGAAAAAAAATCTGTGTGAGAAGTGGTTGCCACTTCGTTCGACCTCACTTCCCACATCCCCACACCCGCATTTGAAGAGGATAAAAGTTTAAATATCTATAAATAGTAGATTTATTTATTTATTTATATTTTTATTTTATTTTATTTATTATTATTATTATTATTATTATTATTATTTTTTTTTTTTTTTTAAGGGAAAAGTCATTTTCCCTACCCTTAAGATCTTAAAAAAAAGAAAGAAAAAAAAAACAGATTTTATATTGCTTGTTTTTTTTTTTTTTTTTTTTTTTTTTTATATATACCTATCTCAAATGGGAGATAATGAAGGTGCTGCATTTAATTAGCCCTTACAAAGTCACTACATGTGGGTAACACTGCTTAAAATATTATAATGAATTTGTAAATAATAACCGTTATTTTTATATAATTTCATTCAAAGACACTTCGTCAGATTATGCAATGTTAATTATGCAAATTTCTGCTTAGTTTTGGCATTAAAATAGCTTTTTTCCTTTTAAAAATCTGTTAAAAATTTTCACCAGGGCAGAAATTGCCTTGACGACGAATTTTGGATAGTTTATCGCCCCTTGGCGATTTTATCGACGAAGAAAATTCTTGTTATCGATATATCGATTATTTAAGCTAAAAATTGAATATTTCGCAAAATACCGGGAATATTCTGGAAATATTCGAAGTAATATAAGGGGATCGCATTCAGAATACTGAATTCAGTTGAAGTCAAGTTGCATGATGTATTAAGAGATCATTCACTGAACCTTTGTTACGAATACAGCTTTCGCTGTGTGCTGTTCTTAATGATTACAGCTTATGCTGTGTTTTAATGCTATGATGCAGTTTTTGCTTCGATTTTTATGTTTTCAGCTATCATTTAAGCTGCATTTCTCGGTGTTTGTAAGAAAAGAAGAGTGCTTTCCTGTTTAATGAAATTTACGTGAATCAAAAGATTTGTGATGAGTTCATCCAAGGAAAAAGAGGAAACCCTGTTGTTAAAGAAAAAGAATACATTGTTGAAAATATTCTAGATAAAAATATATCTGGTAAAGGCCACGTGATTTTTTTTTTTTTAGTGGAAAGTTTTCTAGAATCTGAAAATACATTAGAACCTGTTAAAAATATCGACGGATCAAAATTGTTGCGTACACAGAAATCATCAGTTGTCCGTGAATGAATGACATATTTTGCAGAGACTTAAAAGTTTTTACAGAATATTCCAGAATATTACGAGTCTGTCAACTAAGTATCAGCTTCAGATTCACCAGAAAGCACAGCTTCCAAAATTGTTGAGTACTCGAGGTCCGTGAATTGTCCGGCCGGGTAATGAATGAGAGATGTTGCAAAGGCTTAAAATTTATATACAGAATATTCCAGGAGATTACAAGTCTGTCAAACACGTATCAGCTTCAGATTCACCAAAAAAGACATCTTCCAGAATTGTTTTCTACTCGGGGTACATGAATTGTCCGTGAATGTATGGGAGGTACTGCAGAGGCTTAAAAATATATTTACAGAATATTCCAGACGATTAGAAGTGTGTCAATCAAATAACAACTTCAGATTCACTAGAAAAATAGCTTAAATAACAGCGGACAGCATAAAATCACAGCATAAATTGCATCATATAGCATTAGCACACATCATAAGCTCTAATCAATAAGTATAACACACACTGCTAGCTGTATTCATTAGAAGGGCTCAGTCAAAAGTTCTTAACGCTTCAAGCTTGGCTTAAACTGAACGCAATGGCCAGAATGTAATCCCTTTATATAGCCTCGTACATTTCTATAATATTCCCGTTATTTCGCGAAATATTCCATTTAGACCTTAGATAATCGATATATCGACAATAAGGATTTTCTCGTCAAAGTCGCAAATTGTCGCCAACGGTCAATAAACTTGACAAAATCGTCGTCAGGACCATTTTTGCACTGATGAAGATTTTCAACGTTTTTTTAAAGGAAGAAAGAGCTATTTCTATGCCAAAACAAAGCAGAAACACGAAAAATTAACATATTTAACCGTACTAAGCCTCTTTAAATGAAATTACATAAAAATAACGACTTAGCTTTACAAATTTGTAAAAATATTGTAACCAATGTATTAACCCGTCGTGACTTAAGTCTCTTTAAATGTAGCACCTTCATTATCTTCCATTTTATCGGCTATAAGTATCTAAAATGAAAAAGAACCGGTGATATAAAACCACTTCTTTTTTAAAGATCTTAAGGAGAAGGAAAATGACAATCCACTTAAAAAAAAATAATATTTTTAACTTTTACGAATATTTAATCTTTTAACCTATTCAAATATTACGAGTGTAATGTATTTTAAAGGAATTCACCAAAGGCTTGGATATTTTTCGCGGAACTACACAACGTTCTACTCTTTTCAAAACCTCCCGCAATCATAAGCAAATTTTTCTATAAATAGATTAACTGGAGAAATACTTAACTTCGTTCACCTTAAATTATCTTAACAGAAAATACTGACATACAAGTGAATTTGAAAACTTCCAAACTTCCACAACCTTGCTCTAAGTTTTTTCTTTTTTCTTTTTTTTTTTTTTTTTTTTTTTACAATTTCGTCGTAACCAACGTCAACTAAACGAACCCCGGATGGACGTCTCAGCCTGAACTAAGTAAACTCTCCATGTACAATTTATACGTTCTCCAAAATCAACACCAACTAAACGAAACTCGAATGGACATTCTAGCCACAACTAACCAAACTCTCCATGGACAACTTACACTTACAATCTCAGTGCGATATCGAGCAAGTGAAGCTTCATTACCTCATAACATTCACATTCAATATCCATCACTAAATTTTAATGTTCGTCTAATAGTCTAATTGTATGTTTCTTTACCTTACTAAAAATATATATCTAACACAATTCTTTAAAATTAGTGAGAATTATTAAATTAAAAAAATGTGTCTATATATATTAGTTGGAAATACTGATTATAAGCATTATAATGTAATTCTCATAGAAACTTTAAACAGAAAACTCTTTAACAGTTTTAAATTTATTATTCAAGATTAGGATTAGAAATTCAAAACACTGATCTCGCTCTAAATTTATTAATAAACTATAAACTTTTGCGACGTGCATTAATTAATCAATGACTATTTCATGATTAATCTTACGTCCAATGTTTATCATTAAACAGTAGGTAAATGATACTTATGAGATGCTTCATCTATGCATAATTACTTAATGCTTCGACTTTCCGTTGAAATATAATACTAACAGTATTTGAAAGGGTGCTTGTAAGGTAGAAACAGTCTTTTAATTACGCACATTTTAAATGGCTGTGATGTATATTACATGATTCAACAATTTGCATAGTTTATTCATTGTCTATCATTAAATTCAAAGATATATATATTCTGTTGCATTTAGATAGCTCATAATTTATTGCAATAGATAATTAAAATAAGGCTGAATTTTGCGTTATGATACCGAGTTTAAAATGTTATATATATATATATATAATATATATATATATATAATATATATATATATATATATATATATATATATATATATATATATATATATATATATATATATATATGTATATATATATATATAATATATATATATATATATATATATATATATATATATATATATATATATATATATGTATAAGGAGCAAACATTCAAACCGTGTTTTCTAAAAAAAAAAAGAATAAATATTTTTTCTTTAAACTTAACATAAAAATAATACGTCTACATGCCTTTATATATATGTCTACATATTTTCTTAGTATGTAGTATAACATCTAAACAAGCGTTAATTAGGTTTAAGTTTAATTATTTTCTAAATTGTTAATTTTTGTATAGTCTGAAAAATTGTATCCGGAAGAAAAAACACGGTTTGATTGTTTACTCTTCATATATATAACATATATATATATATATATATATATATATATATATATATATATATATATATATATGTATATTGTAGTCTATTAATAAGCTTATTAAAATTGATTTAATATTTTTTTCTTAATTTGTCAAATAACATGTAATATATTTGATATCAAAGTATCGCAAAACTATAACTTTTTTAAATATTGTGCATTTTACGAATTTTGCAGACTACGAATTTCCAAATATTCATATTATCCGTTTTGTGGCTCGTAAAATAAGTAAAATAAATAGTAAAGAATCTAAAACTGTAAAGCTTTCAAAAAATCAGCTATTTTTTTAATATTATTGAAGAGTTGCGTAATTTAAATTATTATTAATAGCTCATTGTAAAACTTATCACATGTACTCTAACCAATGATAACACGTTTTATTGAAAGATTTATATTTCGTTTCCTCAAAATTAGGTCTAAAAAATAAAATGTAAAATAATAATAATAATAATAAATATACGAACACTGTTAATGCGAAAGTCCAGATAAATATCACAATAAATATTATGTTATAATTTCGCAATAAAAACGACAAATTATTTTGAAATATAAACAAAATATATCAGAACAATATAAAACAAAATAATTTTTCAAAATGTCTATTTAATATCCTTCAATGTTTTCGATTTATTCAAGGCGAATATTGTTATATTTAATTTTTAAGAGAAGTAAAATTGCATTCCATCATGAATAACAGCTGTTAAGTAGTAAATACAGTGAATTTAACAGTATTAAAATTCAATTGCATATGCATAATTTATGATTTAAAATGTACAAAGAAAAAAAAAAGAATTATCTGATTAATTACTGATTTTTAAACCGATTTAATGATTATATAATATAGAATTATAAAAAGATATAACGACAGTGATCATTATACTTTCAATTGGTATAGTATCTATTTTTGAGGAACTAACTAAATATTTATTTTCATTTATTTATTTTTTTACAAAATTTTCAAAAGACGCTTTTTATATACTTACTATGCTTTATCAATTCACCTAATTTAATCTTATATATATATGGATATTTGAGTAATATTTATTACAAAACTGATTATTATAAAAAAAAAAAAAAAAAAAAAAAAAAAACTCTTATACGCATGGTTGTATTAAAACAAAATCTCGTACAGAACTGGAACTGATATATATATATGAATATATAAATTAAATTCAATATAAATGACAAAAATTAATTTGTATAAAAAAGGCGCTAAAAACAGCACTAAATTATATACAAAGACAATAATATATTTAAATTATGATAAGTGATGATATGAAAGTGCAGTGTAATAAACAACAAGAAAAGAAGAGGCAAGCACAACATAATTTAATCTTTTGGGTTGAATAGTGTTTAACTTTAACTAATTATCTTGTTTATTAACATTGTTAAATAATTTTTCTTGCTGTTTATTACATTCCACTTTCATATCATCACTTATCATATTTTAAATATATCTATATGTATATATATAATTATTCTTTTTTATTTAAACTAAATTAAATGTGAAAATATACATCTATCTGTCACTCTTTGCGTATCTGGAATGCTGGAAAATAATTATGAACTATTGATTCGAAAGATGAGCCATAAACTTTGCTAAATTTTTCTCAGCAGAACGAATAGAGGGAAAATCTAACATATTTTTATTAATGATAATTAAAATTTGCATGTTTCATTTATACATATTTATTACAGATTTCTCATAATTATTATATTTTTATTTTTATTTTCAAAGAATAAATTTTTTAAAACTTCTTTTTAATTCTTATAAACGGAAAATTAGATTGCTTTTGTGCTATATTCTAAATAAATTTACGTAGTTACATAAAAAATAAGTTTTGCTTTCACTTATAAGGAAAGAAAATCAAAAGATTACCTTCTTCACTTCTAAAAAAAAAAAAAAAAAAAAGTTTATTTCGTATATTTATGCATATGATTTAAAAATTGCATCATACAATTTTCTAAAAATATAATGGAATAATTAAAAAAAATCATAATACTCCTGAAAATACATTCGCTTACATACCTTAAGATGTCAGAATATTTCTGTGTGATACGTGCATTTTTCCTAATACCCAATTCTAATTGAAAAACGTTTTGCGTATTTAAATAATGTATGCTAATCTCTTTACTTTCTGTGAACTATAAGTTTATTAAATATGTTTACAGATAAATTCTTTTGTGAGTCCTTTTTTAAATGTTTGTTTTCTTTGAGTTAAAGAAAATGGAATTTTTTTAGACATTTATGAAGACATACACTGAAAAAATGCTTCTTTAACATCTTAAATTTACTTTTATATATATTTTTTTTGATTTAGTTTGTCATTTTAACAATAATTTAGTTCAGTTAACAAAATCAGCTTGCTTCGACTAACAAACAAAATTATGATTGAATGAAAAATAGTTATTACCGGACAGTTTGATAAGGTATGCTATAGTCTGTAATCAACCAAAAAGCAAGTGATGTACTGAATAAACAAAAGCATTTACTTAAATGTACAAAATTTTGTTCATTTTAACAAATATTGGTTCAATGAACAAAATTGTATGGTAAAAGAAAATAATTTGGTTACGGGTATCAGACTTATTGTTGAGGCTATGTCAAGAAACAAATAAATAAATAAATAAATAAATAAGATTGTGGTTCATTTAACAAAATTTTGGTATTTCGAGAAATTATAAATAAATAAATATACAAGAGTGTGGTTCATTTAACAAAATTTTGATATTTCGTGAAAACATTTTTTTTCTTCTGTAAATGAAAAATAATAATCCCCTAACATATTCTTCGTAAAATCATTATGCAAAATAAAGTTCAGAAATTTCTGTTCCTTATGCAGCATATTTATTGAATACTAAACCATAAACTTCTGATCATACATTATTTATCGGCTCCTATTCGAAAATTAATGTTACTACCAATCTTTGTCATTAACTGGAACGTCGAAATTCTATAACCGATACTTATTTGATACTTTGCCACTGAATAATAGCTTAATTCTGGAAATATCTGCGGCGTGATGTTTAAAATATCAGAAATAACAAGAGTTTTGAGATTCAAGGCATCTTTCATTTATGCACATTTTAAATAGTTGTGATATACATATGCATGATTTAACGATTAGCATATCTTACTCACAACGTGTCTTTAAATTCAAACATTTAAATTCATTCGGTGTTTGCTATAAAGTTGCAACAGATGACAGTGAATTGTTATGTATATTATAAATTTAGTTAAATTGGGGTTTCTATTTCAATATTTTAATATTTCTAAGGCAATTGAGTTTATTAATATATTATTAATACCTGACTATATAAGAAATATTTTAAAACAGTACATTTTTTTTTTCTAAGAACCCAACCTATACGGCTTATAGTTTCAGAAACGTAAAACAATCGTTGGTAAGTATTTTCAAGAGTGCTTTGAAAATCTTTTACAACTAGTATGATGTGGACAATACAAGACTTTCTTCTACGTAATTTTACACAAAATTCATGCAATACAAATTATTTATTAAATTATTAAATAACTTCCCATAATAAATAAAGACGATTTTTATCTGACAGAATTATATCATTAAATGCCGAAAGAAAGTCTTTTTTTTTTTTTTTTTTTTTTTTTTTTTTTTTTTGCCAATATCAGAAAGAAAAAATATTTATTTTTCTAAATTTATTTATTTATTTTTCCGTTTAAAAATGAAGAAAATCGATAACTTTGTTTTAAATTATCACAGATCTATGGTTCAACCATTTGTTTTAAAGATATGCATGAGATCTTTCGAAAAATACCCATATTGAAAACTTACACCCCATGGGGCGATGCTCCTACATGTACAATTTTTTTCCCTAGTTGACTACTACTGTTATCAATAATGCATATTAATTTTACGATTACACGTAAAATGTTGTACATCTATACTCCCATTATGTACATTTATACGAAATTTTGTCCTATATTGCCATGTTAAAAATTTAGAAAAATTAGGATTACAGCACCACGTATTGAGCGATTGATTCCCAAATCTAATCACCTCTAGTTTATGTCAGCGTCCAAGTTCGGTTAAGTTTCGTTCATTGACTCATGAGATACAGTGTCCACAAAATTTGTGATACACACATACAGACATATACAGACTGACAGACGTTTTCTAAAAACAGTCAAATCGTGTTCAGGATATCCTAAAACGTGTAAATCCATCGGAAACTGGAGTTCGAAAATTTTCATGAATCCAGTACTTTCTCTACATATAGAATAAAGTAAAAATTAAAATTATGGATAAATTGTTAATAAGTTGTTAATAAGTTGTTAAACATAAGTGTCAAGTATTTTATAATAAATTGTCAATAAAGCAAATTTAGCTACATTCAGTGTTTAGATGCTAAATTACACCATACTATTTATAATTACTGTTAAAACGAATTTACTAAATTAGGGCAACTTAGCAACTTAATTTTAATTTATATTTATGTATTTTAATTTTATTTATTTATTTATTTATTTATTATTTTATTACTTTTTTTTTTCGCCCACAGACTTCAGTTGATTTGAAGAATTTGATTAGCTCTTAATTCAGCTTATGAGCAGAATTTGAAAATGTTTGCTTTTAATTTTATAAAATACTAATTTTTTTCGATAACGTGTGTACATATATTTAAAAAAGAAAAATATTTTTAAAACATGCTGATATTAGTTTTTCAAAATCTTTTCTTTTTCAATAGAAATTTTTATTTCGTTAATTCTTAAATCTCTGCAAATTATAAAAGTGTAATTTTAAATACAATCTTTAACTTCCTATAGCACTTGATTCGGTGTCTTTGTCCAGAACGCAACATCTTAAAGAAAATGTAATAATTATGATCTGCGATTCGGGAATGTCGTTTGGATGTGCTAGGCTGCTGTTGGAAATGTGCCACTGCCAAACTCGCACACAAGCTTAGTAATAACTTATAAACTTTCAAAAAACAACGAAAAAGAAAAATAAAATAAAATAACTCGCAACAATATTTTCGTGTCGAATTGAAACTCGACCCTTTGCCAGGCAAAGAAAGTAGCAGGAGTGCTAGAAACAAAGCGGAATCAGATCCAGCACTTGTGACAAAATAATTGATTTTGCATTTTATGGTGCAAATTCAAAGCTTTTGGCTGATTATTTTGCAAACCTAGTCTTCTGGTGCATTTCTATTAACGTAAGATTAATGCTCTGTAATGCTCGGTCTCTATGATGTCAAGAAACAGTAAGGTAAGTAGGTTGGATTTAATGTCGCACTAGTGCTGTGATATAGGGCGATTGGGCGACGGTCCGGGACACACCCCTAAAGATGGTCCGGAGGTATGCCATCACAAATTTGGTACTCTACGGAGGGATATAAGACGCAGTGAAGATCTCTAGAATAGGTGGTTAATTAAAGAGTTATCCCATACCATCATGAGAAGAGAGAAGATCCCCTGGAAATAGAAATAAAATTTATGGTATCACAATAACAAATTTAATGGAAATTACTTCACATCACATTTTTTCATGCTTTTATGGTTCGGAATCATCTTAGAGACTTAAATAAAACTGCCAGTTTCATGGTGATAAATTCAGAAAAATTGTTGAAAAATCCACTTATACTATTTGCTTTAATATTCTTGAGTAGGTCTAATGAAAGATATAGCCATTGGCGATTGGTTAAATATTTTGTATAGAAAAATTTCTCTATACATACTTAAAAAACTTAAATTTGGATTACAATGCCAGTGACAAAAACTCATGTTTACATGAATATGAAGTAAGAATAAATCTATTTTATATTTTCAAATGTTTATACTTGATATCTATATCTCATATGATCATCTATATGTGTTATTTTTCTTATCAGTTCTTAACTGTATAATGCAGCCTTAAGAAGACTCTTGCCCACTCAGTTCCAGTTTTACTCAAAAATAAATAAGTAAATAATGATAATATATTAAAAAGAACTTTCTTTAATTATAAACTCGATCAGTTACATGTAAAAAGGTTTAATTTCCCTTTATTCATTAGACATACATGCTGTTCAGTGTAATTTAGTTTTATATTTTTTATGTTTCAATAAGTAATAGGTTTAGTTCTTATCAATATTTTAGTTTTTACTTAAGTTGAAAAACTGGCAACACCTGGTTGGTTTTGGTTGAATTTGTGGATGTCTGGAATATAACTGCATATTGGAAAAGAAGGAAAGGTTTATCTTTATTTTTCGCCCTTTTGTCGGCGGCTTTATGAAAACATTTTAGATTTTTTATGAGTTTATTTTAAGAGTTTATTCGCCTATTACAGTTGGCGTTTTTAGAGTTAAATGAATTTGTTTCTTAACGATTTTATGTTTCAACTAGCAGGCTTTGCCCGCTTCGCTGGACATTAAACTTAAATGAGTTGTGAAAATCCCATATCTTTATTAATAACCTAAGTTCTCGCTGTGATTGGTAGATGTTTTCTCGCTCGCAACGTGAGGAGTCTAGGTCTCCACTGTCTTCGGCACAACTTACCCACTTCTTACTTACTCTTCCTCAGCGGGTGAGTTCGCAGTTTTGCAAAATCACACTAATGTACATAATGCGTAAACTTAATCAATATCCGATCTGGGTCCCCACTGCGTTCGGCACAACTTACCCACTTCTTACTTCCCCTTCCTCAGCGGGTGAGTTCGAAGTTTTGAAAAATCACACTAATGTACATAATGCGTGCACTTAATCAATATCGAGTCTGGGTCCTCACTGCCTTCGGCACAACTTACCCACTTCTTACTTCCCCTTCCTCAGCGGGTGAGTTCGAAGTTTTGAAAAATCCCACTAATGTACATAATGCGTACACTTAATCAATATCCGCACACCAAAATTCGCCATTCTAAGATAATTGAAAGCGAATTCAAATGGAAAAACATGTTTTTACACATGTTTATTGGGAACGACTTCAGTATAACCCCACAACGATATTTGGCAATTTTTTTGTTGGCGATTATGGCTAAATCATAAATCTAAAAATCATAAATCATATATGATAAATGATAAAATGATAAAACATAAAATCATAAATCCAAAATAAACAACATATTAGGCTGCCATATTATATCGCAAACAGTCCAGAACGACATCGTTATCCTTCAAACGGCGCCAAAGAAAAATCGCCAAATTCAGCTGTTGGGTTATACTAATGTTATACCGTTTATTGCCCTCCGACTCCGAGAATGGGAAGGGGGGGGGGATTTAGAATTTCGTGAAATCCAGTTACAATAAGTGCCGGATGCAAACAAACAATTTACGCGCCAAATTTCGTGACCACAGAAGTCTTTAATAGAAAATATTACAAATAAATAAATACAAAAAGCACAGCTTTAGTATGGGACCCCTTTGGATAATTTAAATATTTTAAGCCATTTTTGCGATGAACTGAGTTGGCTATCTCAACTGTGCAATTAAAGATCTTGGCGAGAAACGTCCGAGCTACGTCGGTTCCGAATTTGAAATTTTGCCAAAGGGATCCAATACTAAAGCTGTACCATACACAAAATAAATAAATAAAATAAAATAATAAAATAAAATAAAAAATCTTTTCTGATATCTACAAAATAAAAATAAAAATAAAAAATCTTAATAAAATCCAAATTATAATCATTTACAATTAATGGGAGAACATAAAAAAACCCTCCTAAGGTACACAATAACAACAAAAAATTTTGTTTTACTGCAGTAAAGAAAAGTACTGCTTAATTAAATAAAAATATTAAACTAATGCCAAATATCTCTATGAAAATATTTATCTACGTGCAAATTCCTCATAAAAAAAAAAAAAAAAAAAAAAAAAAAAATCGCCAACTTTTGTAGGTATTTTTCTCTCTAATTTTTGTTGTTATTCACGTGAAATTAAAAATATTTCATTTTATTTCTCGAAAATAAATATATATATAAATGCATATTTATAAATATAAAACCTTTTACCGAATCCGCGTTAAAAACGGAAAAAAGGTAAAACAAATTAGAAATATCAGACCTATATTTATAAATTTGATACCAAATGAAAGGGGTGATTTTTCTGAACACAGGGGTGCAAACAGTTTTTCGATGTGACAATTAGATTTTTAAAAAGTAACTAAAGTATGAAATTTAAGTGGCAACGGAAAAACGGAAAAAGGGGAAAATAAATTAGAAGTATCAGACCTATCGTTACAAATTCAGTACCAAATGAAAAAAGTGATTTTTCTGAATCCTGGGGTGTAAACAGTTTTTCAGTACGACAATTAGATGTTTTAGAATTAACTAAAGTATGAAACTCAGATGGCAAAACTTCATTTCAATCTTTTCATAATTTGTAGTGCGAATCACGCGAATAAAAAAAGTCTTTATCTTAAAAATTTATTTTTGCATTTTATTTTTCCATTCAAAGCGTTTTAGTGAAAAAATATTTATGGCGCATGCGCAGATGTTTTTTACCCACAATTTAAACACTAATCAGAATTTTGAAAATTTCTATAGATATAATTTTAAGTAGGGTGAAGCGCCGTTGAATTTCGTCCAGCCGTTCTCGAGTGATGCCCGGACAAACGTGTTTTAGTCTTTTACCCACCAGGGGGGAACGGGGGGGAATTTCTAAAAAGTTGATAGATATAATTTTAAGTTGGGTGAAGACCTAAATCCCTGTCAAGCGCCGTTGAATTCTGTCCTGCCGTTCTCAAGTGATGCCCGGACAAACGTGTTTTAGTCTTTTACCCACCAGGGGGGAACGGGGGGGAATTTCTAAAAAGTTGATAGATATAATTTTAAGTTGGGTGAAGACCTAAATCCCTGCCAAGCGCCGTTGAATTCTGTCCTGCCGTTCTCAAGTGATGCCCGGACAAAAAAAGCGACATACGGACACGATGACACACACACACACACACACAGGCAAAATTTTCTGAAGTCATTTTCGGCTTTCATGGGGTGTAAAACGTGAAGATATCGCAAAATTTTTCGATTCCGACAAATTTACAGACAAAAGTCTGATTTTATTAATATAGATATATACTTTAAAAGAAAAGATTTGTAATCCATGTGAAGTGTCATGAATTATGTCAAACGTTATTGTTGGTTATTGTTCAGTTAAATTGTAGAAAAGAAAAAGAAATCAAGAGTGAGCTTTCTGCTTTATTTCAAGTGAATGCATTTCTACATATGCTACAACACATGCCTTTTATGTATGTAATGATACATATTCGTGTTTTGCATATTTAAAATTAAATGCATGTATATATAGAAAGAGATATAGATAGATAGATATAAATCTTTATAACACAAAGTTCATGGAATCAACTAATAAAACATTAGTATGCATGCTAGTGTTTAATCTATTCACAAACCTGATTTTATATTTTAAATAAAGGCAATGCTTTCTTAAAAAGAAAAGAAAAAAAAATTACTAAAGCAACTTTAACATATAGTATATATATATATATATATATATATTTATGTAAGAGCCCAATTTAAGAAAAAGCAAACAAAATAGCAAATCGTTTTAGAAATAAGATGCACATAATATAAACTTATCATTTTTTATTGATATTTTTTATTAATAGTGCTTTCTGTTGTATCTTTAATATATATTACTTATCAACGCCTGATGTTATTTTGCCGTGTTTGTTTCAAATAGCCAAACTTTATTTATTTTTTTTATTTATTTTGCGAGAAAAAAATAGTTTCTTTGTTGTTACCTATTTTTTATATGTTTTATGTGATCTTATTATATGAAAATCTTTTTGAAAACTGCTTATATAATTTAACTTTATTTCAAAGACATGTATGACATTTGAAAAAAATATCTACTTTAACCTCAGAAACCAACATGTGTCACCATGCTTACAGACTCTTTTATATTAAAAAGGTATTACATATTATTCGCACACACAACAAAAGAACTCTTCAAAAATTCAATTCTTTGGTTTTCTTTATGAAAACGATTTCTAAAAGGTGTTGCTCGATAATACATATATATTCATGATATTTCCTTATTCTAAATTCATCACTCACTTTTTTCCGCTTTTTCATGTATCAGATCATATTATGCATGCATTTTTTTTGTTCATAAACAATGATTGATGCTTGACGTTTCATACATATTTATAAAACGCAGGTTAAAAATCGTACCTTATGAATAGAAATATTTTGAGGTTACAACATTTCGTTTTATGTCTATATCACTGAATTTATCTTTTTTTTCTGCCGTCAATTTTGGATATATTTGTAAGAAAATACTTTATATATATTTCCAATCAGAAAGTGAATTTCTTTGCAGAATGTACATTTTTTTTTCTTTCTTTCTAATTTATGATAGATGGGTTGACCAGCTGTGTCAGACGTGATACTGACAGAGATTTCTGTTAAGGTATCGTATTTCTTTGATTCATTTTGGTCAATATTTTGACAGAGTATTTTTTTATTATTTATTTATTTATTTATTTATGTATTTATTTTCGTGTGTGTTTGTTAGATATTATATTTTTAATAAAAGTAATATTGTAAAGCTTTCTTTATACATATATTTGTTAAATCTCCATTATATAATTTTAATTAAACATATAGAATTGAAATATAAAATATTATTGTTTCACCAAATCGACATACATTGATTTTATAAACGGTTTGCGAGTAAAAAAAACAAAGTTAAATACACATAAAAACACTAAGTAAGTAAGTCCATGAGGGAATATACTTATCCCATAGAATCAACCTATGAGTAAAAATGTTGAATCTAAGTACTCCTGAGAACACTAAGTAAGTCCATAGGGGAATATACTTACCCCGTGAAATCTCGTCATACGTAAAAAAAGATAAATGTATTTAAAATACATGGATAACTATAGTTTCGGAATGCAATTTATTATGACAATTTTGGGACGAAAATAAATAGTATATGATTTTTTTTACTGAGTTATAATATTATTTAAAAGGTGATTGGAATACCCCTGACATTTTGCCAATAGCCGTTATGTTATTCAATATTGGACAATATATAGGTCAGATATATTTAACCCTACAAGGCTCAATTTTTTTTTTAGTGTGCGACAAAAATATATAGGTTGTATTAGTGATCAGAAGATAGGGAAAACTTATAAAAATAAAACTCTATTTTACGGAAAAATCAACTTTTTAGCTTAACGTACCGTATGTAGAACATACATAAAAATATCATTTACTAATACGTTTACTATTGTAATAAAAAAGAAAACTTACCTCTGCAAAATATACACTTCGTTATAACACACGGTATTATTTTTCGAGTCAAAACAGTTCAATAACTATTCTTTTTTTATTTTTGAATTCAGACAAACGACTAACGTATCACTTTCATTCAAATTTCACACTGAGTGCACTATAACAAAAACACGAACGACATCTTTAGGTAAAGATTCGTATTACTACATTGCTAAATGTCAGTAGCTTCTATCAAGATGTCAAGAGATGTCGCTACGAATAGTTTTATAACTATAGGAACGATTAAAGTTGGTGCTCCACATATGGAACTGGGTGCCTTTTAGGGTTAATAGTATACATTTTCTAAGCAGTTCATGTGTTAAGAATAATGTCTTTTCACATTTTTCTATGTCCATAAAAAAATAAGTTCCTTAAACTTTTGACATACTGTGTTTTCAGAATCTGTACGTTTATTGATTTCCAAAGGACTATTTAACAATTTTATACACTTGTTCGTGCCATCGTAAGTTAAACTAAATTTAAGCGTGATCGTACTCCAGAGATAATTAACGGGATTTAGCATCATTTTTTATTTAATTGATTGTTAGCATGGATTTGCTGTTACATTTTGAAGCATACCTTCAAACGTTTGACACTGATTGTCTATATTTTCCACAATTTGTATTATAGGTAATATATCACAACAATTTCTTTAGGAGGGTGGGTTCAAAATATTTGATATTTATAGCGCAACAATGTATTAATTTAACTGTAACCTGTTTTGCTAAAAAGATAGGGCTGTTACGACTTTCTATTCATAACGTTCTTTAAAACTACATTTTGACATTTTTGATGTATAATTTTTTCAATTTCAATTTTTAGCGTTGCGAAGAGTTAGTCTTGTTAATTTCAATTTTTTCATTCAAATTCAAAAACTTCTACAATAGTACTTTCTGCAACAAATTTTGCTATAATACATTCTTTCGTTAATATATATATATATATACTTCAAAGGACATAACTATACTATGTAGTAATATTAGAATGTTGTAATGAAAGATTTTGCAATGGCCATAGCATATGTGTTTTGTTCGGAATTTGGCAACCAAATAAAACAAAAGAAATCAAAACTTCTGCACATTCGCAGTTAACAAATCATTTAACATTAAATATTCATTGTATAGTTATGAAATTGTACACATACTGTAGTTACAAATTTTACAAAATTCCTAGGACAACTTGCAAATATTAAAATTGGATATCATAAAAACTATGAAAAATATCGGCGTAATAATTATACTTTAACGGCACTCTAGAATACATTTTATAAGTGTCTTAACCTGTTGCGGATAACTTTTTGTATGTTTAAGGAACTTAAATAATGCTTATATACATGTTGCATTAGATATTAAACTATTTAACTATAAGTGAAAAAAGCTGTATACTTTCGCGTATATGCACTTAAAAAGTCATATAAAATTGAACATTTATTATATTCTTATAAAACTTCTTACGTAATGTGTGATGCCATTTTTATAAACTCTACGTGAGCTTTCTGAACTTTTTATGATAAATATTCTTAATACAAAGCGTGATTGGAACAGCCCTGGCATTTTGCCAATAGCCGTTATACTATTCAATGTTGGACAATATATAGGTCAGATATATTTAATAGTAGAAATATTATAAACAGTTCATGCGTTAAGAGAGAGAGAGAATAATGTCTTTTTACATTTTTCTATGTTCATTAAAAAAATAATTTCCTTAAACTTTTGACATACAGCGTTTTCAAGATGTTGTCGTTGCCGTTTCAAACTATCGAATGTAAAAATGACTCATTTTCAGGACAGAAAAAAACTATTGCACAGGGTGTCCCAAAAATCTGTATACTTTTATAAAAATCCATAACTATTTAATTAATTGATAGTATTTAACTTGGTTTGCGAAAATATCATTCCCGCTAAGGAGGATTTTTTTTTTCTTAGTAAAGAAAAAATATAGTTAAATGTTTTGTCGACAATAGTTAAACAAATAGTTAAATATTTGAAACGGATGTGAAAGAAAATAAAAATCCTATAGATTGTTCAATTTTGCGATTAGAACAGTTTATTTCTTGATTTGATCAAGTTTTAATTACGATGCTGACTTGGTGGATAAAGCTTTATTCGTGAAGGTATTTAAAAAGTGTAATTTGTGGTGACGACGGACACATAGAATAGAATTTATATGCCTGTAAACATTTGCATGCGAATAAGTAC
Source organism: Salticus scenicus (assembly GCA_963930645.1). Lineage (NCBI taxonomy): Eukaryota > Metazoa > Arthropoda > Arachnida > Araneae > Salticidae > Salticus > Salticus scenicus. The sequence continues at coordinate 101,773,660 of OZ005652.1, forward strand.
AGTTTTTCATGAAAATGTGTGATCTGGTCACGCACAGTGCTCTCTATTAACAAATAGCTTCATTATTATTTTTTCTTTACCAAAAAAAGAAAAAAAAAACCTTCGCGACAATGATTTTTTGCAAACCACGCTCAATTCTATCGATTCATTCAATATTTATGAATTTTTAAAATGGTTACAGACTTATGCGACACCCTGTACTCTGATAAAGTATCATTAAGAAAAAATGTCGGATTTGACAGTATATTAAAGAGAATATTTTTGCTTCTAAGAAGGCTCAAATATTTACCACCTTACGTATCCTAAAATCAAGTGCAAGTATTTAAATAAGAAGAAAGCATTTTTGCACGTTCGGTAGTTTCAGAACGATATGTTTATCAACGTTATATTTATCCCTTCTAAATAAATGTGATCTTGCAATAAAGATGCAAAAAAACCTTGTACATATAAAAAAATTACAAATCAGATCTATTCTTTTAATATGTAGATAGTGGAAACAATTTTGCATATTTAATGTTGATCCTTTTAAAGCACTTCTAACTTAAAATTTAGTTGATATTAATTAAAAATTTTAAAGCTTAATTGAAATGAGTTTTTCAACCCAATAAAGTAAAAGAATTATAGAATAAATAATAATACAGAAATGTATATGGTATATATAATGTAACATAGAATAAAAATATTTTTTCTAGAGATTACAAAGTTGTAAGTAGTGGTATAATATTTGTCATATATATCATAACATTTATTTTATTATTATATATAACAGCGTATATATAAATAACTAGTATGATGTGGCTACCACATATAATTTTACCTTCTATATAATTTTACACAAAACGCATTCAATAGATATTATTTATTAAATTATTAAATTATTTTCCTTTATAAATGCAGACGATTTGTATCTGACAGAGTTATACGTATCACTAAATGCCGAAAGAAAGTCATTTTTTTGCAATTATAAGAAAAAATACGATTTTTTAAGTGTTTTTTTTTTTTTTTTTCTTTTCGTTAAAAGATTAAAAAAAAAATCGATAACTTTATTTTAAATTATCACAGATCTATAGTTTAACCATTCGTTTTAAATTTATTGACGAGATCTTTCGAATGATACCCATATTGAAAATTTACTCCCCACGGGGGTGTACTTCCCCCCCACTAAGGGGAAAATATTGCTCCCACATGCACAAATTTTTTTTCCTGGTTAGCTACTACTATTATCAATAATTCATATTTATTTTGCAGTCACACGTTTAAAATAACTCTCATTATGTGCATTTATACTAAACTTTGGCCTATACTGCCATGTTAAAAATTTAGAAAAAATACGATGACAGCGCAACCTATTGAGCAATTGATCCCCAAATCTAATCAGCACCAGTTTATGTCACGGTGCAACTAAATACGAATTTTGGTTAAATTTCATTCATTGGTTCGTGAGATACAGCGTCCACAAAAAAGTGATACAGACAGACAGACATTTTCTAAAAACTATTAATTCGTGTTGTGGACATCCCAAAACGTGTAAATCCATCAAAAAACCAAGGTCGAAAATTTTCACGAATCCAATACTTTCTCTGTATTACATATAGAAGAAAGTAAAGACATATGGAAATATTTTATCGACATAAATTCTCGTACTAAACAGTTTTCATATGTGGTTAAGTGCACTTTTTATCAATGAATGTTAAAATACAACCAACTGGAAACTATTAGAAAATCAATATAACAAAAACATTATAGATTTTCATATACGGAATTATAATTTAAGTTCTGTGCGGTTACACACAACAGATCAAACCCGGTAAATGGTAAGTTAAAATCGTGAAAAAATTACATAATACTAGCTAAAAATCTGTTTGGTAATAATTGCTAAAATTTAATCAACGTGGCTTTTTAGTATCAGAATCTTGCGTAACAAGTTTTGTGTTATTCCATGATACTGAAGCTGTAATGTATGTATGTTCCATGCATATATGCAGCATATGCTTATATTAAGTGTACCGGAAATCATGTCGTTTTGAATTAGTAAACTGACACCGGAAATTTTCGTTCAAAAATAATTATACCTTCTTAAAAGTTAAATAAATATTCTCCAGCAAAAATTTCCGATGTCAGTATTTTAATTCAAAACGATAGAACTTTCCGAATTTTCCGGTATTTCTAATATTATATATATGCAGTTTCGAAACATAGCCTGGATACTGCGACTAAAAAGCCTCATCTGTTGACTAATAAGGAAATAAATTAAGACACTATTTCATAATAGTCATCTCGCATAACAAGCTTTTTTTTCTTTTTTTTTTTTTTTTGTAAAGTTTTATAATCTGAGATTTATCTTAACCAGATAAATAGATAAAAAAAAAGAAAGAAAGAAAATGCTGTATAGCAGCACTACCAGTGACATTGCACTTAAAATTTCATTAGCACATTTTTTCATAATTTCATCTTTTATATTAAATTTGTTACACTTATGCAGTATCGAAGCTGAGGGTGAAGTATAGGTAGTCTGTAAACCGGGAAAATTTCAGTTAAGCAGCGTCAATTGCCTGGTGGTACATGTCAAAATTTAATTGGCGTTTTCGAGAATTCTATGCATTAATTTTTGAGTCACATCATTATGAAAAAAATGGTAGTATGCACACAAGCAAATATTTTCTAAAAATGTTCATATAGAGTGTTATATAGAGGATATCTTAAAAAAAAGCAAAATAAGATTTGGTAAATTAATGTTATTTTCTTAATCGTATCTGGTATAGCTATTATTATTATTTACTTTTCTGATTCTTTAATTTTTTTATTCTAAATTTTTTTCATTTTTTTTTTCCTATTTCTTATATTTTTCCTATTTTTTAATTATTAAATTGAAATATCCTCTCTTAATAGAATAATATATGAATATATATATATATATATGAATATATATATATATATATATATATATATATATATATATATATATGTAGAGAGAGAGAGAGAGAGAGAGAGAACTTAAACCAGTGTCATTTAAGCGAAATTATTATTGTTAACAATTTAATTGTATTTATTATAAAAAGCAATCCCTCCTACCCAGGGGTGCAATCACAACAAGTCTGTAAGGAGAAATTGCGGAAAACACCTTAAAACACCTTTGTGGGTTTTATTAAAGCTACTACATAAATGAAAGCTTACCAATGAAATAGCAATGGAAATGCATAAAAAACAAATGAATCAAAACATATTCAGCGATATTTTAGTAAATAAATAATATTTCAAATTTTTAACTTATTCAGTACAATTGTACGCAGGGCCTAGTACAGGGCCTTTTTTGAACGCATCTCAAGAATTTTATGGAAATTAACTAGTTCGTTTTATTAGCTACAGGATATTGTTTATAACAGACGATTATTTATAATCTCTGTATGTTTCAGTTACTTTTATACCACTACGTTCTTCTCTTGTTTGAAAGGATTTTTAAATGTAAAATGTACAGATAAAGAAAAAGTATGTCCATACAAAAAAGGGCATTTACATTATATTAAATGATAAAAGAAACAATTTATTATGTTAATTTAAGTCAAAAACTGCGTCACTTTTTAGCATTAATTTTCTGTACAATTTCCAAAGTCAATGTTTTAGTCTTTGAAGAAAAATATATTTCGTTGTTCCACCAACAGATTTTATACAGGGACTATGCTTATATGGAAAAAAATCCAAAATGCAAATCATAATAGGAATGTTCTAAGTACCACCCATTTCTAAATAATTTTAAAATTTTTGATAAATAATCTAGGTTTTGCATAATAGTTTTAACATAATTTAATTTTAATTTAATTTAAAAGCGCAGATTCTTTCAAAAATGAATGGTATTAAAATAGAACCAACGGGTTTATTCAATGACAATTTTTTTTTTTTTTTTTTTTTTTTTTTAAAGACTAAAAAAAGTTTTAATAAGCGTGTTGCAAATATTTAACAGCGATTTTTTTTTTTTTTTTTTTTTTGCGGAGAGATACAAAACATAGCTAAATTATGACAAATTACTACTTCGTTAATAGTTTGTAGACTTTCTAAATAACTAATATTAACTAAAACAGTAATATATTTAGCTAAAATTTTAAAGACAAAACATCTAATACAATAATGTTGCCACGCTATATCTGCTCGTTGAATAACCACTACCACTTGTTTTAATACAAGGAGACTGGATAATAATATATATTCTTAATGCATTTGTGATACGATAATAATACTATACAAAATTCACAACGATTTAATGTTATTATACCGACAATGCGGTAACATTATATATTCACATTATGGTATAATATAATTCATTATTAGATGTCATAAAATTATGTAACAGATTTATGTAACTGGTTATCCTTCAATGAATTAATTACAATTTTTCAAGTTAAATATGTAGCGATATCGATTTATACCTCCTAACTGTTTTGCAGAATCAGCTTATATATTCTATTAATAAGCATCATGTATTGTGCAACAAGTATTATCATTATTAGTTCTATTCATATAAAACAGCTCAATTCCAAAATTATTATCTTCTCAGTTTTCTCTGTCATTAATGTATGTATAATATCCATCAATATATAATAAATTATATACAAAAATTAATTAGTTTTTGTCAACTAACTATCATTAATTATGTATCGCGATTTGACGTAGATCAGATGTTAAATAAATTACATTTTGCTTCGTTAAATTTAAAAATTGTAATATGGTAAGATAAAGAAAAGAAAAATATGCTTCAAAATAATCTGAAATATTTTATATTACAATATTATATTTTCACAATTACATTTTTAACAAAAAAAAAAAAAAAAAAAAAAAAAAAATCACTGTTGTATTTATTTTTACATTTAAAAGGCAAACATCATTAATTGTTTTTTTTTTTTTTTTTTTTTTTTTTTTTTCAGATATATTTAACTATTTAAGGTGAAAAAAGCGTTATAAAATATTGGATATATTATTAATGACCTTTATCAGAACAAAGAAAAAGTAAGTAGCTATCACAAAACTTTCTTCTATATCATTTTAATATATTAAATGATAGAAAAACGAAGTAAAAACTAAAACTCTACAGAACCGCTTCACCTATTGCTAAGGATTACGTACCCAAATCATGTAAGGATGGTTCTTCAAGTAAGTTATCTCACATGTAATAATCGGTGCACTTACACATAATAGAAGCTGAAATAGAGTATTCTCTTAAAAGAAGAAGTCTCTCTTGTCTCAGCATATGTTTTGGTTATAGACATCTTATATATCAAGATTTGAGTATTTAAACATAATAAAAGTTGAGATATAGCCTTCAAATAAATAGAGGAAACTGCGGTCTAGCAACTCAACCTTAAGTCCGAAATCGACTCTAATCGTGTCAGCATAGTTTTTAATTTTTACTATCGTATATATCATATTTGGTGCATTTATATCTTTAAGAATTTGAAATATAGCCAATAAATTGTGAAATTTCAGAATAGTAGTAAGCACAAGTGCTATGCGCCAAACATTGGTTTAGCTCAATAATTTATGTCAGCTTGCAATAAGTATACACTTTCAAGAAAAAATGTGCATTAGTTCTTTATCTAGCGCTGCTATATGTATTTTTTTTTTTTTTTAATTTTTTTTTTTTTACCCGCATAAATACACCGAATCCCATAAACACATATAGACAGACATTTCTCAAAACGGTCAAATCCTTCTCAGGACATCCAAAACGTCTAAATATGTAGAAAACCAGCAATTGAAATGTACTACAAATTCAATACTGCCTGCTTATCAATAGAAAAAAGAAGAAAAATAACTATTTATAAAGGTGATTAGAAATATTTCATATCATTATTAAAGAAAAAATAAATAAATTTATATGGTAATAAGTAGAAATCTTCAATTTAATAATAATAATATCCTAAAAAATACAGTTTTCTCTACAAACTTTAACATAAAAGGTCCTTGAAGCATGTTGGTTGCCTTTTCCAATTTTTAATTTTACTCATCAAAAAATTAACCATGTAGTGGAATTGTTTCCTATAAAACTAGTTATACTCGTATATATTTCACCATTCAATATATTTTACTAAAATTTCCGCAAATATTTTTTTTTTAATCTTATTTTCTTTTAATCTTTTTTTTTTTTTTTTTTTTTTTTTACAGAACCTTCCAAAGTGGACATAGATACCCTAAGTTCAGTGTACGTTGGTTCCTTTATAGGGTCGAAAATTTATTTGCAAAAAATTCCATTTGTGATATTGCTAGGTTAAACCGCTATAAAAGGGGACCAAAATGCCCAGATGAATGAATTAACGAAATGTAGTATTTTTCTTCTTTTTTTACAAAAGAAAACTAAACAAATTTCACAAATTTATCAAACGAAAGAACTCAGTTCACTGTATTCAAAATTCAGTTCCCTACTAAAAGCTTAACAAGGGCAGTTAAAAAAAAAAAATATCTAAAAATGACTCGACTGTACTGAAATACAACTTCCTGAAATAAAAACGGTTCATTACCTCTGTACAATGTAGCCTACTAGGACTACTAAAATTTGCAGAACTACTAGAACCATCTTATGAGTGGAAAAAAGTACAAAATGTAAATAGTATTAAAAAATTCTGCCTAGTACAACATACCTCTAATATCCCTACATTATATTATTGAAAATGCATAATAAGAAAAAAACCCATAACACTCACTTTATAGTACTTGTATACACATACCAAAATACAAGTTATTATTTTTTTAGTATGGTTGGCTATAGAATATATATCATTTCCTAAATTTGTTGATTTTTGTCTGTTAATAAAATGTTATAGATGTTTATCAATTTAGCTCCAATTTGTACATAAATATAAATTTATCTTGCATTTACAGTTACATTTCAAAGAAGGCATACTCTAGCTATATTAATTTTCATTTTGTAAATATGTTTCGTTTTCTATTGAATATAACTTATACGAAAAGTTATTCAAATTTAGTTTTAGTTTGAACAAAATGAAAGTTCTCCATCAAGACAAAAATACTTCTGACAAGTTCTAAAAAAAGTTAGGAGGTCATCAATCAAAATATTACAAGAAAAAAATGGATCTCGCAAAACCAAAATATAATCTTCTTCAACATAAAAGTGCTTACTTCTATCAGACATAAAAAAAAAAAAGAAGACGAAAAAAAAAAAAAAAAAATCCGTGCAAGCAATACCTTTAACTGATATGCTTGGAATACGAATCAAAGGATCACAATTTAAAATTTAGAATTTAGCATTGTATATATACATATATATCATCTTTTCGAAAGGTACTTTTTTAATTATTTATTTATTTATTTATTTATTTTTATAAACATTTTAGAGATGATTTTCGAAATTATACATTTCATAAAGTAAAATTAAATAAAAAGATAAATAAATCTCTGTATATATTTTATTTATCTAATGACGAATTAAGAAAAATGGCAGAGGAATGAAATAACAATACATAAACAATGTTAATGAACAAGACAGTTACGTTATTTTAAACCAAAAATCTATTAAATACAGCATCATCTTCGTCAGCAGTTGAAAATACTGTAAATCTCCAAAAAAAAAATTTGTAATCTTGGACATTTACAGAAGATATGTGTAGCTAGCATACTCCAGAGTATATTCAAAGTTTTAAAAGGGTTGTACAAATTTAAACTTTTACATCAAAAGCTATTGCTTTTCTCTAATTTGAATTTTTTTTTTTTTTTTTTTTTTTTTTTTTTGTAAAAAAATTATTGAATAGGAAAATAAACAAAATTTATATTTGATTGTTAGAAAAGAAATTATAAATATAAAATATTTATTATAGTTAACTAAATTAACTTTTAACTAGCATGCTAGTAACTATATACTGCCACTTATAATACCTGTTTGGTGAAAAGAAGAATCATTTAGTCTCGCCATCTTCATCAAGGGAAATGTTGAAAAATATTGAAGAAAGGACTTGAAAACTTCAAAAACTTCAAAACTCTAAACTACAGCTACAAATTCTCCCTTCAGTTTTTTTTAAGTTAAAAAAAGGGGGAGGGATTCTGATGATTTATTATTTAAAGAAAATAATTATACATGATTAAACTGTAATAAATAAATTTGTTTAGATAACAGACAATATATGATTTAAAATATATAAGTATAACATATTTTTATTTTCTCTCAAAAACAACTAAGTAAATCAATAGCATATACCTGACTGATATGAGAATCATAGCAAAGAACATTATTTGGAGAAAAATATGCTTATAAAGACATTTCTGTAGTCAATTTTGTTTTATTTTCTAGCTAGAAAACCGAATGTTTACAACAAAATATATATATTGAGGAAAAATGTAACTAATATTAGAAATATTTTCAAAAACATAAAAAACATGAAATAATGTTATTCCATAGATATTCTCCCATTTTAATCTAAATATTTCTCAATAGTGTTTTTTTTTTTTTTTTTTTTTTTTTTTCCTGTGAGGAAATATTTTTCCTATGTGTGTTCATTTTTTGTAGAAAACACTACTTGTATTTTTAAAGTGTAGGTAAACTAAAACCTTAATAATATATATGCATATATATATATATATATATATATATATATTTTTTTTCAAAATTGTCGAAATACTTCGACATAATATCAATGTATGATTTTTCCTGAACTAAGTTTTTTTTTTTTTTTTTTTTTTTAATAAATCCTCTTTTAAATCTAAACGTTATCTTTTCTAAATATAACTCCATACATGAAATCTTTTAAATAGGTACTTCTTTTCGAGATATTTTTAAAGGTTTTGTAAAATATATTTTTATTATCCCAAATTAGTTTCCAAAACGAACGAAATAGACATTGTTATATCATTTTTTTGAAATTTTTCTACTGCATATATATACTCTGTACTTAAAATAAACCTCTTTAAAGAGATACTTTTATTTATTTTTTTATTATATGTGAAAGGAATAAAAAATAGTTAAATTTAAATAATTAAAACCCTATTTTAAAATCTAGAAATCGCTAATAATTCGTAAGTGCGCCTTTAAACGTTGTTTCACGACAGAAGACTTCATAACGCGAAAATCAGAAAAATTGAACAACTTTCAGAATAAAAAGTGCTGAGTAACTGCAATCTTCCTTTTCTTGTGGTTAAGTAATGCATGTTAATTAATCCTGGGGATCCAGGCCTGAGCTGGACTGTCAATCATAAAGTTAATATCCAATGATTAAGCAGGGCAGGACTAAATATTCCCGCCGAAATAGACGGTATTTAATCTGGGACACACGAGAAATCGTGGCTTTTTCCGATATTGACTTGCTTAGTAAATCTATGTTAAATATTACTCTCATCATGTAAAGCTCGCTAACGAAACCCGCGGCCCGGTGGGGCGCCGCTACGGAGAAGGGCCGACTTTCGGCGTAGTTACGGGACTTATGACGCTCAGGATGTCTAACATTCAGGCCAAGACTGCATCTTGAACTTTAATAAAGGATTATTAGTGATTCTCGACTCCTCATCCTTTCTAAGATGCTCACATGACTGGAATACCGACCCACGTAATAATACGACACCCCGTTTATACGTTTGAAATTTATAATTGTAAATTTATTTTTTATTTCTTCGATGCAATTCATAATAATCTTTTAATGAAATAATTGTTATGAAATACTTTTATATAGGTTTTATAAATTTATTTATTTATAAATTGTTTCTTTTATAAATTATTTATTAAGTTTTATTTTAACATTTGAAAGCTGTTTCTTGAAAAATGGAATATATAATAAATATCGTCACTGCCTTAAAACTATTTGATAAAGCTGCTGCTTGTACAATAATACATACAATTCACATGAAAAATACACTTAAGCAGCCACTTAAAAGTCCATGAAAAATTTATATTAGGTTCTTTTAGCCTGGTTCTAATTTTGAGTTCACGATTACACCAGATTGGAAACTGTCTTTAAAAGTAACCATTTTGACGATAGTTTAAGATGGTTCTTCGATATTTATACCTTTTATTTTATTATTATTTATAATAACTCACACGAAAAAAGAAAAAAATGGAATACGTTATAGCTCGTTAATTATTCCCAGCGCAACTCTGGTACGTCGATAATCTCATTCAATTGTAAATTGAACCTCAGACTATGAACAACCTTTAACTGAAATCTGACGTGTACATCTCCCATATTTCTCCCGGATAGAGTGTGGATTGCCAGTGAACACTAATAATGCTTAAGATGAACGTATTTTAGATAGAACTGTCATCTCAAATGTACGCTATCTCTAAATTTTTATCAAAATTCTGTACTAATAAGTATAAAGGAATTAAGTCCATATTACTGATTTTTCAAGAGACGAAAAATAAAGTTAAACGAACTAAAAAATAATTAGAAGAATCGATTAGGAAAAAGGAATTATGTTGATTTATACCCTTTATACCATTAAGTGATTATCAATCTTTATTTGGTGAAGGTAAAAAATTGAATTAAATATTTTATACGAAAGATTAATGCTAAATTTCTGTCTTGAATCTTTTTATACCAATGGATTTTCTCAAAGACTAAATGGCATGGATTTAAAACCTTTATACCAATCGATAGAGATTTTTTTCCTGAGTCTGACTATGTACTTAACTCAAAATAGACCTTTTTGGACTTAAATCCTTTATACTTATCAGTACAGAATTGTTCAAGTGCTTTGAAGGAAACTAAGTGTCTGCTATTTATTCCCTGGTAAAGCGTGGGTTACCGGTGAACAATAATTCTTTTAGAGTCAAAAAAGACTTGTGGGTGATATTTGTAAGAAAATGGTACTTAAATATTGTAGTTTCAAGTGCAGATATATATATAAGGAATTTTTTAAAAGCGAATATGTGTACGATTTTTAAAATGGCTTTAAATCTTTTGGTTAACGACCTTGACTGTAGGATTTCTTTACTAATCTTTTGTCCCTTTCATATGTTCGCACAGTTTAAAAGAATTCACATTTTATGCAGTAATGATTGTGTTTTAAAAATAGCTCTTAAAATCCTTGCAAATTTACTGTTACGTCTTAACTTTTAACCGAATGTTTCAGTGTTTTCCTCTTTCGATCTATTTCAGATCTTTTAGATTTCTATTCTGTTAAAGGTGGTTTTCACTTTGGTGAGAAGTTGGGGGCTAAGGATAGTTATCAGTTAATTGCTATATCCTTTCAGAAACTTCTCTTTAACCCCTAAATGGAAGAGCCTCCCTGATGAAGACTTCTGTGCGATTTGGGGTTTTATTTCATTTCGTTAGTTAAATTATTCCTATATTCAAGTTTTACATTTCCTTTTGCAGCAATTTTGCGCATTGGTTTGTAAATCTCCTGTTGGTTTTTCTAATCTTTAAACTTTTATTTTAATTATATATATATATAAATATTTGTTTTAAAAGTTTCTTATATTTATATATTATGAATTTTTAAATATTGATGTATACATAAAGTATTTAAAGTAAATAACTTAAATAGTTATCAATAATAATTAAAATTTTTGACAGCATCTGAGAAATTACCTAATATATTAACGACATCATTCTCATTTATTGTATTTTAATAATACTATTTTCAGTTGATAAATAGTTTTTGTAAAACTTCTTAATATAAATAACGTTTGTTTTAATTTTACTTATGTTATACGTAACTTTTTTAATCGCTATTTGAAATATTTTGAAATATGCATGTAAAATATTAATTAAAAAAAATGTGAATTTTTTCTTATAAAGAAATATTTTTCATGAATGTAAAAATAACATATGATCACAGGAAAGTAATAAATAAATAAAAGCACGAAAATCGTGTTGATAAGTTTCTCCTCCATCATAACTTCCGATTCACGTCAGATTGCTCTGTAATTAAGTTCAAAATACTTTTTCACGCTCTGAAACGTGAAAAAAAAAGTAAATTGACGAAGAAAAATTATCCATACATTAAAGTGAAGGTATATTTAATTCAAGTCGATTCTAAACTAAGAAATAAAAATATGTACTTATTTTTAAAAGAATGAATCGATAGATAAAATAAAATTATTTGTCAATAATTTTTGCTATTTTCTGAAATCCATAAATTAATATAAATATATGTAAAAAGTTGTATATAGCTTCTGTTTTAAAGACTTTCCTGTGATATTTATTTTTAAAATAATAAAATACGTATCAGATACTTTTATTAAGAGTGAAGTTGAGATATTGCTATGTGAAAATAATATCTCTAATAACATAGAAATGTTCCTTTTTTTAGAGTGATATATACATATATATGTATTGAACACATATTATTTAAAGAGACAGACGAAAACTTTTTAAAGAAATATGACAAAATCGTATTGAAGTGCATTGATTGATAGCAAAACTAATTACAGTGGGTTGCCAAATTAATGTGGACACTCATAAAAATCAAGTTATCGTGGTTTCTTTTCTAAATAAATATACAAAATATGCTACAATTAATATCTATTACTTTATTTGATATTAATAAACATATTTAATAGCTGTATAATAGAAAAATATATTGAGAACAAAAAATAAAAGTAACATTTTGTAATATATTAATATTTGGTGACATTTCCTTTGGCTGATATTAGTGCTGCAATGTACCACGGCATGCTTTCAATGCAGGATTTTGCGCTTTCTTTAATTAAAGAATTGTGATACCAGACATTTATAAGTTTTTCGATCAGTTTCCTCTTGGTTGTAATTACTTTCTTGGCATTTTCCCTTTTTTAAACTTCCCTTTTTTTAACTTCCCTTTTAAGTTTCTATGGGATTCATATCGGGTGAATTGCCTGGCCAAGGTAATACTTCGATATTCATGGTCAGTAAAAATCAGTTATACTTTTGGTTTTATGGCAAGGGGCAGAATCGTACATAAAAACATTATGCTCCCCATCTGGGAACCATTATTCAAGCTGAGGAAGAGGACGAGTTCGTAGAACTTCCTTTTACTAGTCCTTTTTCACGTTTCCTTAAACGTAAACGTCCTACAACACTGGTATTTATAATAGACAAAAAGCATGACCTTTAGTGGATGTTTAACCCTTTCTTTATGCAATCAGTGTGGAACAGTTCTCCAGGGTGTGGCCAGACGAAATTGCTTTTATCGGCTAAAATTTCAAATGTTGACTCGTCTGAGAAACACACTTGAATTTGTTATAGTTTATGGTTTAATTGCAAACAGAGACTTAGAAATCATTAAAACTATTAATATATATATCATGCATTGCTTTGCTGTAATATTTCACAGTCACAGACTGTTGTCTCGAGCACATACGAGTCGATTCTTTTTCATAACCTCTGTAAGCTTAGGCTTGGAAACTGGACGAACGTTTGTCAGGTCCTCTCGTGCCAATCTTCGCTGCACTGTTCGCTTTGAAATGACATTACCTGACTCCTGAATAATCTGAGTCAGTGTAGAAGCACATTTTTTTCCTATTTTGTAACCAAATGTCCCTAATTTTTTTGTCTATTCTGGACGTAGTTATACATTTTTTTTTCTTTTTACCACACTTCATTATTCTTAACGGTATAAGGGACAAGTTTTTTCTAAATTCATTTTTATTTTTTTAACATCGCATTTAATAACCTTAATAAAATCTGAGACCTTTCCTCTGGGAATGCTGTGTGTGCTGGAAGAAAGTTTTAAATTCAGATTTTTTTCTCTGAGAATATATTCCTTTGACCACACTGAAATTAAAGAAAAAATAATAGAGATATAAAAATATAGTCAAAATGGATTTGATTGTAATTCAATAACCCAATTGAACTTATATTATTAAAGATACATCAGAACACATACTAAATCTCAGTTCTAACTATCCGAAATGTACGTTCAATATTACATATTGAGAGCACGCTAGTACATAAAATGAAGTGACTGTTACAAAAATGACGCTAAGTTCAATATTTTTTGCTTAAATTACTTGAAATAATGTGTAACATAATACAATTTGATAAAAATGGGTTCCAGTAACTTAAGAACCACTTCTAGGAATTATAAGGGGCATAAAAACGCAAAAATGAAAAAAAAAAAAAAGTCAAGTGCCCACATTAATTTGGCAATTCATTGTAATTTTGCATCTCACAAATCCTCAGACACTTTGTTCTTCAAAATATTTAATAGTCCAAATTTACAGACAAATGTGTTGTATAATATTCCTATCAATTAGTATGCATTGGTTAAAGGAACAGAAATTAATATTATATATAAGATTTTTAGTGCAGTATAGAAAAAATTAACATCAAAAACATGATAAATTCTTAAACAGAGAGAAATAATATATTTAAACGCTTTACGAAAAAGATGAACCTTTTCTGTAACTAAAGATATCATTCAAACTTACGGAAATGTCCCATTTGTTTGTGTATGTAATCCGTGATACTGAATAATATTATACTAATTACAAATGCCCGAAATTGAACCCGTTATCACCGTGTTCTCAGACAACTGATAGTGAAAATTATCCATGTCCTTCTGCGCAGTGGGAGTTCAAGATGTTTTTTCTCACATAAGAATCCCGATCAACACACTTGATAACAAGGCATCTTAAAGACGTCCATAGGATGTCCACAGACATATTTTTCATCCATAGGACCTCCTTTGGATGTCATTTGGAGAAGATGTGCTAGTAGAGAAGTTTGCGGCTTATTAGATTTTAATACAAGCTTTGCAGTTTTACTTATGAGATTTAGATTGCGATTTTATATCTTCAAAATGTATGTGAATTTGCTTTAATGCTGTTTTGATGAAAATATCCTTTTAGTAACTTCTTTTTTTTTTTTAGTAAAAGTGAGAAATTTCATTGTTTAACAATATTCCTGCTGTACAGAGATAAGAAGTTTAAACATTTTTTGACCTTTATATTAAAGAACGTCTATAGCTCTTGATAGTGAAAAACGGCTTTGAAATCTTCAATATTTAATTTTAAATTTGTTAAACGGAAAAAATCACTAAGCAATTTTTTTCAGTTTACAATTTAAAAATAAATTTGAAAAATTTAAATAAAAAAAAAATAAAGAAAAGAAAGAAAAAGTGATTTTTTTTATAAAACAAGAACTGAATTAGTGGTCATGCATTTTTTTCATACATTAGCTGATTTAAATAAATAAATAAATAAAATTGTACATTAAATAATAATAAGAAAAATCTCCCCATGCTTTAACATAGTGTTTGAATGTCTTTATTATAGAAAGCATTAATGTCTTACACGACCGACACCTTAAAAGAAACAACGAAATTTTTGAAAACTATTTCTTAGTGTTCATAGGGTAGGTGCTCCAGTGATTGGTATGCTCCAGTATTTGATATCTATCCCGAAATAATTAACAAATAATAAAAATAATAAAATCATATATTTTACATATAAGAATTTTAACATTTTATATCAAACACTGGAGCATAGGGTGCTAATAACTGGTAAAATGAATAACTAGCAGTATCAAACACTGCAACATAGGGGGGGCGACTACTGATAAAATGAAAAACTGGCAGTGTCAATTACTGAAATATTGAGTGGCTGGAAAATAAAAATTCATGAAAAAAAAAATTAATAATCTGGTGTGTCACTCACACGACTTTCTCTCACCCTGAAATTTAATACTATAAATACAGATTCACATTAATAGGTAAGATAACGAGTACTGTTATGTAAACCTATGTTAAACAATTCATATTAGGCTTCTGAAGAGTTTTATATGACAATCAGTTCTGTGTGAGGGGGGGCTACCGCACCCCTCAACCCCCCGTTTTATTAATGCACCTACATTTATATAGAATTTAATTCGGTTATTAAAAAATAATTTTTTTTTTAAATAATTTATTAAAATTATTGTTTAAAAAAATTATCTTTTATGATAAGGCAGACGATTTCCATATTAGAGAAGTAGTATAACACCAAATACTCCAAAGAATGTCCATTTTATTCTCAATATTAAAAAAAAAAAAAAAAAAAAAAGGTACGATTTTTTTTCTTTTTTTTTTTTCGTTAAAAGTAAAAAAATCGATAACTTTGTTTTAAATTATCGCAGATCGATGGTTCAACCACTCGTTTTAAAGGTATTCGCGAGCTCTTTTGAAAGATACCTATCATGAAAATTTACTCCCCTCTGTGATGTTAAAAACATCACTTCTTTTTAAATTTTAAATAAGATCGTTTTTCTGCACTTAAATGCATTGTTTCTCTCAACTGGCTCAACTCACCCTGTTGTGTTTGCTTTACTGCAACACACACACAGGAGAAAAATTGGTTCTTCTTTACTAGTGGTGATGTCATCTCACACCATTCTAAGAACCAATAGGGTGGTGGTTCTGACCCCACCTTCTGTTATCCCGGCAGTTTTAAAATTCAGTTGGGTTTGAGCAGCTCTCAAGATAAGAACATGGGGTGAGAAAGATTTGTTTTTCTTCTGTTTTAAAATAATGACCATTTTATTGTTTGGAGAGAGAGTGCCTACTTATTAATAATAAATATATATATATTAGTTTATATGAATACATATTCAAATTTTAAAAACCATTAATTTTTATATCCTACTTAATTTGGAATTACTAGTGTGGTTTTGAAAATAAAAATAATTAATTTTGATGCAGCAGTTTAGTTTTATTACAAACATTATTTTTGTATGCATTTTTCTTTTTACAGCATTCTAGCCAATAAGTAAATTTATTCCTCTTTTCTCTTAAGTAAATAAAAATATTTGACATTCTGACCCAAAGAACAAAAGGGTTAGCGGTCAAAATGCAATGTACGCCATGAGGTTTTTGATTCCTCAATAACGAAATTCTTTGATAATTAAAATTAAACATATTAATAAAATAAATTAAAATATGAAAACATAAAAGGTAAATGAATTATTTACATCACATTTGGTGCCGGTTGTGTCAAATTGTGATCAGATGGGAAAAGATTGAGAAATAAAAGGAAAATGAAAGGAATACTTGATTATTGTTCTTAAGAATAAATGGTACTGTAGAGATTATTTATTTTGAATAAGTTATTTTATTTTTATTGCTAGAATTACTGAAATTATTTTTTTAAAGTCATACATTACCAATTACATTTTTTTGGTGATTGAATATGATTTATACCAAGTGACCTATAAGACAATTCCCTGTTTCAAAAATTGTGATATGCTGGAACTTTGTACAAATGAAAAATTTTTTTGGTTCAATATATTTTGAATAACTGATTAAATAAATAATAACCAACAGAACTTTGTAGTGTTGGCCTTTAAAAAGAAAAAATTGTAGGTATGTCTCTCTCTCCTCAACTACGTGAATTTATTATATGCAAATAGCTATCAACACATGTAAAAATCAAGAAATTTAAATAACAAGTTTCATACATCTGTGTTGTTTATTTTTAAACCAATATAGTAGTTTCATATATATATACAAAAAATAATGGCTCCTAACAAAGGATTGACAAGAGGTTTACCATTCAAAACTTTAGTAACGCCATTTTCTGGAGACCCTCATTTATTGGATTTTTTTATTGAACAAGTGAAATTTAAAATTGAGAACAGCAAATGGGAAGAATCCCATGCTTTGGCTTTTGTGAAATCAAAATTGGCAGATACTGCTCTTAAGTTTTATGTCTCCTCCCCAGCTTGCCAAAAAGCCAAAAATACAAAAGAATTATTTAATATATTTAAGAAATATTTTAAGGTAGAGTCGGCAACTGCAATAGCACAACAATTTAACGAATTTAAGTTTGAGTCCGATGTCAATATTAATATTTTTGCTAATAAGCTTGAAAATTTAGTGAGAAAACGATTTCCTGATATGGAAGAAAAAGCCCTTGAACAATTACTAATCGCAAAATTCAATGATCTCATTCCGCCCCACTTTAGAATTCATCTACTATCACAAAAAGCCACAACCTTTTATCAGATGGTGGAATGTCTCGAAAAATTCCAGGAAATTTATAACTTGCAAGTAAACCCTGTCTTACCAGGAACATCTTTTGCTACTATTCAGAACTTCAATCATAAAATAGATAGTGAAGTGATAGGTACAAACTCAGAAAACAATTTGACTAAGATTAACAATGCATCTTATAGCAAGCGGCCATACAATAAATTTCCACAAAATAAAGGTTCGCACACGATTCAATGCCAATGGTGTGAAAGACCTGGACATTCTGCTCAGAGGTGCTTTGCACTCAGAAAATTACAAAATAATAAGTTTTCTCACAGATATCGTAATGGGCAAACTTTCTCTAGACCTTATAGAGACATGTCACGGAGAGCCAGGGCCCCTAAAACATTTAAATCCAACTCCCCTCAAACCAAAAGTAGTCATTCACAATGACTAGAAGTGGAGAATGGTAGAAGTGACACTAAACTCCTAAATACAAAGAGTTCCTCATATAGGTCATGTGTGTATAAAGTCAATTACCATAACAACTTTTCACAGACTAACTCAACATATTCTAATCTACCTAATAATTTTTTTGTAAATAACAATGAAATCATTCTGAGATCTCCAGACACACAGGCAAAGTTCCCTTTGTCATTAGAACGCAAAGTAAAATCTGTTGCAATACAGACAACATCTCCTGTACTGGTAACGTCCCCGAGAGTGGAGGAAAATGGAGACTGCATATTAGTTAATTCACTGGAATTCTTGTTACACACAGACAATGATCTGCCCAATCTCCCCATCATACAATTACTGTTAAACAAAACATTAGAGAATTTTCTTCTCGACTCAGGAGCTTCTGTGTCATTACTCTCAAAACATTACTTCTTACAAAATCAAAACAAATTATATTACAAAAGAATTGCTTCAAGAGTCAAGATATCTACAGTAAACTCTATAGTCCAATGTGACGGATGTGTTTGCATTTCCTTTAAAATAGGGAAAACTTTTTACAAACACACTTTTTTTCTTATTGAAATACCAACTGAATCTAAATTTATTGGTATACTTGGCTTTGATTTTTTAAAGTCCCATCATGTAGTTATCAATTTACACAATAACAAAATACAAATTAATGAAAATGCTTTAGATATTCTAGACACTGTACCCTCTTGCAGTCTTCTATCATCTGAATCTGATATGAATCGGGCATCGCATAAGATAGCTACTCATACGGATTTTCCCCAAACTGGATATAAAAAATCTAAAATTGATGTTCATAAAGATAACTTACCCTCTTATCAAAAATGTTGGCTTACCCAGAAGATTATGATTGATCCTCAGGATACTATATATGTGCCTGTGCGGTCCACGCTTATTCCAGAAAATCAGTTAGTAATGTTTACATCGTCTAACAAGCACTGTCCACTTGCGTCCTATCCTTCTCTTGTGGAGGTACAACATATCAAGGAAAATTCTACTAAACAAGAATTAATTCAATTTTTTATTCCTATGTATAACAATTCGAGCAAGAAACTGCATATAAATAAAAATACCATTTGCGGATACATTTCAGAGATAGATCAAATAGAAGAAAATACCTTAGATCTTGCAACAAATACACCTGATCACATGTGTAATCTAATTAAGGCTACACCGGAAGTTTTATCCTTAAGACAGAAAGAATTTAAAGTAAATAATTTTTCTATTCAGCATTTAAAACCTACAGAAAGGGTAATAATACAAGATATTCTTCAGAAATTTAACTCTGTATTTTCATGTTCACTAAAGTCGATTGGACACACCGATCATATCACTCCACATATAAAATTCATTTCAGATATTCCCTTAAAAACTTACCCTTTTCCTATTCCACAAGCTATTCAAGAAGAGGCAAAAGATCAACTTGACAAATTACTGGATGCAGGGATCATTGAGAGAAATATCTCTGAATGGGCATGCCCAATGCTCATGGTTAAAAAGAAAGCTGTGTCTAAGGAGGATAAACCTTCCTTTAGACTGGCCCTAGATTTAAGGTTAATCAACTCTATGATTCGATGCTCCACTTATCCTCTTCCAAGAATTGATACGATAATAAATAACATCTCAAAATTTAAATATTTTACAACATTAGACTTTCCCTCAGCGTATCATCAAATTTCATTACCTAAAGAATACAGACGACGTCTCTCATTTACTACACAATGGGGAACTTATTCATTTAAAAGATTAATGTTTGGGCTGAGATCAGCCGCATCAACATTCCAAATGCTTATTGACACAATTATACAAGAGTGCAATTGTTCAGGCATATATGCTTACCAGGACGACATCATTATAGGAAGTGACTCTTTCCAGGAAACAACAGAAAAATTACAAACACTTTTAGCTACTCTACAAAAGTACAATCTGACATTGTCTCCAAAGAAATGTAAATTCCATCAGTCATCTATTGAATATCTCGGTTTCAGCATCCAAAATAAAAAAATACATCCTATTTCTTCCAACATTACAAAAATTACTCAATTTCCTATCCCAGCAACCAGAAAACAACTAAAAAGATTTATAGGATTGTGTGGATTCTACAGAAAACTCATTCCCTGCTACTCGCGATTAATTGATCCTTTGATAAAATTAACATCTCCGAAAACTACATTTAAATGGACAGAGCAACATGCTGAAGTCTTTAAACAAATACAGAAAGTTTTTTTCTCTAAACCTTTTCTTTCTTTACCCGATTGGTCAAAACAATTTTTTCTTAATACAGATGCTAGCAAAATTGCTATTTCAGGGGTTCTTCTACAAGAAAAGGAAGGCATTCTGCTTCCGGTTAGTTACTTTAGTAAAACACTATCTAAATCAGAACAGCGATATTCAGCCATCAAGCTTGAGCTGATGGCCATAGCTAAGTCAGTCAGTGCATTTAAATTTTTCCTTTTCAATCGACCTTTCACCATTCTCAGCGATAGCAGACCACTCGAACACTATAAGAAAATTTCATCTCCTGCTGATCTAACTACTAAATGGCTAATTGAGTTATCAAACTATCAATACACATTCAGATATGTAAAAGGTAAAACAAATGTTTTGGCAGACTATTTTTCAAGAGAAGACTTTTCTGCATACACTCAAGATCTTAACTCAAACCCAGAATTAATTAAAGAGGCTAACAATTTACCCATTTCTTCAGCTTCTCCAACAATTGAATTCCATCATTTCAATGTCACACAAAAATCTGATAAGTCACTCACCTCATCAGAGCCTCATCGTTCTTCCTTACCTCAGTTGTTAAGCAACGATGCTGCTCCACTCAGTCGTTCCTTAAACAGCTCTGACGCAGATAATCTTATGATGGAAATCTCGGAAGAATGTTTTTTTAAAGAGCAAAGAGAAGATGACTTTCTGCTAAAAATTATTGTTGATATCACTTCGGAGAAACCTTCTCCTAAATATAAAAATTATTTTGTCCATCCGGACACAGGTCTGTTAATGATCAAACGAAAGTTTCACCAGCCTGAAAACTCTCCAAAAACAAAAATTGTAGTACCACAGAAGTTAAAACCTAAAGTATTAAAAATTTGTCACATGCCTCACTTTGGAATTAGAAATACATACAGAAGAATACTTAAACACTTTTATTGGACAGGATTATTTGAAGATGTGAAAAACTTTGTTCTGTCCTGTACATTATGTATTCAATATAAACCGCACAGAATTCCACCTGCTCCACTGCAGGAAATGTTTGTTCCTTCTGCGCCGAGTATGTTAGTTTCCATGGACTTTTTGGGTCCTTTCTCTAATGGCTTCCATGTGTTAACATTCCTCGATCATTTTTCTAAACATATTGAATTGGTACCAGTAAAAAATGCAACAGCACAAGCTGTAGTTAAAGCCATTACGGGATACATTACTACCTTTGGTCGACCCTCTGCGATACTCTCAGACTTAGGCCCACAGTTCACAGCAAACATCTTTAACAACTTGGCACAGACATTGAAAATTACAATCTCCCATTCATCATCAGGACACCCGCAAACACAAGGCTCATCAGAAAGAATTAATACCAGCATTAAATCCTCAATTTCCACTCTTACCAAGGAAGGATTTGATTTTCATCAGGCTTTGATGATACACAAGAACCTGTATAACACCACCGTTCATTCTTCAACTGGATATTCTCCAGCCTTTCTGCACTTTGGCAGGTCACTAACAAGCATCTTTGACTTGTTTGAAGCTCCTCAGTTAGAAACACTGGAATTTCCATATGAATACCATAAATACATGGAATCAATGAAACAGATCTTTAGGCAAGTGCATCATAACATGAAGTTTTACCAAAACCAACGTAATACTAGACAACATAAAAAAGCAGTTCTCCGGAAATTCAAAGAAAATGATATGGTCTTTATAAAAACCAAAGATACATTTAAACCAAGATTCATAGGCCCATATTCAGTTCAAAAAGCAATATCTGATGTGTTACTCTCCGTCAGAGAATTCGAAAATGAAGGGGCTGAACCATTCACTGTTAACATAGACCGTGTCATCCTGGCGTATAAAAGAAAGCAACATCTCATTCCACAAACAATTCTGACAGGTCAACCAGCTGGGATTGTTCAATCGCAGTCTCATTATGATCTCAGACCAAGATGCAAAACTTAATTTTTTTTTTTGTTTTTTTGTTTCCATTTTCACAAATGTTCTTTTAACATGTTTTTTTTAAAGTTTTTTTTAGGGGACTTAATCAGGTGATTCGCCAAAGTTGCCTGTTCTAAACAAAGGTGATTTTGTACAGGTATATTTTATAAGTTGTGTTATATATATTGTCCTGTTATATATTGTGTAATTATATATATATATATTTTTTTTTTCCTGTGGCAAATGTTGAGTATCTACAACTTAGTGCAGTGTGTATTGTATTTAATATGAATATAAACCTTCTGTTATGCTGATTTATTTTATATATTGTCTTATTTGTTAAATTTGATAAATATACTATAAGTAATTTCTGCTCAAAATGTACAGTATGTGTGTGTTATATGTATCGGAAACTTGCATATTTATATGTGTATACATAATTTTTCTTCTTTCTTTTCATATATTAATTACTACACATTGTCATGTTTATGGATATATTGGGTTATTAAATACAATTTCTGGAAGCTTCCACACCATTTTCACAGACACAAACATCACTTATACAACACAAGTATACACAACATCCACACTATTACACAATCAAATTAATACACAATCCACACATGATATGTATATAAATGTGTATAATGTTTGATAAAATTTTTTGTTTATTGTGATTATTGACATTGCAGTTTTGTTTTGGTTATATCTGATAGTATGTTTATTTTGAGTATTACTTGACGTTTATATAAAGTGCATTATTGACTTTGTTTAGTAATCTAACTTGGTGGCCTCAGTAGCCACTCACATTTATTATTTCCATTTATAATATGTATATTCTTTAAATAATAATAATAATAATGGTAATGATAAAATTTTAAAAAATCTTATTCGAATA
The DNA here is from genome assembly GCA_963930645.1 of Salticus scenicus. NCBI lineage: Eukaryota > Metazoa > Arthropoda > Arachnida > Araneae > Salticidae > Salticus > Salticus scenicus. Next base: position 101,797,058 of record OZ005652.1, read on the forward strand.
TTGTACTTGTGTACTTGGAATGCCTTTTCCGTATCTAGTGTAATATTTATCTGTAAGATTATTTTGACATTTGTATTGATACTTATTTTGATTTTTTTTTCTCCTTCATAATAATGCTTCAAGAGGTCATCTGTAAATATTTTATACTGAAATATAACTGATTTTGTTTTATCAGTTGTTAACAAGATTTCTTTGACATTTATTTAGTATAGTTGTTCTTTCATGTGTATATACATTGATTAATCAGTAGATGGTATTTAATATCAAGATTATTGGTTAAATATTTTTGTTGATATTGAACATCCACTGAAATTCTTTTGTCATGTCATACATTTTTTTATTCTCGTTAACTAATTATTTTTACAAATTTATAAGAAAGCAGATTTTACAGCAATTAACATGCTTTTCAATATTTCTGTTATAATACTATTTTCTTTAAAAGGTATCAATGTTTTTTTACTCATGTCACTTGTTGATAAAAGCTGTGTCTGTTTGCATTTATAGATATATTTTATTAGTTGTCAATATCCTAATAAATATTGTTAGATATGTCACTGACCGCTTTTGTATCAATAAAATGTTTTATTTGAGAATGTCTGTAACCACAGTGCTGAAATAGTATTGTTTTTGATGAAATGGTGTATTCCTCGCCTATTTTGGTAGAATTGATCACCTACCAGGGTAGGCGTTGATATTAGGTTGTTTGTCGGAATTTTATTGTTTCAGCTTTACTTATCGATTTTGTATTGTGTTTGGTTCAGATTTTGTGTCACATGTACATTGTGCTCAAAATTTCCAAATTTTTTATCAAGTGCATGTTATTAAGAGTATTGTAAGACCTTTCATTTGCTTAAAAAATTACTTTGTTACATTCATGCCTTTAATGGCCGTTCCTCAATATTATGTAGTCAATATGGATATTTTTTTTTTCACATGTAAGTAAAAAAAAAAAAATTGTAATCCTTCATGTAAATGTAGGTATGCACTCTCCATTCACATTTTTAGTCTTCCAAATTTTTTTAATGGTCGTTAGGGGTAATGTGATGTTAAAAACATCACTTCTTTTTAAATTTTAAATAAGATCGTTTTTCTGCACTTAAATGCATTGTTTCTCTTAACTGGCTCAACTCACCCTGTTGTGTTTGCTTTACTGCAACACACACACAGGAGAAAAATTGGTTCTTCTTTACTAGTGGTGATGTCATCTCACACCATTCTAAGAACCAATAGGGTGATGGTTCTGACCCCACCTTCTGTTATCCCGGCAGTTTTAAAATTCAGTTGGGTTTGAGCAGCTCTCAAGATAAGAACATGGGGTGAGAAAGATTTGTTTTTCTTCTGTTTTAAAATAATGACCATTTTATTGTTTGGAGAGAGAGTGCCTACTTATTAATAATAAATATATATATATATATTAGTTTATATGAATACATATTCAAATTTTAAAAACCATTAATTTTTATATCCTACTTAATTTGGAATTACTAGTGTGGTTTTGAAAATAAAAATAATTAATTTTGATGCAGCAGTTTAGTTTTATTACAAACATTATTTTTGTATGCATTTTTCTTTTTACAGCATTCTAGCCAATAAGTAAATTTATTCCTCTTTTCTCTTAAGTAAATAAAAATATTTGACATTCTGACCCAAAGAACAAAAGGGTTAGCGGTCAAAATGCAATGTACGCCATGAGGTTTTTGATTCCTCAATAACGAAATTCTTTGATAATTAAAATTAAACATATTAATAAAATAAATTAAAATATGAAAACATAAAAGGTAAATGAATTATTTACATCACACCCTCGAGGGGGGACTTCCCCCCCAGGGGGAGACGAGAGGCTCCTACATACACAGAAAAAAAAAATTCCCAGTTAACTATCTCTATTAAAAAATATATATATTCGTTTCATTTGGTTTAGTGCAGTCTATAGACGTTAAACTCTACTTTCCTGCAATTTCCCCCATAGACCTAATGTATTAGAATTCTCTTGATTGTCCCTGTATACGAACCATTTGCTTGATCTTAACGAAAAGCTTACTGCAGCATCCCTATATGATACACATTTAGAATACCAAGTTTGAACTTTCTGCCATAATTTGTTTTTAGATATGCTGAAAACAGACAGACACACAGACACACACACTGACATACACACAGACCATTTGCTAAAAACATGATTTTCGTATTCAGGGGACCTCAAAACGTGTAAATATAAAAAAATCTCGCGTTCGAAAATTTGACCCAAAAGCAGTACTTTACCTTATGGGTAAGAGAAAGTAAAAATTGTTATCAAATGTATATATTTTAACATATATGTGGTTCTGAATGTCTTTCATGCCATAGGTATTAACTTAATATTTCTAAAAATATTTTCTGATGACTAGAACATTTAAGTGTCAATAACTGGTGCACTTACCCTATATTCACTTTCTGAATCTTAATATAGAAGTATTTTAAAAAATGGGATGTACTTGATTGACAGAAGAGGTTTTGAAATCGGTAATTTTCTTATCCTAATATGTAGTGTTTAAATTATCTTTAATGTAAGATTTAAAGAAAATATCTTAACAGTTCGGAAGAGCATATATATATATATATATTTTTTTTTTTTTTTTCCTGAACGGGACGTAATAGGTTGTAGAGAGTTGCAATTTAACTCGCGATTATGTCCCGCATATGCATCTTCTAGGGGTGAATTGAAGGCCGTGGCTATTATCCCATTAGGCAGCTCTAGTGTGTCATGACGATATTAGAAATATTCTTAGTAAAACTAGTATGCTGTGGCCACCACAACATTTTCTTCTATATTTTCCTACGCAAAATCTCTCGGTACAAATAATTTAATAAAACTATTACTTATTAAAATTAAGTTTCCATGATAAATGAAGACGATTTTCATCTTAGAGAAAAAACTGACACTATATTTTAAATTTAAATGAAAAACTATTCTCTATAAATAATATTCTTTATAAAAGCGTTTTGTTAATGATTATCTCACATATCAAGTTTTGTACAGTTATATGCTATAGAAGTTGAGATATAGTCTTCTCGATCTCGGGGAATATTGCAGTATAGCCTGTTGGCAGATATGCCACCTGTTCGCAGATATGCATCCAAATAGAATCAGCATAATATCTCATAATGGCCTTTTCACATTTCAAGCCTTGTTTGATTATACGCAATAAAACCAGACTTACAGCCTTCCATTAAATTTCGGAAATCGCTATTTAGCAGCGCCACCTGCTAAGTGATTGGCAATAAAAGTTGACAGGCACTAAATTATGCCAAGGTGCATCAACGTATAAATTTATATACAATTCTGTGCATTAGTTCTTGAGAAACAGCCTTCCTTTAAATTTTAGAAATCGCTATGTATCAGAGTCAACTACTAAGCGATTGGCACCAAACGTTGATAAGCACTAAATTAAATCTAGGTGAATTTACTAGTAATTTTATATACAATTCTGTGCAGTATTTCCTGAGATATAGCCTTTTGTTGAATTACGAAAATCTCTGTATAGCAGCGCCACCTGCTGTGCGATTAACACCAAAATTTTACAAACACTAAATTATTCCAAGGAGTATCTACGTATACATTTATATGCAAATCTATGCAGTAGTTCTAGAGATATAGCATTTCCTTAAATTGTGAAAATCGCTGTATATCAATGTCACTTATTAAACGATTGCTACCAAATGTTGACAGGCTCTACCGTAGGTCAAGGTGCATCTGCATATACATTTATATGTAATTCTGTAAAATATATTCTGAGATATAGTCTTCCTTAAAATTTGGGAAATTGCTGTATAGCAGTACCACCTGATGAGCAATTGACACTAAAAGTTGGTAGGCACTAATTTAAGTCAAGGTGCATCGACATATAAATTTATATGCAATTTTGTGCTCTAGTTCCGGAGATACAGTCTCCAAAAGAGCTTTGACGCACACAAACAAAGATACAGCCATTTTCTAAAAATGGTCAAATCACGTTCTAGACGTCTTAAAACATGTAAATATATTAAAAAACAGAAAGTCTAAGACGTTTATGACTCCAATACTTTCTCCTTTTAAATACAGAAGAAAGTAGAAAATTTTCAAATATATTATGGTTACCAAATTAGAAAGGTATTTTTTCTTTCTTCTACATACAATAGAAGAAAGTGTTGGTTTAGTAAAAAAATTTGATATCGAGTTTTCGATGGATTTACACATTTTGAGAGATCTAGAACACAATTTGACCAATTTTAAAAAATGTCTATCTGTGTGTGTGAAAAAAAAAAAAATATATATATATATATTGGGGCAATTATATCTCAGGAACTACGGCACAGAATTTCATAGAAATTGATATTAATTGCACCTTCACATAAATTAGTGCCTATCAACTTTTAGTGAAAATCCTCCCAAAGACTCCGTTGACATTCCGATTTTTCTAAAATTTTAACATTTCGGTATAATAAGACATTTCCTATAATTCTGCACAATGATAATTATTTTTAACGAATAATCACAAAATTAAAAAGCGTTATTTAAAATAGTAATACGGAACTAGGAAAAAAAAAAAAAAAACACGTTGATGTAATGCTTTCCCCACTGACGGAAGTGCCCCCTGCAGGGGTAAGTTTTCAATATAGGTATATTTCAAAAGAACTCTCCAGTACCACTAAAACGAATTGTTGTGTCATTGATCTTTGATAATTTAAAACAAAGTTATCGATTTGTTTTTTTTATTTTTACTAAAAAAAAGAAGAAAAAAGCGAAAATGTTCAGATATTGTTGTGCAACTTAAAATCGACTTTCTTTGGGCATTCAGTGTTATACTTTAATGAGAAAGAAACCGTCTGCATTCTTTATAAAAAATAATTTTATTAAATAATAAATTTAATAAATTATTTGTTCTGGGTGAATTTTTGTAGGAAAATATAGAAGAAAGTTTAATGATGGCCATGACGTACTAGTTTTTACTAAGTAAATGAGGACTAAAAAGGTAGTAATGATAAATAATCTTCTTTATATTACTTTTTATAACTTAGCTAATCTATTTCAAAATAGGGACTGTGCTGGTAATTGGAATACTACCGGGTTGTTCGGAAAGTAATTTCGTTTTTCTAAGCAAATAACTTAATTATATTTTTTTAACACCATCCTCACAATTAAGCTGCATTACCATTATACTCGTATATTGTGACAGCTGATATAGCAAGACTTGCTTGTGAAAAAGTTCGTTTTATCTGCTCAATAGGTTTTGATTGGTGCCCTATCAAATAAAGAAAATCAGAAGCGACATTTTCGGCATATTTTGTTTTTGCTATCAGAAAGTCGAAAATACTGTTCAAACAAGGAAAAGGGTATACAGTGTGTATACAAAAAAAATATTTAAAGAATGCCAGTGTCAAAACTGGTTAACCAAATTTTGTTGAGCAATTTTAACGTTGAGGATGTATTCCGTTCTGGAAAACCAGTTTATGCTAAAGAAGACAAAAAAAAGTATTGATTTATCGAAGTTGTCAAATAAAAACTCGTAAGATTGCTAAGAAATCGATCAAAGTGGAGAATACATAATTCAATAAAATATTTATACAAATTAAGAAAATCATCTTTCATTTTCAAAGGGAAAAAAACGAAATTATCTTCCAAACAACCGAATTTATGGTGACTTTACTCTAGTCAGATATTATTCAACCGAAACCATGCACATTCTAAACTAATCATGTTCTAATTTTAAACCAATTAATTGGGCATGACAATGTATGCGCTCAACGTCTTTCGTTTCTAAGGAAGTCACCAACCAAAGATTTTAGTTCCTATGATCACTTTTATCATCTATAAATAAAAAATCAGACATTTATAATAGTTATTCATAAAAAACTGCTATTTAAAATTTATGATATAGCTAGGTAATATATAAATTTGCGATGATATCAGACATTTTTTGTACAGTTATAGTTAAACAAATAAAAGCTACTGAAATCTTTTCCCAAAAATTTTGTCATTTACGAGTTACATTACATTTAATGAAATAGTTCAACTTTATATTAATTTAATTATTGATGTAATTTTTTAATGTAAAAAAGCAGAACCAATAATTTTTTCATTAACTATATATAAAAAATCAGAGAGCTTTAATTGTTAAGACGCAATAATAGCTTTTTAAAATTTTGTTTCACATGGAAATAGTTTCAATAATATACTGTTTTCAAAAGCATTTAATAATAATAATAATAATAATAATAATAATATGGTAATAATAATCCAATGAATTTCGATATTTCTTTTGTATGTAGAATGTAAAAGGTGAAAATGTTTGTTATAACAAATTGCTATATGGATTCGATATGTTTCAGTTATTTAAGTGTTTTTATCATCGTCATTTGTATGCAGGAAGCTCTTGTTAGAATATATATATTTCTTTTTTAAATTTCTCTGCTTCATGAATCAATTTGTTTTCTAATCTACAAATTCTCGTGTGAAACAGACACACGACTTCCAGTACCCACTATTACGCATATTATGTGCAATTTTAATGCGATCACAAGACATAAAATTGACCTAACAAAGTAGACATATAAAAATTTCACGGAAAGAGAAAGTGTGAAAAGACATATAAAATAGAGTTTACCTAGCAAGTTAAAAAATAAGGGAAAAAAATCGGTAGAGCCCTTTTTTGAAATACCAGTTTCTGAGATCTAAAACTGACCTGACTAATCAGGATGACTGTTAATTTTCCTGTAATAATTACGTAGTACACGAAAAGGGATATCTAAAACAGGTTTGTGTAACCTTTAGTAAAACCGTTAGAGCCGTTTTTGGGATACCAACTTTTACTGAAACTTGGCATACCCAATTGTGAATCGCAAAATAACAATTACATAAAAAACTGGTATTTAAAAGGAGATTAATATGGCAAGTTTGAAAAGATCCCGTATAGCCATTTTTAAAGAAATTCATTTACGAGACCTGAAATTGAACTATTCATACAAGAGGTCTGCCAATTTTTTGAACTAACCAACTAATTCATACGAAAGGAAATCTAATAGAAAGTTTATATAGCAACTTTGAAGAAAATCGTTAGAACCGTTTTCGAGATTTGGACTTACGGTCCAACTTCCGGTTCCCGATGTCCTACTTGTGTGTTTCGCATTTTCACCAAAAGTAGATAAAATCATCTGTACATTATACATGTCTAAATTCTGAAGTTCCGTAGTTCTATCTTTATTAGGTTTGGAGATATGATAGTTAGAAGAGTCCACGCACACACATACACGCATACTGACCAATTGCCAAAAACTACATTTTTTTGGACTCAGGAGACCATGTACCACAGTGCTTTCCATCAGTGCTAGCATACCACATTGGAAATTGCTGGAAGTGTATCTCATTTTCTGTTAGGGGTTAATATAAAACAAAATTTAAGTACACAGTGTGATGTACATATATTTTATAGACAAGCTACAGGGCAACTTAAAATTATGCTAAACGTTTTTTACTATTAAATTCAATATTACTATTGAATCAGTCTTTGCAATTGATGAAAGTTCTTTGCTACATTTTACTGGGCTGCATTTTATTATGTCGACGAACACTGCTCAGAAAGGAAAATTCATTTTTCACACCCATACTATAAATAAATTATTTTTAAATGTTCTATTTTTAATTTTGTTTTTTGTGTAATATCAATTTCGAAGTTCCCTGAATTCGAAAATTCAATTTTTAGCGTTTGATCTGCATATATATGCGTTATCAGTGTAACTGAAAAACAAACAACTGTAGAAAATGCAAATTTGGTATTTTGAAATTTGTATTAGGTTGCTACTAGAAACATTTCTTAAATATTAGTAAATATGAAAGCAAATTAATAAATTCCATGATTTTTTTTTAATGAATGTAAGTTCTGTCTGTGATTGAGCGGGGAAGGGAGTTTGAGGGAGCTGTACCCCCCCCCCCCTCCCCTCAGAAAGAATTTTAGATAAAATTTTCTTACCTTATTGATTTCACTATTTAATCTCCAAACTGTCTTTATAGTATTGAAATTCAGGGTATGATAAAGTCGTGTGAGTGACACACCAGATTATTTTTGAAACAATATAATATCTTTAAGTAAATATTATTAATTATTTTAATCCTTAGCCATAAAAACTTCTTTTAATTAATGAAGAATGTAGCTATTACAAAACAGATTTGAAAACTTAAGGTTAATATTTCGTCTACATTATGTTATTCACTTACACTCTGATCATTTACAACCTTAGTAACTACATTTTAAAAGTTCTATTTAATACTCTGCAACATAAGATTTCCGTATATGCTCTTGAACAAACATTACAAGTCAAGGAAGTGGCATTCCTCGTGGCTGTTTTAAACGCTAAAAGTATATAATGTGGGTAAAATTTTCCATTTAAAATAATGAGTGGCGAAGTAAAGTAGTAAATAAGTTTAGTAAATGTTATTTTATTGTGTTTTACTTTTTCTTTTTATATGTGTTTTGATAATTGTATAATATTAAATTTTTTATTTAAAAAAAGTATTATTTATTATTGTGCAAATAAATAAAATTGGGGGGGGGGATCTGTGTTATACACACACACACACATAAATATATATATATATGTATATTTCGGAAATTCGAATTTGGCTGAATTTCTATTATTGTGTCACTTGTGATATTATCTGATATTTTATTTGATATATTTATATACATGCGAATTCGTATAACGCTAGAAAAAAATTGCAACTAGTGCTCATAAAGTGCGATAAACTGTCTCGTATAACACGTAAGATACATTTCACATTTTCACATACCCAATCAAATCTTTGTTTCTTCTAAGGTGTACAAAATATGACATATGATATACAATTTTCTTCAGTTAATGAATTTAAAAAAGCTTTATAGTTTGTTTTTGACAAGGTCACTGTCACACGAAATGTAAAGATTTCGATGAATATAGCACTCATATTTTTTTTACATGGACAAAGAAAAGAAAAATGGATACATTACATTCCATTAAACAATATAATATTTGGCGAAAATACCAAACCATCTATTATAATTTTCTCTTTTTTTTATTTAACAACTTTTCTTACTTTATTTAAATAACCGTTACATAATGTTCTGAAAGTTAAGTGGAGACACTCTGGACTTTTTCTTCATGATTTTATCGTCTGCAAAGTAATGTGGAAACAAATTTAATATAAGACAATATTGGCAACTTTTTATTTTTTGCCATTTTAGGCGATGATTTAAAATGTCAATTGTAGTTTTGTAAGTAAAGTTTGATTCATAATAAAATCTTCATGAAGCGCCAGTCGTAGTTCTATTGATATTTCTTTTGACGAAGATTTTTCACTTATGCTAGCTTCCATGAGCGACAGAAAAAAATGTTCTGAACCTGAAAACTTTATTAGCATTTTCTTCAGGAACAACTGGCATGAAAAACTTGGAGTTTCTTTGAAATGTTCATCAAAGAGCATTAAAAGTAATGGCACTGGTTATTGAACTTCCCCTGATATATCCAGGGGTTCAAGAGTTATTTTGGGATAACAAGTAACTTACTACATTTGTTGCGTCGGCAAATGTGATCCCTGCTTAAAGACCTTTTTGAAATCCGCCAGAGCTCCTTTGGTGCCAGATTTCAAATTTCGTCAAGGGGTTTCTATACAAAAGCTGTTCTTTAGTGTGTATATGCGTATTTATTTTATTTTAATTTAATCATATTTCTAATCAAATTTTTAGGTAATTTATATATTCACCATATTAAATAAATTACATTGTTCATTTTATTTTCTTTTTTTTTAAGTTATTTAAATTAAATATATATATATATATATATATATATACATATATATTTCTTCTTTTTTATAACTAATGAGTCGTTACAGGGGCGTGTTTACAATTATCAAACACGATAAGTAATAACTGATTTAAGTTCTCTTAATTTTGTTCATTTCATTATACACAAACCTTGCAACAACTATGCAAACTGGGAAAGATTCCTTATTATTATTGATGTTGTTATTGTTATATAATTATCCAATAAAATGGCAAAAGAATATCTTTTACAAAATGTATTATATACATTATTTAATATTACATGTAGTTGTGCACCTCCCTTTTTGATCTTTTTGTGAATTTCACTTTTGGGGATATTCATTTAAATTATTACATCCATAATGGCAGAAAAAAGAAACTTTTTGGCCCTTATTACGTTCGACCATCATAGATATTTCAACAGGAGCTAATGATAAAGCACATCATGATATTGTAATTTTCATCGTTCTTGCGTGTAGAACGTAGTTCGTGAAGACATCGGCAGGTTCTAGTTGACGAATGCGCTTTATTTAACGATATTCATAAATCTGTCGAATAAAACTGTTATTTGTATCACAAACGTCAATAATCAATGACTATTCTCGAAAATATCCAATAAAGCAGACATTTGTTCCACAAAAGTCAAGTAAACAGAGTTAAATAAGCACAAAGCAGGACTTTTCCCAGTTCAGGAACAATTTTGCACTGTTTAAAACCCAGTCTCTCAGAAATGACAGTTTTGTTGTAAGTCTGAACAGAAACTAAAGTCATCGAGAGTGTTGCTTTATACAAAAATTTCCTACATATTGTGACATTTTACACAAATAAATGTAGCATTTGTTAAAGCACTTTATCACAAAGCCAAAAAATAATTAATATTAACGATATTTAAGCCGAAATGAAAAACATTTTTATCATTAATAATGAAAAACTGGAGAATAATGAGAAAATAGCTCTGAAAACTCGAAGTAAATATTTTACCCCACATTCCATTATTCACTTTCTCAAATCTAGCTTAATACCATTGTAACTGCATTTTGAAAAGTGGAATTTTAAATGCTGCACAATAAGAGAGCAGTTGATGCTTTTAAACAAATGTTAAATGTAAAGTTAGAGTTGTTTATTTTGTAAATGTTTTAAAAGACTAAGAAACGCATTTTTAATATTAAATAAACTATCTGTGGTGAATTCAAATAGAAAATCGGAAAAATTACTTTCGAACTGTTTACAATAATGCAAAAATTAATTACTCAATGTTATATTATAGTTTATAATTAAATGAAATATTTAATATATTTGTGTTTTTTTTTTCTTTTTGGAGCCTTTCTTCATTCTTCTTGTCTTTTCTTTTTTCTGTTCTTTATGAACAGATACAGTACGAGGTATTACTCCCAGATATCCATAACTATAGATATACGTTATATACTATATTATTACATTTTAAATGTAGTATAAAGAGAGATTCAATGTAATGGTTGCAATTTTCAAAGCATTATAAAAGGTGTCAAGCAAAACCATCGAAAAGACGCCTTTATTTCATCAACCATTCATCGTAGACATATTTTTTCCAGTTACGCAATATATTTTTTAATAAGCACTTATGTGCATCCAAAATTAACCAAGATATATAGTTTCAAAGTTTAGGATTTTTTCGTACATTCTCGGCCTTTATTAAAGATTTACCGACCCCAAACCATAGGGTAATCAACGGACAGTTTTGGACTCTGCAACGGACAGTTGCGGAGATTAAAGTCATCTTCGCCATTTTGATTTGCACCCTGTATATATATTAAAACAGGTGTGCAGTATTACTTTGTTAAAAGTAAAATTCTGCATTTGAAAATCGTTTGAGCAGTTTTTGAATTACGGACTTACGGTCCCACTTCCGGTTTTCCAATTTTCACCAACAGTTGGAAGATTTATCTGTACACCAGACCTACCTCAATTCATAAGTTTCATTGTTCTGTCCTTATTAGTTTTGGATATATGACAGTCAGAAGATCCCCCCCCCCCATATATACACACGCACACACATACACACACACTGACCAATTGCCCAAAACTACTTTTTTGGACTCAGAAGACTTTGAAAATGTAAATCAGGCGAAAACGCGATATCGAATTTTTAGGCCGAATACAATACTTATATTACCCTATGGTAGCTGTGCAATAGAAGTAAAAATAATTAAACCAAATTCAAATTTCCAAAGATATCCACATTTTTTTTTTTTTTTTTTTTTTTTTATAAATGCTTGTCTACTTGCACAATAACGAGTCCTTAGTTAATTGTTAAAAAAAAAAAAATAAAATAAAAATTAATGTTAAGCTATGAACAAAAGGTATATAAAAAAAATTCTAATTCACTAATTTACCATTTTACTTCACCACTCCGCATTTTGAATGGAAAAATTTCCCCATATTATGTATATCTAGCGCTTAAAACATCCCCGAGGAAGACAATAATTCCTTGAAATGTTTGTTTAAGAGCATATACAGAAATCTTCTGTTGCAAAGTATTAAATTCGACTTTTGAAAGTGCAGTTACTAAGATCGTAAACGATTAGACTATAAGTGAATAATAGAAAGTAGTTGAGATATTAACAGTGAGTTTTCAAATCTGATTTATAATGACTGCACTCTTTATTAATTAAAGAACGTTTAAGTCCAGATATTTAAATATTTGATAATATTTTTTAAATGTGATATTTTGTTTCAAAAAAGTGTTCTTATGGGTTTGAAAGTACTACAAATTGCTGAATTTTGTTTATTTATTTATTTTTACTAAGTTTTTCTATCTCTCTTCTTGTATATATATATATACAAGGTGGACAAAAAAGTCCATGGAAATTTAAAAAAATTTTGAACGTACAAAAGTCAAAGATGTGATATATAAATTAGAAACAAAGTGTCACCAAACCGTTTATTATAGCAGTATACGTTTTACAAGAACATCCCCTCCGGGGATAATGCATTACAGACACATATCTAGCAATGTTAGAGTGAAGCAGATCCTGGTGTATACGATCACTCTTTCTTTCAATCACTGAATTATCGCACCTTTCAATTTCGACAAATTGAATGCACCTTAATTGCACACCCTGGATTTCAAATATCTCCAGAGCCAGAAGTCGTCAGGTGTTGAAGAACTAGGTGGACATGGGAATCTACTAAACCCGCTAATGACATTTTTTCCCCCAAAACGTGTGTATCAGGAATGCTTTAAAGAAAATAGCAATGTGACAGTCTGTTTTATATTGAAAAAAACGTGATGGCAGAAAGCGCGTCTCTTTCATGGAAAAGTTGTACAATCTTCTCGCGCAAAAGCCTTTAATAACACAGCTCATTTAACGTAGCCGTTTCAATCCATTTGTTGGTACAGCTTTTCAAAGAAAAAGGTTCCTATTAACAAACCTCTGAGTGCACACAACACTGTAACTTTTGGAAAATGCAATGATTTCTGTGCGTGTGCACGAGAATTAGACGTCACATAGATGCAACAATTCTAGCTATTAACATCACCATGAAGCGGAAAATTAGCTTCATTTTACCACAAAAATATATTTCTAGGAAGGACTCTATTTGATTTTGGAGAAATTCCACTTTGCAAATGCTTCTCTATGCACGGTGTCTGAATTTAACCATTCATTTGACACAATTCCAGACTTAAATATCCCATCCGATAAGCTACCAGACTTTCATTTAGATAATGTACCTTATCCTAAGTTGTTACTTATTTTTATTGGAATCAGTTTTGTATTTTAGTTTTCATGATATTCCCTTTTAATTTCAAAGCAGTGATAGCCATTTTGCGATTTTGAGTGAAATATTTCTCATTTTTGCTACGTTAAGAAAATTTTGAAATAATTTTTAAGGTTGTATTAGATTCCTTAAAAACTAATTCGCCGATGTTATTTAAATGTTACATTTTTCTTCAAAATAAAATTGAATAGTGCTTGAACGAGGGTTTAAAAAAAAATATATGAAATTACAATTTTTATCTGAGTTGTACGAAAAAAAAAAAAAAAAAAATACAGTTTTCAGAACATTTCACCCCAACTATAACCTTGTAAAATTAGTTGTAAATGTAATATATATATATATATATATATATATATATTGTTGAAGCACTAGAGAGTTCTATTTTGAAAATATTGCAAAATTTCAATATCATTGGTGCATTAGTTTTCACAATCCGTGTTCACCGCTTTTCTAAAGGGTGTTCGGAAATCAGGACACACCGGCTGAAGTTTCTCAATTTTTAAACGAACATTTTATAAAATATTGTTTAAATGTTTCTCTTTTATATGCTTAAAATTTTTAATAAAAAATTCTATTTATTATATTAAGAAAAAAAAATTAAAAAAAAAAAAATACTTTTTTCATCCTTTGGATTCCATGTAACCGCTTAAAAAAATAAGTTAGGTAAGGAAACACTATAAATTATTAAAAACACAGAACAATCATTCAGATCAAAATAATGAATGGGATCCTTCATTAGGAAAAAATATACGCATGAGTGCAATATGAAAGCAACAAAAAACACTCAGATTAACATTGGTATAGAACCTTGAAGATAGAAAAACCTTGCAGTTGACTACAGAAATAATAACAATTACTAAAGAAATAACAAAAAAAAAATGAATACGAAGCTTGTTTATACACGCGAATTTCCAATATTTTGTAAATATCGAAACGAATTTATATTTCTTTTTTTTTTTTTCAAAAGTGTAAATAAGACATAGAAAAGAAATAGTTTATTGAAATAGTTCAAGTGACAGATTTCTAAACCATGTTTAGTATTTTGGAGCTATTTGTTCATGACTTGGCGACAATGTCGCTATATTGTTGTACCGGTGCAACCGTTACTATAATCTGTAATACCTCTTTATAAATATAATTTTAATAAACATTTACGTTAACATAGGGTAAGTGCACCAGTGATTGACACTTTTAGAGCAATCTCTGATGTTTTTAATGTTCTAGTCATCAGAAAATATTTTTAGAAATCTTAACTTAGTACATATGGTATGAAAGATATTCAGAACCACATATATGATAAAATATGTACATTTGATAACAATTATTATTATTATTATTATTATTTATGAATTTTTATTTGACACCCACGCAATGTTCCAGTAATTGGCACTGCCAGTTTTTCATTTTATCAGTAATTGGCATCATATGTTCCAGTGTTTAACACTGCTAGTTATTCATTTTATCAGTTATTAGCACCTTATGCTCCACTGTTTAACATAAAATGTTAAAATTCTTATATGTGAAATATATGATTTTATTATATTTATTATTTATTAATTAATTCGAGATAGATGTCAATTACTGGAGCATGCCAATCACTGGAGCACCTACCCTATATAATTTTAAATATTTAATACTATAATGACACAGCTATTTTGTAAAATGTATATATAATCTGTTTAATTAGTATTTAAACTTAAAATCGAAACATTATTTCATTAAATGGGCTCGTTCATTAATTCACACACGATTATCTCTCTCATTTTTTTTTTTTAATCAGGTGATTAATTTTTAAAAATATCTAAGAAATATTATATTTTCCTATTCCACCAATTTATTCTTCCCTCTATAATTATCGAATTTATTTAAATACTTGTTTATCAAACCACTAATGAGCGAAGCATACACAAATTTTATTGATGCTAGAGCTAATTGCTTAGAATTAACCTGACCAGTGCTTAAAGCTTAAATATTTTGTCGTTAATGAAAGTGCAGAACTGTAATTTGAGCAGCGAACAGATAATAAGAGCAACTTATAATTTACACGCACCGGATAGTTTAGGCTGTTTACGTTAATGGTCGAATTTTACAATGAATAACTAATTGCTTCTCATATTGTTAAAAGTGTATACATTTTTGAATAATGATATATATTTCTACGCTCAAATAAATCAGTTTATTATATACAAGTGTTTAATTTAATTAACACAATATGGAATCGGCCATATTTTAAAGAAAATTTAATTAACCTTTTAACGTATTTCACAATATTTAATTTATTTATTTATTAAAAAAAGTATATATATTTAGATCTACTGTATTCATAAATTACTTTACTCAAAACAGTTAATGTGTTTGCATTTTGAAGCTATTGTATTATTTTAGTATATTGTTAGTATTTCTGGAAAATTTCAGCTATGCACATGAGTATTTATTAAATATATGTTTTTATCAATAATTATAAAACTTTGAATAAACACCATAAAATACAATAAACTCGCAGCAATTGTTTCGGGTCGAAAGAATACACGATCCTTCGTTACGCGAACAAAGTAGGCACGAGTGCTGCATTCAAAGTGGCAATGCAGCTAAAGTGAGTGTCAAATTTCAAATTAAAAAAATGCCCAATATTGTCCAGCGGCAATTTTTAGGTGCGTTGTCGCTTTGACTGCAGCACACGCGCCTACTTTGTTTGCCTGACGAAGGGTCGTGTGTTCTTTCGACCCGAAATAATTGTTGCGAGTTTATTGCATTTTACGGTGTTAATTGAAAGTTTTGTAATTATACTTTAAAACGCCAGTTCTGTTGTGATATTTTTCGTATAATTTTTCTTTATTTTTTCCAGTCTTCTAAAATAAATGGTTATAATAATTTTTAAAGTAGATATAATATTTTCTTTAAATTGATTTTAACTTATGTGCAAACCTATTTCAGTAAACTACAAAGAATAATTGAAAAAAATACTGTGTATACATATATATATGTATGTATGTACTATTTTTTTTTCTGTAAGTCGGCCCCCAAAACATCAGTATGAGATAACATTTTAAAATGGTTGTGATACTTTCTTCAATAATTTATAAAATATTTTCAGTGCAATCACGTGAAAGTTTCCCTCATAACGTAAATGATTTTGATTTGACAGTTAACATTTGACATTTGACTCTTACTTTAAAACTCTATCTAAATGCGTATTATTTATTTTATTTGTATGGTATTTAAAATGATATTCCTCGATAGCAGTTTTTGTATCTTAAAAGTCTTAAATTATCCCGAAGTTCGCATATTTACAATCAAACGTACTAAGCAGCATATTAGTCAGGGTATTTTAGTATTAAAGGAATTCAAAATTAAGCAAGTTGTACTTTCGTGTTGTATTTTTATTAAGTATATTGTGATTTTTATTAGCGTAACTTCGAAGTACTCTTGAATGTTGTAATTCATTTCTATTGCTAAATGTGAAAACTTAAGGTTGCAAATTCCTGAGGTGATGTAGTGATCTAGAAGAGAAGATCATTTCTCAGATCTAGTTATGAATGTGTGAATGGTATACCATCCGTGGGTGTCTTTTTGTAAGGAGATCTAGCCCGTAATCACACCAGTATTTCCCAATTGCTAGAACGGTGTGTATGACCGGGACAGCGCTTATGATCGAATGCTTAAATTACTGCTAAAAAATTTTAAGCTTACCAGATGGCGTAGCGATCGAATGTTTTGCTCAAATTGAAGAACTGGTTGGCTTTTCCCACTTTCATCTGCTCAAATACGTAGTCTAAGCACATAATTATCAAATAGGGGGTTTTTCAAGCAATAAACTCGATCGCACCGACCTCTGGTGAGAGATTTAATTGTTAAGGTACTGATTTGCTGGTCTTTTTTCACACTATGTATTCTAGACGCTGTAACCGGAATTTGAACGCAACAAATACCGTGTTCCAGCACACCACAAGTGGTTTAGAGGTTCTTCTGTTTAACCTAGTAGTCGAGTGGTGTCCGATTCCATTCCATATCGTTCTCGGTGAACCAACTGTTTGTAGTTTTTTCTTAATTTTCTCCTAGTGCGCATGAATAGGAGCTGTGATACACCCCTCCCCTTAGAACGACCCATACGAGTGGCATACCACCTACGCCTATGTTCCTACCGCAGATAAATGGCCTTAATCGCTGCACCTCCACACCGTCTACCCCCTCAAAAATACAATTTCTCTGTCATTAGTTGGTCTTGCAGGTATCAACAGTATCTATAAGTCACTTTGAAAATGTACAGTATCATGATTAAAAAATCAATCTGTCTTTTTAGATTTGTTAAAATTTGATGAGCGCATTAATATAGTACGTTTTCCTTACATCATTTTTTTTTTAATTTTCGAAAATTTCTATTGAATTAATTTTTTTCTTATTTATTTATTTATTTTCTTATTATTATTAATTAAAAAATATCTGCTGGAAATATTTTCTTATTTTTTAATTATGTATAGAAAAAAAATCTACAAGAAATCTAATAATTCAAACATTTTTTATAGTTACAGGGGAAATAAAATTGTGACTCAGCATCAGAACGCTTGCTTCAGGTGTATTGATAAATATTCAAGTATATCCACTCCCAAACTGTTACTAGAAAGACCTCCACGGAGGGCATTCCATCTATTGGCCTAGGATCCTAGCGTATTCAATTGGCCTTAAACCTTACAACAAACCCCACCTGTTGAATGGAGTCACTGACCGATTTCTTCTGAAAATAAAAACGTTTTGACAGGAATATTGCAGCAATAACACCAATACCTTCATAAATTCTATATATATATATATATATATATTGTGAAAACTAATCATTAAAGTATACTTTTATGTGAATTATTTTTCTGAAGAGCTCATAATCGTCATCACCATCATCATCACAAAATTTTTTGAGTGGCTACAGCAAATCTCTTGATCTGTAGAGCCTTAAATGTACCAGTAGCGAGCACAAAAAGTTATACTTTTCTGCTTCAGTATTGGATATCTTCTAAGTTCTACAGAAGAAAGAAAAATAAAAAATGATCCCATTGGAAATCTCAGTTTCATAAAGTTTGTGTTCATAAATATATATATATATATATATATATTTTAATATAATGGATATTAGTATTATTATTATTTATTTATTTATTTATTTATTTTGTGTGTGTGTGTTATATTCGTGGGAGATAATTTTAGATTCGTAAATATATTTGACTTCTGGTTTTCGATAGATTTGCCCGGTATAAGAAATTATGATCCCAATTTAATCATTTTTAGAAAATGTACATCTGTATGTGAGTAAAAAAAATTGTGATAGCTCTAGCTCAAGAACTAGTGCACAAGATTTCCCGAGGGTTTATAATGAATTGCACCTTGACATAAAATATTACTTTGATATAAATTACTTACAGCCTTTTGGTGCAAATTTCCAAAAAGAGGTGTTACTATGCTGTAATATATTTGAAGGCTACATCTTAGCTTCTATTATACATAGTGGCACAGAATACGAAAGATAAAATGATTATGATAAAATGCTATGTTGGTTCAATATGCGTGCATTTAGACCAACATTTTGTGCTGCTATACTACAATCTTTCTCGTATACAGGAAGGCTAACTTCTTGTGCATAAATGCAAAACTCTTGACATGTGAGATTGTCATTATGAAAAAGTATGCTTACTTTATTTAGGTGTACATCGGTTGGCAGGTGGCACACCTTTCGAGATGTGGCTACGTCTCACCCATATAGCAGTTGTTTAAGATTTCACCAAATTGTGTATGTAGAATCTTTATGGTGAGAATCTAGAATTAAATATATGTCCATGTTAATCGTTTGACGGTGCTGTTATAGATAATAATGTAAAAAAAAAAAATGTTTTGTGATGGAAAATGGTTCGGAAAATTATATATATATATATATATATATATATATATTGTTCCGTAAATCACTCAGTTAATTTCATTTAATACAGTGATCAAAGTTTGGTAAAATATATTTCATTAGTAAAAGTATAAAATTGAAGATAGACTATCTTACCTGAAATTTCCTTATTTAAATAATATAATGAAGTAAAAAAAGCAAAAAGTAAAATTAATTACTTTCTTAGAAACAAGTGACAGCAGTACAGAAAACTTAGAAGAGAGTAGTGCGTTAATATATATATTTTTTTAATTAGTTAGTAAAATTGTTTTATGGTTAAAAAAGAAAAAAAGGAAGTTTTTTTTTTTTTTTTTTTTTAGTAAACTTTTCTCATCATTTTCACATCATGGTTAAAGATTACAGACATTTTTATTTTGATTTAAGATTTTCAGTGTGGGATACATCCCGTGTATATTCGTCGAATAAGCAATTAATCATCTTGCTTCGCTATGTCCATTAATAATTGTGACAGAAGTTTAATAAGTGATAATAGATAAATGATTAAATAATAAATGTTGTCCTTTTCATTAAAATATTATTTAAAAAACACTTATCACACACCAACTATTACTTTTCTTATTATAAGAAGTTCTGTTAATTAACAGATTGTTTTTTTTTTTAAATATCACGCTGATTTTTATTTTATTTTATTTTATTTTTTTCTGTTGAAAAAATGTAATAGATGATAGTGTGATTTAATGATTGTTTTTTAAAGTAAATATCTAATCAATATTTAATATTTTTCCAGTATTTTTAATGCTATTTAACATTTATATAAGGATGCTTATACGTATAGGATCAGGACAATTTAGGGTTCAATAACAACTTTTGCAGATATTTGAAAGTAAAATTTATTTCTTTATTTACAGTTTTCTTCTCTGGATATTATTATAAAAATAAACAGTTTTCAATAACTAAAAATAAATTAATAAATTAATTAAAAGATCTCGATAATTGCGCTCCAAAGTAATATATATATTTGCATATTTCTTGTGAAAGGTAATAAATAAAATATACTATAAATTTGATAGTTTTCAAGTTATTTTTGTGGAATATTATCTCTGTTAGTGTCAACATATAACTCTCGATCCGTTTTCTTAACAATTAATTAGATAAATATCTTAAGCTACATTATTATTGAAAGCCTGTTAATAACTCCCCCTTTTGACAAGTAGATAACTGATGACTGGTTAAATAAATAATCATTATTTCTAAAAACGAAACTGGAGAATTTAAAAAAGCAAGCTAGTATTTATTAAATTTACATTTAAATATACACCGAGCAACCATTTTACTATGACCACCTGATAGTTAAATGGAAATTAATTATTGCGTTATGGTGTTGCTGCCGAGGGTTACAAGAGAAGGTAACAACTAGTTGAGTGTCTGAGTCAGTAGTGTAGGAAAATCACTTGTGAATATATGCACTGTAAAAAAATAACTATTACCAGCTGCAAGAAACTCTCTGTGATTGGAGAAAATAATTATTTTCTCCAATCGCTGAGAGTTTCTTGCAGCTGGTAATAGTTATTTTTTCACAGTGCGGGGAGAAAACGTGACTCGACGAATTTTGAACGTGGAGGTCTTAGTAAGTTTTTGGCTACATGGAGCAAGTGTTGGCATTTGGGAAATATTCCCGAATAGCTGTAGTGAAAGTGTATCAGAATCGAACTGTTAGGCTAAATACTAGGTCTGAACCAAAAAACTGTCTTCAAAAGATTGCACAGGACGTAATAACTACCGAAATATAACATAAAACAGAACAGTAACAGTGCAAGTAAATTTCAGCAGATATTAACTAAGAATCACCTCAAATTAAATCCGAGTACAGTGTGCACCGTATCATGCTTCTTCAGGGATATAAAAGAGGAATGTAATTGTGAACAGTTCAAATATTCATAATAAAATGGCCATTCAGTATATATACTTCCAGTAATAATATAAAGTTTTAAACAGTTATATAAAATGCCAAATCCATAACAAAACTTTAAAGATTAATTTTAGAAAATTAAAGAATAGATTTGGGTTACCACGGATTTAGTATGATACTTTAACTTTCAATGTTATATTCTAAATTAATATCAAAACAATTCTCTTATTTAATTTTCTAAAGTTATTATTATTCTTTAATTTTGAGACAAGTATGTCATTTCATGGAGCGGTTCTTTTGCATTTTTAACAGCATTATATCTAATTTTGTAATAGGTTGTTTGAAGTTTAAGATCAATGACTTACTAGAGGAATCTGGGCCCGCGTAGGAGACACTCGTAGCAATAATGTCTTTTTAATTCTTGAGGAATGATATAAGAGGAGATGACATGTCCGAAAAAACGTGAAGCCAAAATCGTCATCGCAGGAACCGTTGAGTAACACAGTTATATAAGAAATCATGCATTGTCATTATAAAACTATGTAATATGGATCATTCGAGACGAAAGTCATTGTAACTATGGGTCTCAGAACTGTCAAATAACTGTCAAATAAATAAAATAATACAGTACTAGTCAATGTTTTGGTAGACTCAATATGGCTTCTATGGCAGCACTGGTTGTTACTGCGGCAGCCATATTGAGAAGACATAAGTAACTTCATTTGCACTACATGCTGATACGCCGTATGCCAACTCCTATTATATCATCCTCTGAAGTTTTAATTATTGTGAATAGTTTCAGTAGAAAACGTATTCCATGTAAATTTTTCTCAAATTTTGCAAATTTTTAACAAAAATTGAAATTTAAACATAACACTATGTAACAAAAAAATTTTTTTTGTTTGTTTAAGTGATTTTTTTGCTTTTATCTAATGAATTAGGTCATAAATATAATATAATGAGTGTTCTTTCCTGCTCCTAAACGTTTTTTAGTGTATAGTGGCCGGTTATTGAAATCTAGTAGAACATAATAATAAGTGTATTACCATTTATAGATATAACTGTAATTTTCATCTGCATATGAAATAATTGATATTAAGATGACAAATTCTTTTTTCTTTTTGCAATTTAGGTTGATAATTAAGTGATGGCGTATAACCGCAGCTGTAAACATGATCCAGACAGTTTTTGTTATGTGTGTGGTGTTATGTGTGTGGTGTTTTTCATTTTATTATCATATAAAGGCATATATTCCTTAAAATTATACTGTTAAAAATCTTTTATGCACACTCTTACCTAACTGTACCATGAAAAATAAAGGCATTATTTGAAAATTTGAAAAATCGATGTAATCTCTTAAAAAACGATTAGCCAGACATCAGTTAGTGTTTTTCTTCAGTTTTGAGTCCTAACCAATGAGAAACAGCAAAAAAATTAACTTAAACAAAATCTTGTTACACAGTGTAATTGATTGAAATATACAGCATGAAATGACCATGAACACAAGTGATGTTTTCGCATTTCAGCTTACTAAATTCGAGTTTTTTAAATTCAAATTTTAGTACCGTAAATTTCAAGCGTGTTTTAATTTAAAAAATCTCGCTTTTTACAATATTATAATGCATAAATATTAATCTATTATTATTATTATTATTATTATTATTTTTGCACTTCACAGTGTAAAAAATGTATGTTAAAAAATAGAAATCTTTTATAACTTCCGTACAGAAAATTTCCGTTTCCTAAAACCACAAAAAAACTACTAAATTACACCTCGATCTATCAAACGCCCCTTTCTTTTGGTAACCGTATAAAATCTGGTATTGCATACAAAAAATTTGGCTTCAAGTAGATTGTGAAGTGCTAAGTAAATGAATAAAATGTGATCCCGTCGCTGTGAGGTAAAACCAATGCCTACTTTGCGGTGAACACTCGTTTGATCCTGGCTGGTAAAGCTGGAGAATTTCAATTAATGCGAGTTTTTTTACAGTGTGCATTACGAGAAAAATCCACATATGTTCGAACATTATCTATATTGTTCTGCCACTGAGAATGTATTTTTTCTATAATATACATATATTTTCTTGCAATATTGTGGCCAGAAATTTATTAAAATACAACAGATTTTTTTTTTTTTTTTTTACATTGCATCTTAGTTTCTTTTGTAATACGCAGTGTTAAAAATGCATTTATACGATAAAACCTTCATGCAAACTTATATATAAAGTTCAGTGTTATATGGCATGCGTCATAAAAATTTATAAAGTAATTTTAGAAATATAAATAGTAAATTTGTTTTATTGCATTTAGCATATAATATTGTTGCGTACTTGAGGTTCGTGAATTGTTTGTGAATGAAAGACGAATCTTGCAAAGGCTTATAAGTTTAATTATTTATAGTTTATTTAGTTAAAAGTTCAAAAGTTTCCAGAAAAATACAGATTTGTCGAAGAAGTATCAACTTCAGTTTCCCCAGAAAACGCAACTTAAAAGTTGCAACATAAAAATCGAAGCATAACGTTAACACACAGGATTCGGATGCAATCCAATAGAAGAGATAGTCAAGCACAGCTTTCTATTCCTCAATGTCTTGGCAAAAAACTGACTTCAATGAACGGAACGTTATTCCTTTTATAGTCTCCTAATATTCCAGAATTTTTCAGTAACTTCCGTAATAATAGAGTTAGAGTTTAGATATTCGTATATCGATAATAAGGATTTTCTCGCCAAGAAAGTCGGCAACGAGCAATAAAGTCGCTAAATTTGTCATCAAGGTCATTATCTGTCCATGTGAAGCTTTTTAAAGTGTTTTTAAAAGAGATATTTTAACGCTTAAGCAAGCTATAAGTGCAGAAAATTAACATTTTATAACATGACTAAGTTTTTTTTGAAGGAAAATACATAACAATAACTATTATTATTTACAATAAATTAGCTTCCTAAGATACATTCTATAACAACAACGAAAGAATTCTTCTATTTAATTTTCAAAATTAATTTGGAAAGTTTTTTTCACGCATATCACGTATTATAGAATAACAGATTTATATTTGTAAAAGACTTCGACTAAATAATAATATGGGGCAGTACACAATAAAACAAAGATATAATAAACAATATTGGCATAAAAGGTATGTTAAATTTAAGTACTAATTCGTTAGCTTGTGTTTGTAAAGATTTATCATGTTCTTTTCAGTGTTGCCAGACTTTGCGACTATTTTATTCAATAACACCAATAATTTTAAACAGTGGTATTCGATATACATAAAAGATGAACCGAATAAAAAAATTGTCTATTATCTTTTTCAAATATCATTTCGCAAAACTATGAGTGACTATTGAATAAAAATGTCGCAAAGTCTGGCAACACTGGTTCTTTTTTGCATATTTGTAAATATAAGAAAATATACACAAAATGATATATTTATGTATATGTACATAATAATTCAGATAATTACAAGTTAGACAATCCTGAAAAGCAGTAAAATTGTTTTTCGAAAGTAATTGAATAATTTTTTCATGCTCTCACATTTAATTTAAATAAATAATTTATATAATTAATGTAATTATAAAAAATTTTTTGAACATCAAGTACTTCATTAATGGTTAATTTGAAAAAAAAAAAAAAAAAATAGCGTTTAACATATTTTTAATTCTTTGATACGTAATAATAATGTATAATTATTTCTTTTGCTAATTAAAATATGAATTAATTTATTTTTCGTACCATTAATATTTTCTTAAAAACAATCGATTATGATAAAGCAACTTTTAATAGAATGCTACTTTATCTTTTAAAAGTCACTTAAATTTATTTATGTTTATAAATATAAATGTATTCTTACATGAGAATTTTCAGCATCTCTCTAGAACAATTACTGGCGTCAATAAAGCTTTTCCTGAGTTTGTGGGGAAAAAACGTGGGTTTCAAGGATTGTGATTTATTCTTCGGGGAAATTAGTTTTTGTTTCGAATATATTCAAGCTATGATAACACATTTAGGGAATAAGTGATTGACCGACCCACATAAACTTTTTTACCAGCTACGTCGCAGCATTGAAAGTGAGGACCTGTGTACTGTGCGTACGGTAGCTTAATGTGATAGATCACTGTGCAGCATTAAGAAGTATAGCACAAGAAATAAGATATTGCACAATTTTGTGTCAGCACAAACATTAGACCTCGTTAACAGTACAGAGTTTCACTGGGATCCCAGCAATGTCCATTTTGATTACCACCTTTATTTGGCACTATTTAATGACTGGTTGGAATACTTTTCTTCGACTGAACATTACAGAAATTGCTTTATATAAATATTGATAGTAAAAATAAAGACTGCTCCAATCCTTGTTTCATCATGATGCCCAATATATATATATATATATATATATATATATATATATATATATATATATTTATTTATTTATTTATCATAGCCCTTTGTATTTGTAACAGTGCAATTAGCGCCGACCATTCAAAATTGAATGTTGCAAATGGTATCTTTCCAGATAAATCCCGTTTGTATCTAAATATATATATATTAAAAACTGCAATCCACATATAAACAATAAAGTAATACAAACGTCTGCCAAAATAAATTATTCAAAAAAGATTAACTGCGCCTAATAATTCTCGCGAAAAAGGAAAAAAAAAAAAAAAAAAAAAAAAAAAGAACAATATTACTGAAAAAGAAGATTTTTTTTTTTTTTTTTTCATATTGCATTATTTTTTATGTAAACTGCAATACTTTTAAGCATTTTAATCGGTAATTTTATTTTCTTTGTAAAATAATCTAAAAATAAAAAATATAGCAATTCCAGATTATTATACATCTTTTTATATATTTATTTTTTTTAATAGTGTTAACCAACTACAGTCCCATCGAATCAAGTTAAATGTGACGACTATTTTTATTTTTTTATGCTTAATGTTTATTTTATAACATATCTATGTAGATTAAATTCTTCATACTTTGTCTTTTTTAAGGGGAAAAAATATCGATCTTTTTTTCGTTTAAAATCGCGTTCTTCTCCATTTTTCATTCCTGTGAGAAAGTAATACAATATTCTATCTTTATAAATTGTATTCTTTTTCAATAATTTGTATTGAACAGGTTGTTAAAGTAATCAATATAGCATTGAAGTAGAATAGCGTTGTTCGGAAAAAGATCTTTTTTTTTTTTTTTTTTTTTTTTTTTTTTTTTTAAACAGAAATTTTATTCATAAGACCTTTGGTATCGACCTCTGATATCGCTAAAAACTTCTTGTATATTGAATTCCTTTTGGAAAATAAAGCATTTTTTTAAATATCGATATGGGAAAGTTAGTGAATTCATATGATATTTTTAAAATCATCGAAGATTAGATAATCATATTCGATTAAATTTTTGAATTTTGTTTTTCCCTTGTAAAGTTTATAAGTAAAAAATGCTTTGGGCCATTTATTTATATTTTTTACCCACTTTTTATATTTTTATTTGAAAAAAAAAATTATAACTTTAAAGCGCTGAATATATTTATACTAATATATTTTGCGACGCATAATATTTCGTTGTATTTCATTCCTTATTCTTGCTTCCAAATTTCTCTTTCTATCTAATAATGCAATTTTCACACAAAAATCATAGATAGAAATACAGAAGAAATAAAATGCACCCTTTTCATCATTATCATATAATTAGTTGATCAAATAATCAAGTATTAGAAGAAAGAGGGGAGACCGGGGATAGTTAGCAGAGTTTTTTTTTTTTTTTTTTTTTTTCTTGTGCAATACTTATATACTTATAGAAATTCTAGTAAATGCGAAGTAAAGCTTAACTTTCTAGCTGCAAACTCATGTCTGACCATTAATTAAATGCATATTTAAACAACCCCCAAAATACTTTTTCTAACAGCTTGCAATCGACCTAACAGTTCCCCGAGGGCGGGTTTAGTTGGGATACTCATAGGAGTGAATTTGCATAACTTTGTATGGATACAAATACTTGGACAGAACATAAAATTTTTCAGGAAAAATATTCTATATTTACAAAATATTTTATTCTAATAACACTTGATGAAAATTTTCTGCTGAAATGAATAAAGAAATGGTGAAATCTTCAAGGAAAAAAAATTGCTCGTTATTATTGCTATTTCTATATTTATTCAACTAGAATTAGCTTAATGTTTGAGATCAGCTACGAATGTAGGAAATGCTAGCTCACTTATTTAACCAGTTAGATTCAAATTTTCACTATTCTACGTTGTCCATACAAAACTAAACTATACAGACTTATTTTTTTCCTTATCCGACTATGGTCGACATGCGAGTTACATTGCCATTAGTTTCGTGAATTTCCATTGATACTGGTCTGCTATTTTTTTCTCTGGTTGTACAAAAACAAAATCATTTAATTTGTGTTCAATGTGATTCGAAAGCTCTTGATATTGTCGTAGTTTTCTTGTTGATTTTGTTCGATGTGACTTGTTGGTATCTTGTGAAGGTTTTTTGGAATTAAAGGTAACAGCCGAAAGAAAACGCTAATCATCGTCTTGTCTGGAGGCTGAGGATTAAAACTTTTCACCCCAGGAAGGTTTTTAAGCCTTTGCTCTGTAACTAAATAAGGCCAAGCTATGCCATATGTATGCCAACTGGCTCTATACCTAGCGATGCCAACTTGTCCTACAGGAATATTCAACAAAAGATGGTATACCACAAAATCTCTAAAATCAGAAACAAAAGATTATTATACAGGCATAAACCCGAAAAGGCGTTAGCTACGGACATGGCCAGGTGTCACTCTCACTGTCACTGTTTACAACCACAGTTAACCACTCTACCGAAAACCATCATAAGCAGCTATTCAATTTGATTTTTAGATTCACCATAACAAAAACATTTGCGATGAAAAAAAGGTTACTCTTTAGTCACAAAAATGACGAAACAGAGAATTTTCCTTCGTGATGCTTCCCAGTCTTCAGTGCAAAAAGAATTCTGAATCTGGATAATTGCTCGTATATATAGGAGAAGGACCTAGCACTTCTCCAGATTCAGAATTATTTTCGCATTGAAGACGGTGCGCTTAAGGCTACCGAAACAGCTGTATGCATAGCAAAAAATTTTCTTTGGGCGTTTCTGACGTAGTAGTTTATTCGAGTTTTAATATTCCAAAGCCAAGTCTCTTGTTATTATATATTTTACATATTACATGCAATATAAATTACGCATATAATTTATATGAAAATATATAGGTAATAAAAATATATCTTTTGATAAGATAAATAAGCAACATATTTATATAAACATCTTACATTGCACAAATACTTATATATTTATTTATAAAACTTGTATTCTTATACATTCATGTATATTACATTCACGTATATACGTATAACAGCACTTTTAACTATTTCTAAAGGGGAAAAAATTCCTTTTTCTACTATATTATAAAGAAGATGCATCAGGTTTATATAAGTTATAAGAATTTTTAAAGAATAAATGTATGCTTTCTAAATTAGAAGAAATCGAACACATAAATGAGTTTAAATATTCATATTACTAGAAAAGGGAAGATCTGTAGAGTTGTGAAAAAATCAATGTAAAACATCAACAGTTATGTAATTTTTTTTACATTATTTTACTAATAACGCGTGTTTTATAAAACAAACATAATAGTTAAATTAGGGCAATATATGAAGAATATAAATCCCCATATTCGTTGTTCAATGCACAAAAGTTTATACACACACACACACACACACACACACACACACACACACACACACACACACATATATATATATATATATATATATTATAGAAGATCTGAAACCTATATGTAATATTTATAATGATTAATGATAATTTCACCTATGTTGATAACCATCGCAAATTTGAAAATACATCTTATTCAAGTGTTATACTCAAATAATATATTCAAAAGTATACTTTAAAAATTCAAGGATGTAAGAATCAAACTAATTTTATATTTTATCAAAAATTATAAATTGAATCACGATCATTCTTTTGTAAAAACATCGTTAAAAACCTAAAATGTACATTAATCATTCTATTCAAAAGTGTTACCGATAAAATAGCCTACATCCTAATTTAATACAAAAATTCAAATGTGTTCTTAAATAAGTAAATTAAATATTAAAAACAATATATTTAATAAATCTGAACTACCGCCGAAATATATACTTTTTAATATTAAACTAGGGGAAGCCGGGGTAATAAGAGACAGGGGTTATAAGAGACAGAGTAAAAAAAAAAAGCACCAAAAAATATACTTAGACAACTTTAAAAATATGTAATATTAAGTATCATGGGTTTTCTTTACTACAATACACTTATTGAGAAGTTTATAACATATTTTGATTTTTTTTTATACGATGAAAAGTAACCTTCACTTTGAACTTAACCTAAAAGTTCGTGACTTTTTCTAATTTTTTTTTAATTTTTTTTTTTGTAGGTAAGATGTTTGGGATTTATTAATGTGTAACCTTTTGACCAAGACTATGACTTTTGATGTACAATATTTAAGACCTTGAAAGCATTCTTTATTTACATGTTCTAGGCATTTTTCTTATTACCCCATTTTTATTTTTTGTTGGGGTAATAAGAGACACGAGTCTCTTATTTACCCCCACTGTTAATTCCTGTATCTCCTCCCCCCCCATTGTAGTTCCTGTTAATTCTACCTGACTAGTTTACGAAGAGTTTACCTAGTGTTAGGTCTAGTCTAAATTTACCGAGAGAACTTTTGTTTTTTCCCTTTAAATCAAAAAGCAGTTTTACTCATTAGGCTAGAGCATATTTAGTTGTTATGATTATGTAAATTTATGTTTAGAATGTCTATAAATTAGTATTTACTCATTAATACTTCATTACATAATTAATAAGTTCATTTATAATTTCTAGAAAAATTTTTATATCGTTTTGTTCACTTGTATACACTTCAAAGATACGGGTTTTTTTGCCTATTTTCGACTACACTTTAGAAAATGCGTAAAATACTTTCTGCCCATTTTAAAAATTATATTGATGTTTTGGGTTAATCCCTAGGTTATGTTGATTATGTAGAACTATCATTAAGTACAATATTATATTATTTAGGACTTAATATTAAAAGAAAGGAATTTCACAAACACATTTATGACAGTTAATTTTCGAGAAAACATATTTTTTGAATGGATGTAAATAATAAAAATTAAAAACTATTGACAGATTCAGAATTGTTTCCAGATGTCATTTATTACCCCACATGATTTTACATTGCTATATATGGACAGTTACAAGCCTGGTCTCTTATTACCCCGCGTGGGGTTATTAGAGACAAGGATATAATGAAAATTTAAAAACTTTTTTTAACAAAAAATTTAAGTTCAAAAATCATCTAAAAATTCAAGAGGAGTCCATTTAATGAAATTAATACGAGACATTTGTTTCAAGTTATTTCGATTAATAGTATAGATTTTATTAATATTTTTTGTCTCTTATTACCCCTTTTGTCTCTTATTACCCCGGCTTCCCCTATTTCTTTCCTGGTTATCATTGTTGATTTTATTTAATTATTACATAAATTTAACAATATTATCATTTCAAACGATATACTATTTAAAACATATAAAATTTCAATCCATAACTTATAAAATTTCTTAAAGTAATATTCCTAAGAATAGAGAAAACTATGTATACATAAAACAATACCTTACCAAAGTTTATCAGATATGCCATTCTTAAGTTACAAAGAGTTGTAAATTGTTTAATAAAAAATTCTCCTCCAATATTATGTTAAACAATGAACCTTTCACAAATGCGTTTAACTGCCAATAAAAAGATAGTTAAGTGCTATAAATTGCCCTTTAAGCTTTAGAAGAAGCTTAAAATAATATAGAACAAAGAATGCGATAAAAAATATAATGGTCGAATTTTATGATTCACAATAAAAAAAAGGAACATCCTTTGTCTTTATGTATTTAATCCATTGTCTTTTAATATTCTCCGACACAAAATTTACTTACACGCTTTTGTTCATAAACTAACTATACAGTTTAATTTTAGTTATGTACGTAATTCTGTTTAAAAAATTCTTTAAATTAATGAAACACATATTTGATATTATTTCAAAGAAAATGCTTGTACATCATTACTTGTATTTATGAAAAAGAAAAAAAAAATTTTCGTGGCATCTGTTTCTAATATGCATCAAGTTATCTACTTATATAAAATCGTTTGTCCTGAGTGCGTGAATGAGTGAATGAGTGAGTGATTCATCATCGCCCAGCCCAAACTCCTTGACCTAGAAGCATGAAATTTAGTTACAATATTCCTTCTGTTACGTAGACATCCACTAAAGAACGATTTTACAAAATTCGCCCTCCAAGGGGGGAAAGGAGGGCCAAACGGGATTTCATAAAATCGTTCATATCTCAAACAAAAAAACAGATATGCGTAAAATGTTTGCTTTAAAATATAGCTAACCGAAATATCTGAAAATAAATTTTTGGAATTTTAGAAATTCCGTCCCCAATGGGGATGGGGGCAAAACGTGATTTCACATGCGTAAAGCAGGATTTTACATAATCCTATATATCTCAAACAAAAAAACAGATATACGTGAAATTTGTATTCTAAAATATAACTAATATAAATACCTAAAAGCTATTTTTTTGAATTTTAGAAATTCAGCGCCTAAAGTGGGGAGGAGGCAAAACGTGATTTCAAATTATACTTTATATCGCAAAAAAAAAAAAAAAAAAAAAAAGATATATATGATAAAGATTTATGGGCCCGGGCTCATTATTATACCGATGAGAAAAGAATTTTTTTTTTTTTTTGTGCTTTATATTTATGTTTTTCTCTTACGATAATATAAGAGTGTCGAATATAAATCTCCTGCGCTGCCAAAGGCTGTGGGGAACCCAGTGAGACGTTTTCCCGATAAGAGTTTTTTTTTTTTTTTTTTTTTTTTTTTTACATGATAAAAATTAATGCAATTTAGAGAATTCATTAATTGTAGTGATTCATTTAAAAATAGTGACTAGCGAAGCGAGCGTAGCCTGCTGGTTAGTGTATATTATTAGTATTGCATTACATTATTTAGAGTATAGTTTAGAGTTTAGTATAGTTATAAGTATTGCATTAAATTATTTAGACTACATGTGAAAATTAGAAAAAAAACTACTATTTAATTTTCAAGAAACTTTACAAAAAAACCTTTATTGTAATTTTATATATATATATATATATATAGTATAGTGGAATATTAAAAAAAAAAAAAAAAAAAAAAAAAAAAGTTGCAAATGCATTATCTTCGTCGAAAAGTATCAAAATTTTATACTGATTGAACTGAAATTTTTATAAAGCTCTAAATGTATACATGCAACATTCTTAGAAATTCTGGTAATGTATTAAGATAATTAATATTAATTATATATTAGATTAATGTGAATGAAATTAATTAGATGGTATGTGTTTCATCATATATATTTCATCAAAGTGAATGCAATGTACATTACAGTTATTACATTTTTTGTAAGTCATGAATAAGCATTTTTTTTTTTTTTTTAAGAAACACCAGGGGATTCAAAAATCACAGGAAAAGTAAAAATAAACTAGTATGCTGTGGCCACCACAAGACTTTCTTCTATATTTTCCTATACAAATTCACGCAGTAACAATATTTAAAAAAAAATCGATAACTTTGTTTTAAATTATCACATATTTATAGTTCAACCATTCGTTTTAAAGATATTGACGAGACCTTTCGAAAGATACCCATCTTGAAAATTTACCCCCCCCCCCGGGAGGTACTTTCCCCTGGGGGGAGAAGTGATGACCGATATTTTTTTCCTAACTAACTACTACTATTATCAATAATTCATATTAATTTCACAATCACAGGTTAAGAATAACTCCCATTATGTACATTTATACGAAATTTTGTCCTATACTGCCATGTTAAAAACTTAGAAAAAATACGATCACAGCACCACCTGTTGAGTGATTGATCCCCAAATCTAATCAGCCCCAGTTTGTGTTAGGGGCCAACTAAATACCAAGTCTGGTTAAATTTCGTTTAAAAAAAAAAAAAAAAAAAAAAAAAAAAAAAAAAAAAGATTTTTTTTCTAAGTTACTTTTTATTAAAAGTAAAAAAAAATCGATAACTTTGTTTTAAATTATCACAGATTTATAGTTCAACCATTCGTTTTAAAGGTATTTACGAGACCTTTCAAAAGATACCCATCTTGAAAATTTACTCCCCTCGAGGGGGGACTTCCCCCCCAGGGGGGTTCACGAGGCTCCAACGCATACAAAATTTTTTCCCCAGTTGACTACCTCTATTATAAATAATTCTTGTAAATTTCATAATGATTACTAAAAAATAATTCTCTTTATGCACATTTATACAAAATTTTGTCCTATATCACCATGTTAAAAATTTAGATGGCAACGCAACCTGTAAGACAATTTTTACCAAAAGTTGATAGGCACTAATTTATGTCAAGGTGCAACTACATACTAATTTGTATGAAATTCTGTGCAGTAGTTCCTGAGATACAGTTGCCACAAAATTTTGTCACACACACACACACACACAGACAGACTGACAGACAGACAGACAGACAGACAGACAGACATTTTCTTAAAAGGGTCAAATCGTGTTCTACAGCTCTCAAAACGTGTAAATCCATCAAAAACCCGAGGTCGAAAATTTTTACGAATCCAATACTTTCTCTATATTACATATAGAAGAAAGTAAAAATGTATACGTAAGTCAAAAATTATTAACTGTGCAGTTTTCACTGAAATGCAAAGAATGCACGGAATCTTTTTAATGTAACAAAATGTTAACTGACTCTCCTCCATCAGGTGGCGATTTAATTTTAAAACTACTTTTTTACAGTGATGCAGTACATTCAACAACGCAACTAGGGCTATAAATGTTGTTTGATACGAAGGCCGCCATTCACGAGAATGACCGTCGGAGGTTTCGCATTATGCTTTAACATTTAATAATATCATGATTTTCTTTTTAAAACAATTAACAGCTGTAATAAGCAATAAATATTTAATTTAAATATTCGGTAACCCCTTAAATCATACACAACACTCCAAAGTCCGATTAATCAGTATTCGCAATATGGCGTCGTTTGAGAAGGCGGATCTGTTCAAAATGTGAGAAGGTACTGTGAGTACAGCGCCATGTATGTGAAAAATGTATCTAATAATATTTCTTATATAAAAACAAAAACCCTACGCTTTTCTGCGCATTTTACTGAGAACCGCATAGTTCTCCGGACAATACTTTTGGAATTATATATATATATGTTCCGTGACTCTTGGATCCCTCGGTAGATGTTTGTCTTCCCCCATACACATACGGTAGTTAAAACTGAACTTCGGCTACAAAAAGCGCAATACATCTAAAAAGGGCAAATGTATTGCTCCATATTTGGTAGATTGACAAAGGGAAAAATGTCCGTTCTATAGCCGAAATTAGAAAATATAATAAAGGTGGAGTGGTTTTGATATAAACGTTGAGGCCAATAGTAAGCGTTAAGCAATAAAGACTTTTATTAATGCCCTCCATGCAGTTTTTTTAAGTCTTAGCCCGTATTCACGCTAGTTTCGGAGAAAATTACGGAAAACTACGAACTGGTCAATTAATCGAAGGGTCGACTTGAACTCGAACCCAGTACTTCCTGTCTACCATCTAAGGAGGCAAAACCTCTTGTCCACTGGGATAAAGGGGAAAGCAACTTATTCGGAATCCATAAAGAGTTTGAAGCTATATTGACTAGTTTAGACCGTGTTTAGTTCATACAATTTGATACATTTTTCGTTTTCATAAGCAAAGCAGCCCGTCTAACGGCCAAATAGTTGGAACAATAACTTTGATTTTCCAGATTCTGTGAAATCCTATTAAGGCATTAGTAACAGTATTTTTTCGGAATTTACATCTACATTACGCAGAGGGTGCGGTCTAATATGCCCTAATATGCAAAAAAACGTCATTGAGCGACAAAAACATTACAATCCATGCGTACAAATAGTACCACTTGGTAGACAGTGTTTGAATGAATAAAAGTTTTTAAATACAATTATGAATGGTTCATATACCAAGTTTAGTGGTAATTAGAGCATCTGTTTGAACTGCACGCTGCTTTAATAGCCTAATTTTGATTCTTATTTTTCTGGACTTAAATGATTAAAACCAACATACCTGGATTATTATGAAATTTATTAAATTTATTTGCCATATCAATTGAGAGCATGCATATGATGATGCAAATTACAGCCAATAATGTTGCCTTGTTTGGTTTGAGGAATCCACAAGACTGAATTGTACCACCTCCCCAATATTTTACAATGATGGCCTTAGAAATGTCAAGAAATTACCATAGAAATATATATCTCTGAATTTCAACTATACAGAGAAGTCTTATGAATAACAAATAAAAAACTAAATTTCTACCTTAATGATTTCTTAGTAATAATTAAAGCTTTACGTTTCCTTTCATGTATATATATATATATATATATATATATATATATATATATATATATATATATATATATATATATATATATATATATATATATATATATATATATATATTTATATTTATATATAAGCATAAGTGTAAAAATTTGGCAGGGGAAATCAGGCATTGCTACCAGTAATTTTTTTTCTGTATACTTGCAGATATAGACAAAAATTTTACCTGCATTTGCATGCAATATTAAATCAATGTCCCTGATCAAGTGTTGTGAATTTTATACTTTTCAATTTGGATGTTTATTTACTTTTTTAGTTAAATCATACATTATTTCATGCGATATTTTTCCTTTTTTCCTTTTTCACGCTTTTTTAATACAATTTAATTGAATAAGAAATTTCACCTTATTTAATAAGTAACACCTGTTACAGAAATGTATATGAGATTTCTATTAAAAATTTTAATATCTAAAAAGCGTATACATTTGTACTATATTAATTCTCTGTTTTCCGAGAATTATTTTTGCTTTATATACTTACATATGATGTAGCTATATCGTAATTTTATCAACACTATTGATTTTTAAATCAATTTTTTACCCCTTTTGTAAAATGTAACATTTCCAATATCCTTAATTGTTCTACTCAAGACATGGTTAAACACCAAGATATATAAAAGTGATTTATAATAGCAACTATTTGTTTGAGGAAAACGTATTATTTTGAAAGCTTTCATGTGTAGGTCATGTTCAAACCCTCTTAACATTAACTAAGGAAATCCAGTGTTTTGAAACAAAGAATTTCATTAATCATTTCTTCTGTCATAATTACGAGACTAAATCGTTCTTCACTCTCGTTTCTTGACACGGCAGTCGAGAGCAGAGATGTTGCCAGATGTATTAGACAAACATAGCTTCTTAATGGACCCACGATGTTTAATCGCAACAGCGTATCGCATTTTCGTTAATTAATGTCAAGCAGTAAGCAAGTCGAGAGCCCTTAACTACCGAAACCCAATATAATTGTTTTAATAAAATATTAGATCTACAGTTAAGAGCTTTTGCAAAAATAAATTAAACTGTTCATTGTTCATTCATTAAAAATAAGCAAAAATAAGTGTTTTTTAAAAAGAAGAAGAAAAAACAACAACAACATAGAATTATATACATTTATAATAGTATTTTAAAGTTAAATACAAAAGGTGAAGTCATACATTTACTTAATTATTTATTTGTTTGTTTATTTATTTTTTAGTGTTTAAATTTGTAAATATTTAGCTTTTGTAATTTTATGTGCTTTGCAAATT
Source organism: Salticus scenicus (assembly GCA_963930645.1). Classification (NCBI taxonomy): domain Eukaryota; kingdom Metazoa; phylum Arthropoda; class Arachnida; order Araneae; family Salticidae; genus Salticus; species Salticus scenicus. Next base: position 101,834,207 of record OZ005652.1, read on the forward strand.
AATCATTTCTAATTATTCTAAATAAATTCTAAATAAATTTTATATTATATCTATATGTTACAGCGAAAAAATAATATGAGAGGTTAAAAAACCAATATTAAAACGGACATTAAAACTCAATGAGCAATAAAATGCAGGAAATCGAAAATATGCAAACATTATTACAATGTGAAAATTAATGTACCTATGAAGTATAAAAAAGAATACAAACAGGAAATATTTATTAATATTATATATATATATATATAAATATTATATATATATATGTGTGTGTGTGTGTGTGTGTGTGTGTGTGTGTGTGTGCTTAAATCAAAGAATTTATTTTATTTTTCATTGGTTAAAAGAAACAAGATATGCGAAACGGTTTTTGAGTTGTAATGTCGCAGAAATTTTTCTCGAACATAGATTTGGATATTAAAAAAAAAAAAAAAAAAAAATCTGCATTTGCAATCATTATTCGATATTTTAGTTCGCACTTGTTATCTAACTGTGTAAATCAATATAATTATATGTGAAAACAGAAGCGCCATTGAATATATATTTCGCTAAAATGGTTAATACTGACACGTCTCCTTATATGGATATCTTCCTATTAAGTGTTAAGAATTTTAAATTGTTTATTAAATTAAGCAAAATTTTGGGCAAATGGATTCAAAGGAAAATAAATAGAATGTAATGAATTATTTTAAAACAATGGTAAATGTTGGTCAATTTATTTGATCTTGATTGTTAGAATTTCCTTTTAATTCAATGTTTCTTTATATTGATAGTGAGTTTTTTACTTTCGTATACCCATATATGGTAAAGAAAGTATTGATTTCGGATCAAATTTTCGAAAATAATTTTTTATTATATTTACAAGTTTTAAGGTCCCTGTATAAGAAAATAAGATTTTAAGTGGTTGGTCTCTCTGTGTGTGCATCTGTGTTATCCGTAAATAGAAGCCGGAAATCCAAAGTCGGTTTCCTGAATCTACACTGAGAAAAAACATACATCGCCTTCATCTAGAATGAGTAAGTGGCCATTTTCTAAATCCCTTAACTAGAAATATAGATTTCCGAGCTATGCGCATAAGGCACGCCAATAAACTGAATAGACGAAATGATCAAGAATTTCTACTCTACACATTTCCAGATGGTGAAACAATATTCTGAATATTATAAATCTTTTTTATTGCGATATATTCTCGCTTTATTTTCTAGAATTGGGTCATAAACCAAGATTATAGTTGCTGAAACTCGACTCTTGTAGTCTCATTTACTTGCAGAGATTTTTAAATAACTTTGCCCTCGAAAATATAGGCAAATGCTCTGGAATTCTAATAGGGTTTTCTAGAACTCGCTTTCAAAGGGGACCAGAATTTATAAGGATGGCATGGAACTATTTTTTCTAGAGCCACAATTTAGATTCTAGATGTCAGTTACAGAAATCTTTTCTCAGTGTATATCATATCAGTACAAAAACCCTTAACGGGTTAAATGTTTGTGACGCAGCTACTTTATCGCT
>OZ005652.1:101835912-101906354 GCA_963930645.1 Salticus scenicus
TGCGTCACTCAAAAAACTGCCGTTTTTCATGATAGGGATATTGCACTTAAATTTACGTTGAGATCAAGCGAGTGGTTCATGTACAGGGACATACGGGACAATTAAATACGTTAAGTCAATGGGAGAAACTTTTGGTAGATACAGTTTAATACTTATAGGCTGAGCTAAACAAAATGAAATAAACATATATATATATATATATATTTATTTATACGCATAGAAACATATTTCATAATATGGCATGAAAATCCTTCACCATTCTTTTGTAGGAAAAAAGTACTAAAATATAATGGGATTAAACTGCAAAATTGCCGGAAGTGTATTTCAGGTTGAGCTTTGTGTTATTATTATAGTACTAAATTTAAGCAGGCAATGCGTTATGGGCAAAATTTTACAATACTACCAATAATTAAGACATACAGTATTGCGATTTTTTATTTAATTTATTGTAATTAGTAGAAATGCTTTACTATGTTTTACCATGTCGAGTAAAAACTAAAATTAATTTTTCATATCCATTCAATAAATAAAGTATTTTTTTAAGTTAAGTTTTGAAAATTTTTCTTTTTTTTTTTCATAATTTTGGGTTTGGGTGTTTTCTGAATACTAAAGTCAAATTTTAAAAGTTGACTTTTGTATCTGAATTTTTTCAGAGTAACTGATAAACATATAATTACAGGTAATCCAAATGTTGTATTTTGGAGTTTATATGAAGTTGCTACATGAAAAGTTTCATCAACTTTGGTAAGTCTCAAAGAGTGGCGTGAGGGAAAATTACCTGATTAGTTTGGATTTTTTTTTTTTTTTTTTTTTTTAATATCAGTCTTGAATCAGTATAAATGTAGGTACTGTATTCAAAAGGATGCAATGGGTGTACCGTATGCGCACAAAATTATTTATCAAATAGTACTATTACTAAGCCTAGTTTGAATTCTTTTTAGCATAGATTGTTATACAATACGTTTTAACTCACTTTAATATACAAACTGTTTTTATAGTATAGAAATGCAGGGTAAAAAAAAAAAAAAAAAAAAATCGTGTGGATGACACACACTAGATTTTTTTTTTCTATTTCAAGCTATCATTATTTATTATTATAATTGACGTAATACCATATAAAAAAAAAAAAAAAAAAAAAACTTTTACGTAATTTCCACTGTGTTTAAATTTGATTAAAAATTATACAACCAAATATTTCAACACGGCTGCTAAGGTAAAGCGCGAAGCGTTTTCAAATTGAGGCATAAAATCAAACTTATGAGCCAAGTAAATATCAAGAAATTATTAAATAATATTTAAAAAGTATTACTTAATGCGCAGTAAAATAAATAAATAAATAAAACGTTTGGTCATACAAAGATAATCTTCTGAATAATTACATGGGGAATTGACTGGCTTTACCTGATAGACAAATATAAACCAAATTACACTTACATTTTATAATACAAACTGAAATCTAATTTTGGAAACATTAAACACACACACACACATACATATATATATATATATATTCTTTTTCAGGTAATATTAAAAAATGATTTAATTTTACAGTGCAAATCTCTATTATCTAAAATAATTTTATTCTAAAATTTGTAGAATTAAGCTCAACGTTAAACATCAATTTATAGTTTAATGTAAGATTGTATTCTGCATAAGAAAAAAACGACAAGCCATGCCTTGCAGAACTAATTTTTTGCTGTTAGACAGTTAGACACTTTTATAATTAATGATAGAACACACACACACATACAAAAAAAAAAAAAAAAATCATTAGGAAAAAAATGGTATTTATATGTCAACATTTCCATTAAGAAAAAAACAAAAAAGAATATAACCCGATTTTCGAGCGTTATTATATGCATATATAAGTGAAAGGTGCACTGTAAAAATAGGTTCTTAAAAGGTTCTATGTACTCATTTTTGAGTATATTGACATGCTCAAAAAAGGGGTTGACCAATAAGAATCCCAATATCCCTATGTTTGAAATGTCAATGTACTCAAAAATGAGTAAATACGTTCACAAATTTAAGTATATATTGTTTCGAGGCTATTTTGAGACAATATAGACTTATTTTCAAGAACCTGTTTTTTACAGTGTGTGTAATCTTTACACATAGAAAAAAAAAAGAATGATTAAAGTACCATATTATATAACATACTTTAAAAACATTCTAATGTTTATGTATATAATATATATACAAGGTGGTTATAATTAAATTTCCCCTATAAACAGCATCCTACAGAGCAAATGGGTGAACGAAATGCAACGAAATTTGGTACATAGACTATACGAGAAATGCACTCACGGAATTCTTTTCCAGGAAAAAAAAAAAAATTAACACAATAAACGACCAAAACGGGATACAGAAACAATATTAACAATCCAGAACAACAATTATGAATAGTAAAATGTAAAACCGGGAAAAGCTGTCAGTTCTAGGAAAAAAAATGTCCGGCTGTAATGATGACGGTATCTTTAGCTGAACGTGCGTTATTGGTGAAGCTGTTTTACGAAATTAAGGGGAATGCTTCTGCTGCAGTTCGATAATTTCGTCGTATAAAGAACCTATGGCGTGGACCGATGTCCACTAAAGGTATCCGGGCCATGATTAAGATATTTAAAGGGACGGGGAAATTAGGAGTTCAATCTGGATGAGACCGTAAACCTGTCACACTGACACTTGTTGATGCCGTCAAGAAAGCTGTTGCCGCACAGTCACAGACATCAGAGTTTGGGGACAGTAGCGCACGTGCAGTTTTTTAGACAGACAGTCTTTTCTTACAGCACAATCGGAAAAATGCTCAGAAGCATAATGCACTACTTCCCATACAAGATCCACCATGTCCAAGAGCTGCTTGATAGGGACAAGTCACAGCGTCTCTCTTTCGTAGTCAGTTTTCTCAACAGAATGACTGTTGATCGGTCATGGCCTTGCAGTATTCTGTGGAGCAACGAGGTAATTCTACCTCAATGGGATAGTCAACATACAGAATTGCCGCATTTGGGCTAAGGAAAATCCGCGGATGCACACTGGAATTCCCTACATTCTCCAAAGGTACGGTGTGGATTCACGGCGACATTCATCCTTGGGATCTTGTTCTTTGAAGAAATAATTGCACGTGGTCCTGGTACATGTTCCGTTACCGGCTGTCGGTACCATGACATGCTGCAGATGTTTGTTGTGCAGCAACGACCGCAAAGGCAGGCCTTACATAAACCATTTTCTAGCAGGATGGTGCGCCCCCACATCTCCATGCGTCCATGAAGGCGCTATTGCTCCAACACTTCACAGACGAACGTCTTATTAATCGCTTTTTTCGTAATCCAGGACCACCACGTTCGTCAGATCTAAATCCGTACGATTTCTGGTTATGGGGCCACTTAAAAGGTGTTGTGTATCGTGGAGATGTTGAGAAGTTGAATGACTTAAAGAGCTCCATAACTCTTCATGTGTGAAGCATCACAATTGATCATTTACGATCTGCTGCTGAACATACTGTCCATCGACTTGAAATTTTGCAGGTGAATGAGGGTGATCACATGGAGCACCTTTCCCTACATCGTCCTGGACACGATTAACAACTGCTCCTCTTGTGCAATTTCGTCCCAATCTGTTCTTGTTTCTGTAAACTGAACTGTTTTGTTTTTCTCAAACAGCGTACTGCTATTCTTTTCCTTACCTTTACTTAACGTGGTTCGTTGACAAGGTGATCAGAAACTAGTCAATAAATGTTAATATTGTTTCTGTATTTCATTCTGTCGTTTATTGTGTTAAATTCAGTGTTTTTACAGAAAAGGCGCCTTCTGGTGAACATTTTGGAAAGTTTTTTTTTTTTTTTTTTTTTTTTTTTTTTAAATTCCATGAGCGCATCTCGTGTATGGTCTATTTGCCAAATTTCGTTTCATTCCGTTCACCCGTTTGCGCTGTAGGATGCTGTTTATAGTGGAAGTTAAATTGTAACCACCCTGTATATATATCGTAAAGTTTTTTATGCCAATATTTTATATTTAAAGTACACGTTAAATTAAAATGCATATTTGAGAAAGCATAATTAATATTTTAGGATATGTTTTCTCTCTTTTGTAAATAACACTAAAGTAAAAAATGTAAAATTGGATTTCTATTAATATTAAAATGTTGTATGTTTTTAATAACATAGCAATTACATAATATGTTAATATTACTATTTCATTTGTTGCGTATCTTTATATGATGATGCTTCGTTTCATATTACAGTTTACTCAAACGTTAAATCAGCATGTTTTGTTTTAATTTACTTGGAATAATATTGAGACAAAATAATTGAGCAGCATAATTAAATATGTACGACAAATCTATGTTATATATAGGGTATTATTTTAGCAGTAAAACCAATTCATTTGTTACACATTCATATTATCGATCTTCATTTTCACTTGAGACAAATCAATAATGCAATCTAGACATAATAAAAATATTAATGTAAAAATCGTCTTTATTATCTGAACGTGATATAACATTACGATAATATGAAATGACAATTCGGACTTGGAACCCTTCCACGTGAATTATATTTAATTATAGATATGGGCATCTCAGAGAAAGACATAAAACTACATCCAACTCAGGATATATCTAAATAGTCCCACTAGGAATATGAGGGAAAATACTTAGAATTGTAAGTGTTAGGCACTTGAATAATAATAATTAAGATATATTTGCAATAACAAATAGATTTTATATGACTAAGTAATGTGTTTCTTAATTAATATAGTTTGTCATTAGTTATACATTATTCGAATGAGAAGGGAGGTTCCACAGAAAGATCCACTTACAAAACTAGGAGATTTCGGATATTTTCAAACTATTAGATGAATTTCTATATCAATTTTTACCTTCTTACAATCTCATGTAATATTGTTTTCAAGGACTGGAATAAACATTACCAAGTTTAATATAAATACATTGAATGAGTTAATTTTCGATTTTTACGTGATTTTATTTGTAATTTAAGAAATTTTCTTTATTTTTTCGTCATAAAATTTCTTTCTTTATAAAATTCTATACACAAAAACACGCACAAAAATTTATTAATTAAAACTACTGTATTTTCAAATAACTATAATAAAATATTTCCAATGCTTTTATAAATAAAGATAATAAATCAATTTTCTTTCAAACGAATCTTTCAAATGTTTCATTCAAGCATTTAAAGTTTTCTTCGCTTTCGTGAAATTTAACTTCGGAACAAAAATTAATAAATATTGCATCTGTTTGATCTCTTTGAATTTTATAAATGAAACATAGTTGTTTTATGTGACGGTGTTATCATTTTAAATAAAATTAGTACATTTCCTTTTTAGTTTGAATGATTTCTTGTTTACTAATCTAATACGTTGTTGTCCACAGTCGTTGCACTTATAGTTGTAAATTGGGCAGCTTTCATGCAATCACCTATTACGAGTAACACATTTAAACTCGGTAACTCTTCAAAATTGTCTCCAGTTCAAGACATTGAATTAAGTCATCTTATTTGCCTTGTCATTACCAAAAAAACTACGTAATCTCTCCTAATTAGCGAATGTGCAGACATTGCCATTTTGGTAGGAGAGTTGATAAACATTGTATTCAATAATCATTCGCTTTTAGAAATATTCGCTATTGTTGTTATCATTAGTCTACACTATCTACCAATAAGTATTTCAACACATTTAAATGGAGTCGTTTTGACAAGTATGTAGAAAAATGCTGCAGAAGTTATCTTGAAACTTTCGGAATATAAAGAAAATGTTACACCTCATATATATCAGCAAAGGTTTTGTCCTGAAGAAGAAAAGCGGACAAGTTAAAAATTAAAAAAAAAAAAAAAATCAAAATATTTTGTATCACCTTGTAAAAAGTAATGCTTGTAATGCTTTCTGTCTGTTGCATGTGATTATGAGGAATTTTCTTACTATATGCGTATTTTTTTATGAGGCTAGCACATTTATTCATTGAGATATAACGATTTCTTTAGAAAATTAAAAATAAATACTTTTTTTAATTATAAAACTTATATTTTCTTATCCCAGTGGAAAGCCATTTTTATGAAACGACGTACTATATTCGATACAGCATACTGCGATCAGAATGCAAAAATGTTAAATATCTTACGAAATATGACCTTTTTTTTTATTAACTACGCATGCACATGCCTTAAAAATTTTTATTTAATTGATTTAATAACCAAATGTATTAAGAGACTTATATGAAAGCCCCAAACAATTATCGTGTAAATTTAAAGAGTTGTGAGAGATAGAATGAACAGAATTTCAATTCTCTCAGAAAGAAAGAAAAAAAAGACGAAGAAGATGATAGGGGGCTTTATCAATATTTATTTACAACCAGTGAACAATGTATTGTTATTGGGCATTGTTTAAGTCAAAATAAAAATGTGAGTAAAACCCCTTACAGTAGAGCTTTTATTTTGAGAGGAACTGGAATTCTGTTCATTCTCTCTGTTATAACATTTCTTTATTTGCACAATATTTGTTTGGGGCTTTCATATGAGTCTCTCAATACTATTGGCCTCTGAATTATGGAAATGAAATTACTTATGCGTAATTAAAAATTATTTAATAAATATACTCATATTTTATAAGATATTTAATATTTTTGCATTCTAATTATAGTATGGTGTGTCTAATGTAGTACGCCACGTTTTCTAAAAGTATCATTTATTTGGGTCTAATACCCTATAGGGTATTAGGGTAACACGTATATACGTGTTATAATTAAAAAAGTAGTATTTATTTTTGAAATTTTTTAAAGAAACCTTTATATCTGAATGAATAAATATCGTAGCCTCATAAAAAATTATACAGGAAATTAGAAGAATTCTCATAATCTTATGCTACAGCCAAAATGCATTTCAATCACTAATTTTTACAGGATGATCTAAAACATTTTCGCTTTTATTTAATATTTTTACTCTTCCTTTTTTCCTCTTCAGGACAAAACTTTTGAAGGAATTTATTTAATGTAGCATGTTCTTTTTACTCCCAAAGTTTCAAGATAATTCCTATAGGATTCTTCTAGATATTTGATAAAACGTCTAAATTCAAAAATGACCAAATACTTATTGGTAGATAGTGTTGATTAGTAGTTTATGAAAAATCGTTTAATTAAAAACAATATTTTGTACTACTGCTATTCTATAGAAATGTTTATGAAGTGATATGGAAATTCAGTCATTCATTTTTGGACAGGGCGCAAAATAACCACGTTTTATTTTAGACGATCCCTACGATCAACATTCACATACAAGTCGGCTCTTTCACTATTGCTGCTTCGCAACTACCTAGTGTCACAACCAGGTTCGATCCGATTCTATATGTGCGAATCTATCCTTCCTCGCCATCTGTCCTAGCTATACCTTATTGGAAATCACTAAAACTGTCTACATTTTTAATTCTAGTTTTTTATCTTCTTCTTTTAATTTCTAGTTACATAAAAAATTTATTACTAAGGCAATTTTAACTGTAAGATTTCTCACTAATAATTGTATTAAAAATGCATATTTATTAGTTTTATTACTTTATTTATTTATTTTTTACATATTCTTTTATATATTTTTACTATACTTTCTTTTAATTTAATTTTATTATATTTATTAATTTTACTTAAACTTGTAATATTATTCAAATTTTAATATAGTTTTTTTTTTTTTTTTTTTTTTTTTTTTTTCCTTAAAACTTGATGTTTTGCTTTAAAAAGTACATTTTATTATGTTTTAGAATTATTATTTTCTTTTTTTTAACAATTTCTTTTTATAGGAAAAAAAATAATAATCAATATACTTAAGAAAAGTTTTATAATTAAATGATCTAGTTAAGAAATTTCAAATTTAATTGCACGCATCTCAAAGTTTTTTTTTTTTTTTCAAACTATTTTCTTTTTAGTTTATTTCAAAAGTAGGGACACATATTATTAATTATGAAATTGCTTTATAAAACAAAAAAATTCCCTTTTAGGAATATATGCATAAAAAATTATTATAATGTTTATTATTATCATTATTATTATTATACCAAAAAAGTTTTTTTTTTTTTTTTAATTCATTTTTTTTTTTTTTTTTTTTTTTACTTAAAATATTTAACTTTTAGTTTACTTAAGAAAAATTGTACACTTCTTTTAATTGATTTCATTTTTTTTTTCTTTTTTACAGGTATTTTATTGCAAATTTTTAAAACTTTTCTTTTTTAAAGTTAGTAAAGTTTTTTTTTTTTTTTTTTTTTTTTAGAAATTTCTTTAAAAGTACCATAAAACATTTAATTAAAATTCTAGTAAACGTTGAAAAAATTAAATATTTTTTATATAAAACGAAAAGAATTTAAACTGTTTCATAAATTAAAAATATATTAAAAGAATTGTAATAAAAATCAATTTAAATCATATAATTTAAATAAAATTTTATTTTAAATAAAATTTAAATAAATATAACTTTAAAAAAAAAAAGGTATATACTCGTATTATAATATTTATCAAATTAAGAAACATATATTTTAGATGATTGACAGTTAATTGAAATTATATTAATACATCAATTATTTACACAATAATGACACTTTTTTAAAAAGACGATTTTTTTTTAGTTTTTTAATTTTTTAATTGCTATTTTAATTAATATAGATTCACCGCATGATTTTGTCATTATTAGTATTTACATATTTACAGATTACTTTTGGCTATTTTTTAAATTAAAATTAAAATTTTAAAGTTTATAAAACGTCCCTTTGTGTGAAATAAATTTAAATGAGAACATATAAATTTATAAGTAAAAAGAAAAAAGTATGTGAATTTTTGCATTATATTGTTCTTTCGCGTTTAGGCTATTACGTAAATCATTATCATCACCATCATCATCAATTTCAGCCTTTATCAATCCAGTGCAGGATGAAGGCCTTCACTAGGTGATTCCAAACTGCCCTGTTTTCTGAAATTTTTCTCCATTTTGTTCGTCCAACCTTCACAATGTCATCTCTCCAACGACGCAGTGGTCTCTTCCTCGGTCTTTTCGTATCTCTTGGTATCCAAAATAGAATTTTGGTTGTTCATCTATCACCATTTATTCTCAAAAGGTGCCCAGCCCACCTCCATTTTAACTTCTTGACTTTAGAAATAAGATCAGTAACATCGGATTAATTCCTAATCCAAGTGTTTCGCTTTCTGTCTCTTCGGGTAAATCCTAACATGCATCTCTCCATGCTTCTCTGGGTTGTTTGAAGTTTTTGTGTAACTTTACATGTTAATGTCCAAGTTTCCTAAGCATAAGTCAAAACAGGCAAAATGCATTGATAAAAACTTTTCTTTTCAGACAAATTGGGTGATTTTTTGAATATAGCGCTATTTCTTCCGAATCGTCTCCATGCATGTTTAACTCTGTTGTAAATTTCTTCCATGATGTTCCCGTTCATCGTTAGGATTTGTCCCAAAAAGGTACAAATGGATAACGTTTCTAATTCATCCATATCAATAATGATCTTCAATGAAGAAACAAAGGAATTTGACATAACTTTTGTCTTCCTCAGGTTCATTTTGGATCCTACAAGCTTGCTTTCTTTGTTTAATTCATGAAGCATTTCTTGCAAATCCTCAAATGAAAAGGCACACAGTACAATATCAACCGCAAATCTCAAAAAAGTTATAATCTGTCCTCCAATTTTTATGCTTTGCTGTTCCCAATTTAATTTTTTTTAAACTTATTGAAGTACTGGATTGAAGAGTTTGGGTGAAATTGTGTCCCCTTGTCTTACACCTTTTCTAATTTTGAATGTATTACTCGTTTTGTGGAGTTTTAATTTGGCTGTTTCTTCTTTATAAATGTTTCCAATAAGGTGAATATATCCTGAATTAATATTACTATTCCTTAATGCATCCATAACTGCTGGTATTGATACAGAATCAAAAAATTTTTCATAGTCTATAAAAACCACACACAGAAGGATTTCGTATTCATTACTTCTTTCAATAATTCTTCTAATTGAATGAATGTGGTCGATGGTACTAAAACCACTTCGAAATCCTGCTTGTTCTTTAGGTTGCGATGCATCTAATCATTTATGTAAGCGGTTTGTCAGAACTTTCATCAGAATTTTATACAAAATTGAGAGCAAGCTGATTGCACGGTAGCTTCAAATATCTTCTTTATCTCCTTTTTTAAAGAGAGAGATTAGGATGGCATTTTCAGTCCTTTGGAACATCACATAATGTTATACATTTGTTGACTAGTTCAGTAAGAATTTAAGTGACTTCATTCCATGATTCTTTTAAAATATTCCTAGTGATTTTGCCTTCTCCTGAAGCTTTTTCATTTTCCATTACTTTTATTACCATAGCTACTTCTTCTTTTAATATTACTGGTATAGCATCGATTGTATTTGATAAGGCAGGTGAACCACTGAATTGTTCTGGTGAGCTGTACAATTCAAAATAAAAATTTGCTGCCTCTTTTAGAATTTCCCCTTGATTCCAATTGATATTTCCACTTTTTGTTTTTAAAGCTAAAATTATTTTCCTACCAAACATCATATTTCTATTTGCAGTCTACAAACATTTATTTTCTTCATTTGCTTGCTGCATCATGTTACAAGTGAATTTCCTGATGTCTACTACAATCTTTTTCCTCAGATTTTTACAAAGTTCTAAAAATTCAACTTTTGCAGTAATATTTTCCTTTTTATATTTTTCTTTTTTCTTCTCTTTTCCATAAGCTGCGGTGTTTCTTCTAAGATTTGTTTTTACATGTTTATCTTCTTCAGAACCAGCAATATTTTTTGCTGATTCCAGGACAAAATTGACAAAAATCACAGTGAATTCATTGATGTCTTCAATATCCTCAAATAACCGAAATTTATTTTTAATTTAAGCTGGAATTTTTGTTTTTTAGCTTTTAGAAGCTGTTACGAATTTACACCAGCTCTGTCTTTCCAGTGCCACCTGGAACTTTACCTTACAACGTAGCAGTCTGTGATCACTACCAGAGTTAAATCTATTTATCACGGCACAATCCGTAAAAGAGTATTTCATGTCAGTTAGAGTGCAATATATTTCACTTGTTTCTCCATTGGGACTGCTCCATGTCCATTTCTGTTTCAGATTTTTTGAAGTGAAAACTTCTTTAGGTGCGTTGAGCACTTTTGGGTGAACAAAAATCATTGAACTCGCGCCATCGTCAGCTGACGCTTTCCATTTGAAGTGAAAACTTTTGGGTGAACAAAAATCATTGAACTCACGTCATCGTCAGTTGACGCTTTTCATCCTTGTATGATACAAATAATGTATCATACAATTAACTTGCTAATGTGAAGTGTTAATAATTATATACTGTATATTGTTTTAAAATCTGGTGCGGTTCTACACGACTTCTCTCATCTCCGGGCACTGTCTCTATTGCAGTTAGACCTCAGAAAACCGTGAGAAAGCCCAAAGCTGCGATTTTTCTCACGTTTTTACAATCTGGTGCGGCTCTACACGACTTCTCTCATCTCCGGACACTGTCTCTTAAAGATTGCAGCCGGCAACGTTGCAGTTAGACCTCACAAAACAGTGAGAAAGGCCAAAGCCGCCATTTTTCTCACGTTTTTACAATCTGGTACGGCTCTACACGATTTCTCTCATCTCCGGACACTGTCTCTATTGCCATTAGCGCATTAAATGAAATTGTAATATAATTTTTGTAGTAATAATTTATATTAATGAATAAAAAAACACTTCATTTAAAAGTATTTCCTGCACAATAAAATATTTCCTGACGATTCAAGATATACACACGTAATTGTTCACGTTTTCACTTCTGTCGGCACTCCCGGAGTGCAAATGTTTTTTTTTTTTTTTTTTTTTTTTTTTTCCATAAAAAATGAATTTATTACATCATTTTTTTCGCATTCTGTAGATGAAATTTTCACATTCTGTTGGTATGTCTTTCATATCTAGTTCCCTTTCCAAATGCACCAATTACACGTTTATTTGAATGTTTGATATCATTTCGAGCATTGGAATTTCCCATAATGATTCGAAGATTGTGCCTTCCGGTCTTGCTGAGGGCCTTCGTAGCATCCTCATAGAATTTCGCAATAACTTGGTCTTCACGTGTTCTGGCTGCAGCATAGACTTGAATTGTCTCAGTGTTGTAACGCTTAGAGAGCTTCATGGAGAGTGTTTCAACTCTATCAGAAAAGCTTGTAGCTTTTATTACATTGTTTTTAAGTTCTTGTTAACCAAAAATCCTACTCTGCTGCATTTTCCATTATCAGTTCCTTGATAATAAAACATATTTTCACTCTTCAAATCTAGAAAATCTTCAACTTTCCTTCTAACTTCACTGATACCAAAAATATCCCATGTAATACGTTGTAATTATTCTTCATACTGAAGGGAAAATACAGAAAATACAGAGATACGGAAAATTAAATCGATTAAAAGAAAAATAATACGGAAATTGGTGAAAATACAAATATTCTCTCCTAAAAAAAAAAAAAAAAAAATGTATTAGTCCTTGAAACATATGCATAATTTATTCATTATCCGAAGATATCGATTTACAGAAGCATTTGTTCACTATCATAGTAGAATATTTGTATGATTAATTACAGTTCACGCATTCGATAATAAGCAAAACGAAGAATATGCATACATCTAACTCGTACATATATATTAGGATGTCGTTAAATGAGGGGATTTTTTTTTTTTTTTTTTCTTTTAATCCGATACGCATACACTCTATTTTTTTTTTAACCCTAAAGACATTTTAGCAATATATCAGCTTTCTAGGATAATTTTAACTCGTGCCGAAGTGACGGGAAAATCCTAATATAGATATTAGGATTTTCCCGACCAAAAATATTCCCCCATTTAAGGGACACCCTAATAGATATATATCAATTAAAATATTTTTAGGTAATCTTTCTTGCCAGTATAAAAATTAAACTGTTTTCAATCCCTTGATTAAAAAAATTAGTAAATGAAGTAGCCTATATGTAAAAAAAAAATCCAAGTGTAAAAAAAAAAAAAAATAATTAAACATAAACTAACAAAACTTAAAAAAAAACTTAATTAAAAAAACTTAACGAATTACCAAATGATCAAATTGCAACGCTTTTTAAAAATATTGTACAGAAACAAAATTCTTGTAATTATAAACAATAATTCAAATAAAACGAAAGTTATTTTGTCCAATATCCGTATTTATATTATTTAAAAAAAAAAAAAAAAAAAGAAAAAAGAAAGAAAGAAAGAAAGAAATGGTGATAGAAATATAATGGGATACCTTAATTTTCTTCTAAGTTTTAATTCTCATTGTACATAATTTGATTCTCGATAAAATACTTCTGACAAGCATGACTAGTTCAGAAAACATTTTACTGTTTGCAAAATTGTAATAACCGTTTCTTTGTGCGTTTAGAATATATTACATAATACAAAAAAAAAAAAAAAAAAAAAAAAAAAAAAAACGTTAAATCGATACGCAAAACAGAATTGATAAGATTTTCTTAAGACACATATATTAAATATTACTTAATCCTCTTTACATGCATAATTGATTTATTAGCGGAATATTTCTAAGGAAAATACCAATATAAAGCAAGCATTGTTAACGCACATAGAAGAATAATTGTATGATTAATTGCGATTTATGCATGATTGATAATAATCAATACGAAATATATATGTATATATATCGATAAAAATATTTTTATATATTTTTATATAGTAAAAAAAAAAAAATAAATAAATAAATAAATAAAAAAATCAGTTTTCTTTTCGCTCAAAAATTAATAAAAGCCCAGTTGTTTCTAATTTAAAAACGGCCATTACATTTGATGCTACACATTTTCTAAAAATTGCTTCAATATTCTAAAATAATAATAGTAATAATAATAATAATAATAAATTGTATGAAATAATTGAACAAAATTCTAGTCAGATCTATGTTTATTCTGCATAGATTTCCTCTCGGAAATTATAAATTAAGGTAATATTATAAAAGAAAGAGTGATAAGGAAATAATAACATAGCTAATTTTCTTTTATATGTAAATTGTGTTTTAATCCTCCCTGTATATAATTTGATTTTTAATGAAATATTTCTGACAAAAATAACCAATCCATAAAATATTCTTCAGAAAAAAGTAATAACTGCTTGATGCTTGATTAATTAATACTAGTATCGCCCAGTGGTCGAAACTCGACCATTTATTTTTTTTGCAAAGCGAGGCAAAGCAAAGTTATTGCCTTGTCCTAAACGGAATGCAATTGCAACACAGCTGCGGCAATTGTTTGCCGATATTCACTCTAACTGAATCAGCAGAGTTTTACTTAATATAACTATTTCTCTCTGTAGATGTTAGCCTTTCCTGAAATGAGAGAAAATCGCAACGTGAAAACGCCCCTTGTTGTATGACACAGCCCAGAAGCTAATAGGTACCATGTCAAACCAAGGCCCAACCAAGTATCGAATTCTGTTAAATTAATTCGATTGGTTCATAAAGTACAGTGTTTGAACAAAAAAAAAAATAATAATAAATAAAAAAAAAATAAAATTTTAGGTTTTTACTTCGTTAGGTCGATTTTAAGTCTTCTTATCATACTATCTCAAAAAAAAAAAAAAAAAAAAAAAAAAAAAAAAAACATGAAAATCTGACATTGACAGATTTTAATTTAGTGCCAGAGGCCTACTGCTAAACTTGTTAATATCGACAAATTCTTCTTTAGTTAATTCGTGACGATCTAAATTCCATGATAAAGTTTTCATTAAATCAAACCAATGTGTTTCAGCTGCAGATACTGTAACAAATAACGTTGGAAGTCCAAACTGTCTTATAGCCGAAAACAACGTTTTTTCTCTTTTTCCCAATGAGGGGGAGGTGTGCCTTGGGGGGGACTCATGACAAAGTTGTGCCTTGGGGGGGGACTCATGTCAAAGTTGGGCCTTGGGGGGGGACTCATGTAAAAGTTGGGCCTTGGGGGGACTCATGTCAAAGTTGTACCTTGGGGGGACTCATGTCAAAGTTGGGCCTGGGGGGGGACTCATGTCAAAGTTGTGCCTTGGGGGGACTTCATTCAATAAATCCCCATTCAATAAACCGACTGAAATAGGCCCTTAGCACTATTAAGAGTGACGTATAAAAATTCGACAACGCTGTACCGACTGAAATAGGCCTCTAGCACTAAAAAAAGATATTTTTCAAAAATGTTCGAATTGAGTTCGGGAAATTTCAAAACGTGTAACTTTATCGAATACCGAAAATCTAAAACTTTTCTGAATCTTATATTTTCTACTTATATATGCAGAGGAAAGAATAATAAATCCACTTTTTAAAAAATAAAAATGAGTAGTCAATTTCACTTAATTAAAATGCAAGGAAATCTCAAAACGTGTAAATTCATCGAAAACCGGAAATCAAAAGTTTTTATGTATCTTCTACTTGCTTCTTCTACCCACAAAAGCTAGCAATAAAGACACTTAAAAAAAAAAAAAAAAAAAAAATAAGTAGCCAATTTCAGTTAATTGAAACGTAAAGAAAGCTCAAAACATGTAAATTCAGTAAAAAACGGAAATCGGAATTTTTTCCGTATCGTCTACTTATACATGCAGCAGTTAGTAACAAATTCATTTTCCTTTTATTTAGTATATTAGTTGAATATTTATTGTTTAAATATCACCCTTTGAAATGAAATGTTTATGTTTACATTCGAAAGTGGAAGTTTGCCATTTTTTTTTTTTCTGGAGTTTTGTGATTTTAAATTAAAATTTTATCAATTTTACAGAAAAAAAATAACTCAATCAAACACATGTAGACAGTAACTTATACTATACCAACGAGATATATAAAGTAGAGTGATAAACGGTAACCCTTGAGAAGGTCCAAGATGAGTCATGTGACATGCTCTCCTTGCACCCGCGTATTCGATGGTTCCCTTGGTAACAGCTCATTTTCAGTAAATTTCTATGGCAACGGTTTCAATGTTTTTGTTTACGTAGTTTAATGTTCTTTTGTTCTAAACCATTTTGATTTTACTTCTTTTTTATTTCGTGTAGTTGAACTTTAACCAACAAAATGCTTGAAAATGGTTGAAAAATAATTATTTGTTGTTAAATTTAGCTCTTTAAAAGTTTAAATTTTCTTTTATAAACACTTTTAAACTTTGTTGAGAAACGATGAAAAAAAAGGTATTTTATTATTTATTAAAATGGAAAATATGTGTAAAATTATTTTAAAAACAATTTATTTCGGTCATAGGACTGTCATGTAACCTAATAATAATGATAATTTGCCGAACTGATATTTTAGATGCTGAAATAGCGATAAAGGGCCAAACACAGCAACCTATTCGAGCATGTCACGTGATTCATCTTGAACCACGGAAAGCTAATCCTTCATCCATTGAATCAGCACTCTAATTTATATATCTCGTTGTACTATACCCACATACCCACAGTAACTATACCCACATATCGGAATTAAAATCGGCAGATAATTTCCGTTATTTTTTAATAATTTTTTACAAAAATCCAATGGATAATTAACACAGAAAATCTTTTTCATGGCTCCATGGACAGACAGTGACGTTATCACTTCGCTTGCGTATAGTGATGCTACATTATACAAATTACTGTGTCTATGGTTTTATTTGAGCTTTATGAAATTGCCAGATTTAACAACTTTCTACTTTTAGGTATTTTTTAATGTAAAGGAATACTTGTATAAAAGGGAAAAATGGGGGAAAATGCATAAAAAATAAATGTATTTTTAAATACCTTCTTGACATCGTAAGAAAATAATATTTGTATTCGCACCTTCCGGCTAACCATACCTTTCGAATGATACCATTTTCAACCCTCTACTCCCATAATTAATATGTTAAAAAGGGACTACAAATTTTATGCTTGCCTATTAATATATAGATGGATGTATTCGAGATTATTCAAGACGTAAAGAAAAACAAAACGGCACAATATATATATGTATAAGTACATTGACAAATTTACACAAAACCTGCTTTTTCTTTCTATTAAAAGTAGAAAGATAAATGATTAACTATTATGTGATTTGTATTCAATATCAACAAAAGTGGAGGCATTTTTATTGAGAGTATATAAATATAAAACCAACATAGAAGTTCTTTTTTTTTTTTTTTTTCTTAAATATGGATGTGGTATTCTTTATAAATTGCATGTAAAGAAATTACAAAGCCTCACTTAGTTTTAAAAGCAGATTTTTGAGCTTATGTTTTTTTTTTTTTTTTTTTTTTTTTTTTTTCCGTTTGCTTTGGCAGCAAAGACCGATCCGGCAGTTTACAGTCAGGTAGTCACTTGTTATTGACATTACAGCGGATAATATATATGTACATTATTTTCTTTGGTTTAAAAATATGACTCGATGATCTACACTTTAAAAGAAAAAAGTTTGGTATACATTTGAATTGTAGACATCCTATAATAAATTCAGAATAAACTAAATTCTTTCGTTTCCACTAGAATAAATTTACTTAATCTATGTATCGTTTAATCCAAGAATTCACACTGTTTTCAAAAATTCAAAAATCTGACTTTCTTTACATATCACCTAAAACTTATTTTATAGATATTTAGATTTTAAAAAATTTCCACTTTTATAAATTTCATACATACATATACATATATATATATATATATATATATATACAAATAGCATGTGGTATGACAGTAATAATGATAAAACTTAAAAGAAGGTTTATGTTGTTCGCATATAACTTTCTTTCAAAAGCTTATTGAACTTCTGAAATATTCCATGCGGATATATTTAAATTATTTCTTGATTTGTATCTTATTCTACGCTTTTAAAAACGTTTGCAAAGATATAAAATATCCAACAAGAATTTCACTTGATTGAAAATAAAACAAAACAAAACAAAATATAATAATCTTATAATTGATGTGACATTAATTAGTACACCATTTATTTAAAAATATATAATGTGCTTACCGATTTTTTTTTTATGAATTGATTAACAATAAAGCTTACAACGCAAAATAAAATTCAGAATTAACTAATTTAATTCCGATTCAAGAATTTTTTTTTTTTTTTTTTTTTTTTTTTATTAAAAAAATTATTTTTTAATGAAAAATCGGATTTTGTTTTATATGTATATACCATTTTATATAGATAAAATTGGTATTTGTTTGTACATTTCATCTATGGTTCTTGTTACTTGAAAAGAAATATAGAATAGAAGTATATTTTAAAAATTCTAACAATTTATTTTGTAGATTATAAAGATCTCTAAATTTGTTTATGGCTTGAAAACATTTATTAATTTAATTTTAAAAGCGAAAGTTTTAATCATTCACTGGACAGTTTAAATTAATCTTCTTAATTTAAAAACATTTCATCCTAAAAGTAAAGAAGTTCATTTAGATCATATAAGTGAATTTTAAACTAATTTCTAAAATGATTTTAAAAATCGCGTATCCCATTACTTAATTCAATTTCATAGTTATTCTAAGTAAATTACTTTAAAAGCTTTACTGTGTAATCTTAAAAATAAGATTTCTGACTTAGCATGGCATTGTCTAATGACACAATTATTCAATTATAACTTTAATAAAACGTCGTAAATATATTGTACATTAAGATATATCTTATTTCTATTCTTTGAGGTATACAATTAAGGAAAGTTAGGAAACTAAAAATATGTAGATTCAAAACACATTTTTCTTTAACTAAAGAAAAAAAAAAGTTTATTAATATTAGATTTAAAAAAAAAAAGAACGAATTGGGAAAAAGAAAATCTTTATTCAATTTTATAATATATTAAATTGAGCAGAACATTTTTATAGATATCATTTGAATAAAAAGAAAATTATATAGGTTTAACAATATTAAATTAAAAGCAAGACTGAGATCATATGACAGTAATTAGTGGTATGATTTCAGTAATCACTGGAAATGTTGTACAAAATAATAATAATAATAATAATAATAATAATAATAATAATAATTTATAATAGAAAGCATTAAATTAACTAATTTGCTAAGTTCTACATTAACGACCTTCGACACTATTGCCATTCTATAGCAATTTCTCGGAAGAGTTATGAAAAATTGAGCATCTATTTCTGAAAACGATAAAAAACGAGTACGATGTGGCGACTACAAAACTTCTATATAATTTTACAAGACTTCTATATAATTTTACAGAAATTCATCCAGTGCAAACTATTCATTACATTATTATCTATGAAAATTATTCTCCATGATAAAGGTAATCAAGCGAAAAACTTTCACTTGATTTTCTAGAATTGGGTCATAAACTTGAATTATAGTTTCTAAAACTGGCCTATTGTGTTCACTTATATTTGCAGAGACTTCAAATAAGTATGACCTCGTTAACATAGGCAGAGGCTCTAGAATTCTAAGGAGGAGTTCTAGAACTCGCTTTCAGAAGGGACGAAAAATTATAATAATGACATGGAACTATTTTTACAAGAAACATAGTTTCTATATTTCATTCACGGAATTGTTTCAGGTTGTACTTTTAAATCCTATTTCCTTTTTAACGTAAAATTATGTTTTATTTCTTATGTTTGGGTCATTTTGAATAGATAAAATTGGTAGATGTATGTGCATTTCATCAACATTTGACTTTTATTGAAAAATTGGTAAGAACTATTATCATAAAAATGTATTTTAAAGAATTCTAGCATATTAATTTGTAAGTTACAAATTTGTTTATGGTAAGAAAAGTTTTGTTAATTTAATTTTAAAAGCGAAAGTTTTAATCTTTAACTAGATAGTTTAAAATTAATCTTCTTAATTTAAAAAGTTTCCATGATAAAAGTAAAGAAGCTCATTTAGATGAGATAAGTGAATTTTAAACTAATTTCTAAAATAATCTTCAAAATAATGTATTTCATTACTTGATCCAATTTTATAGTTATTCTAAGTAAATTACTTTAAAAGCTTTACTGTGTAATTTAATAAATACGATTTCTGACTTAACACTTCATTGCTAAATGACACAGTTATTCAATTAAAATTTTAACAAAACGTCATAAACGTATTGTTCATTAAGATGTCTTTTAAATTTATACTTTGAGATATACAATAATTATATTTAGGAAATTATAAATATGTATATCCAATATACCGTTTTCCTTAACTATGAGGAAATAGTAACTAATACTACTGCCATAAAAAAAAAAGAACGAATGGAGACGAAAAAATAAATAAATAAATAAATAAATAAATAAATAAATAAAAAGCAATACTCAGTTTTATAATATACTAAATTGAAACTGAAAGCTTTATTAGATACCATTCGACTACAAATATAAGTCTATTCTCCGAGTACGAATATAGGTTTCTTGACTAGGTATATAAAAAGTTACAATTTTGATTTTTAAAATAGAAATTCTTTTTGACAGCAAATTTGAATTTCTTGTATCGAAAAATGTTTTAAATAGTATAAGAATATTTTACATAAAATTCTATAGAGTTACAAAAGGAAGCTGTAGAAGCTTATCAGTAAATTAAAAGTAAGACTGGGATCAATAACTAGTAATATGATTTAAGTAATTCCTGGAAATATTGTACAAAAAATAAAGAAATAAATCTAACTTATAACAAAAATCGTTAAATTAACTAATTTGCTTAATTCTACATTAACGGTTTTCGACACCATTGCCATTCTATAAAAATTTCTAGGAAGAATTATGAAAATTTGGACATTTATTTTTGAAAACGATAAAAAAACAGTATGATGTGGCGACTGTAAGACTTCCTTCTATATTTACAGAAATGCATGCAGTGCAAATTATTTATTGAATTATTATTTATGAAAATTGTTCTCCACAATAAATGCAAACGAATTTTATCTGATAGAATTATAACACTGCGGAAATAAAATCAATTTTGTGCTAATATCAGAAGAAATGCAATTTTATTTTCCTTTATTTATTTATTTATTTATTTTGTTGAAAAATGAAAAAAAAAAAATCGATAACTCTGTTTTAAATTATCACAGATCTATGGTTCAATCATCTGTTTTAAAGGTTTGACGAGATCTTTTGAATCATACCCATATTGAAAAATTTACATCCCAGGGGGGTACTTGCACAGGGAGGACGATGCTCCCACATGCACAATCTTTTTTTCCTAGTTTACTACTACTATTATCAATAATTACTATTTAATTTTACACTAACGCGTTAAAAATAACTCTCATTATGTACATTTATGCGAAATTTTTTCGTACACTGCCATGTTAAAAATTTGGAAAAAATTGGGATCTCAGCGCATTATTCCTTTTAATAATTATTATTAATTTAAGTTAGATATACGTTAGATATTTGGCTGTTATTATTTAATACATACATCAATACCTCTCTTAAAATAACATGGATTAAATAAATGGATTGAAATTTTAATTATTATTGATAGACCGTCAATATCATTTCTAATTATCAATGTTTAAGAATTTATTGATATTTTTGGCTATATATTTATAATTTCATAAATAATTTAACCGTTTAAAAAATTGTTACTTTGTGAGAAATAGTATAAAAATAAAAACTTGTAAATATATAACTAAATAAATAAATGTGAGAAATCTTGGACAACATACTTCCTTTTGCGTTTAAATTATTTTTCGCAAATACAAAAATTTGTTGAATCGATAAATAAAACAGAAATGGGAGAAAACGTTTATTTATTTATTTATTTTATTATTAATTTTTTTTCTTTTCTCAAATAAACGTTTTTCAGCAGTAATCCCTAAAACATGTATTATTTCTCAGAAAATTAATTTAAATAAATACATAGACAGATGTGTAGAAAACTTTGTTTACTACATAGTAGAATAATGAAATGATTAATTGCGATTCATCCAGTTGATAATAAGAAAGAAAAAAAAAATTAAAAAATAATTTTACATAATTATCCATCTCAGTATCATAGGTATCAAACAAAGAATAAATAAAAACATCAAGGTAATGAAGTTTATATTTCTACTGATAAAATAATAATAATAATAATAATAATAATAATAATAATAATAATTGCCGAAACGTCAGTGGAGGCCCTCTGTTGAGACTCAAAACGGTTTTGGGCTGTGTCTGTCTGTCTGTCTGTCTGTCTGTCTATCGCGCGATAGCGGCCGCAAAAATAGCGCTATTGACTTGAAATTTGGTACACATGTTCATGAGCTTTATAAAATCAGCTGTATAGTTTTTGGTATGTATTCCATTTTTAGTTCGTATACAGGGACACGCCAAAGTTTTTCTTATCATTACGGCGTATGGGAGGAATTTGTATGTATCGCGATAGCGGCCGCAAAAATAGCGCTATTGACTTGAAATTTGATACACATGTTCATGTGCCCCACGAAATCAGCTGTATAGTTTTTGGTATGTATTCCATTTGTAGTTCGTATACAGGGACACGCCAAAGTTTTTCTTATCATTACGGCCTATGGGAGGAATTTGTATGTATTGCGATAGCGGCCACAAAAATCACGCTGTTAACTTGGAATTTGGTACACATATTCATGAGACCAACGGAATTAGCTGTATAGTTTTAGGTGTGTATTCCATTTGTAGTTCGTGTACAGGGACACGCCAAAGTCATTCTATCATTACGGCCTATGGGAAGAATCTGTATGTACCGCGATCCAATTCTTACCGAAACGTCAGCGGAGGGCCGCTGTTCAGACTCAAAAGGATTTTGTGTTCCGTCTGTCTGTCGTGCGATAGCGGCCGCAAATATCACGCTATTGACTTGAAATTTGGTACATATGTTCATGATCCCCACAAAAGTAGCTGTATAGTTTTTGGTATGTATTCCATTTGTAGTTCGTATACAGGGACACGCCAAAATTTTTCTTACCATTACGGCCTAAGGAAGGAATTTGTATGTATCGCGACAGCGGCCACAAAAATCACGCTATTGACTTGCAATTTGGTACACATATTCATGAGCCCAACGGAATTAGCTGTATAGTTTTAGGTGTCTATTCCATTTGTAGTTCGTGTACAGGGACATGTCAAAGTTTTTCTATCATTACGGCCTATGGGAAGAATCTGTATGTACCGCGATAGCCACCGCAAAAATCAAGCTATTGACTTCCAATTTTATCCGAAACGTCAGTGGAGGCCCTCTGTTGAGACTCAAAAGGATTTCGTGTTCCGTCTGTCCGTCTGTCCGTCTGTCTGTCTGTCATGCGATAGCGGCCGCAAATATCACGCGATTGACTTGAAATTTGGTACACATGTTCATGATCCCCACGAAATTAGCTGTATAGTTTTGGGTGTGCATTCCATTTGTAGTTCGTGTACAGGGACACGCCAAAGTATTTTTTATCATTACGGCCTATGGGATGAATTTGTATGTACCGCTATAGCGGCCGCATAAATTCTCCGATTGACTTGCAAATTGGCACATATATTCAGGCTCGGTATAGAAATAGCTATTTATTTTCTTAGGTCTATACTTTTTATGGCTTGTATACAGGGACACGCCAAAATACTTCACATTACGGAGTATGAGGTGAATTGCGTTTAAACGAATTTTAACATATTTACTTTGCAATCAAGAAAATTAAACTGGCGTACATGAGTAAGATGTTTAAACTTATGTTGTTTGAAGAAAATATGTGCTCTTAAGCTTTCTAATTAATGAACCTTACAAAAGTGTTCTGACAATGTCACGTAGTCATCCAAACGATGTTAAATTTGGAACAATTATTAATTTTAAACGCAAAGTAAGCTGAATAGTTTTTACTGGTGTATACAATGTTTATGGTTTATTTACAGAGACACGCAAAAGAATTTCGTAGCATTAGAGCCTATGGACAAACTTTTATTTAAGCGCGCACTTTAATGCGTTTATGCTGAATTGAACTTAATAAAATTAACATACATTATAAAGATGCTTAAAATTATGTTTACTCTTAAAAAAGGTTATGCATAGACTAAATAATTTATGGGACCACACAAAATAATTCCGAGTATGTACTGTAATCATCCAAATGATGTCAAATTAGTTTGAAAAATTAATGAGTTATAATTAATTAGGTTTATTCTTATTATTGGCGTTTATAATGACTGTGGCTACTTTTCCGGGATACAAAAATAATTTCGTACTATTACGGTCTATAGTCGATATTTCTTAAAAGTTTATTTTAACATGGTTACACTCCATCAAATATAATGAAATTTTGTTAGAATTTTAAAAGCATGTTTTCTTGTTGATAATTGTGGTCATAGAATTGGAAATTAGTTTAAAGGTTACGCAAAATATTTCCGATATGCTATGTAATATTTTTTTGTGAAATTTGGTAGTTATGAAATTTGGTATTTATGAATTTCAGGGAAATAATACATGACCGTCGTTTATTAAGAATACATATTGTTGCGTACTTGGGGGATCCGTAAGTTGTCCGAGAATGAAAGGCAAAACTTGCAAAAATTCAGTGATGTATTCGCAGGAAGTTCCAGAAAAATACAGGTCTATAAACCAAGTATCAGCTTCAATTCAACCAGTAAACACATCTTAAACAACAGCCGTTAACAGCAAATCAACAGTACAAAATGTTTAGCAATAACACATAAAGAAAGTCTCATCTAAAGAGGCTCAAAGCAAAGTAAGCATTTGAAACTGACACAGATCTGAGACTGACCGCCTTGGCGAAAAATGCTCCTTTTATACTTTTCTATCGAACACAGACTGTTCTGGAAAATTCTCGTATCTCATAATGAGATTAGAGCTTCCATATTTGGTATATCCCGAATAAGGATTTTCCCGCCAAGATCGCCAAAAAAAATCACCAAGGAGGAAAACAGTCGCCAAATTTGGCGCCAAATCCATTTCTTCCCTTATTGGAGCTTTTTTAAGAGTTTTTAAAGGAAAATTAGGCTATTTTAAAACTAAAACGACTAGAAATGCACAAAGTTAGCATTTTATTAACTTTACTAAACCTCTTTGAAAGAATTGATACAAAAATAAATGCAATTATTTACAATTCCGTAACACTTTATAAGATATGCAAATAGAGACACAGCGGGGGGTTGAGGAATGTATCTGATTATGGTAACAAGTTGATCGAATCAATATATACGATTATATAGTAAGGAATAAATAAAAATGACCTATTGAATAATGTCTGATGTAAATAGGACGTTGAGGCTCCTGATATGCAGATCCACTAGTAGTAATAATAATAATAGCCTAATGGCTTCAAATGAAAAAAATAAATTTATACTTGATGTGATACGAATTATCAAATGATCAAAAATTTACTACGCTTCTGAATATATATATATATATATATATATATATATATTGAAAATAAATAAAATGGTTTGCACTCTTTTGATATTACTTATATGTTTACGTCGTTCTTTATTAACAATAATTGAAAGAAATAAAAGATATTCTGCCCAATATCTATATTTATGCTGTTTCGAGTTTTTACCAGAATCTCGAAATTAAATTTCTGCAAAGATAGAAAGAATAATATAAAAAGTAATAAAACAGCTTTTTTTTATGTAAATTGAATTTTAATCCTCCCTATGTATATTTTGATTCTTAATAAAATATTTCCGACAGAAATAATCAGTTCATAAAGCAATTTATTCTGTAGAAAATTATAATAACTGCTTGATTTGTGCGTTGAGAATATATCATGTACACAGAAATAAATATGTTAAATCGATAAATAATACAAAAATAGTGAAGTTATTTGATTTTATTTCTTTATTTCTTTATTATTTTTTGTTACAAAATTGATTATTAATCCTACTTACATGCATCTATATTAATAAAATCAGACTTCTGTCTGAATGTAAATTTGTCAGAATCAAAAAAAATTTGTAATATCTTCACGTTTCACATACCATGAAAGCCAAAAATGACATCAGAAAATTTTGTTGGTGTGTGTGTGTGTCACGATGTATGTATGTCTGTAACGCTATTTTTGTCAGGGTATCACTTGAGAACAGCTGGATGGAATTCGACGGCGTTTGGTAGGAATTTAGATCTTTACCCAACTTAAAATTATATACATCAACTTTTGCGAAATTCCCTGCCATTCCTCGGGACAAAAGTCAAAAACACGTTTGTAAGCATAACTCACCTTCAAATTACTTCACAGTAAAGAAATTGCACATGGAGAGACTAGACATGGATACAAATAAAACAATATCTGCGATTCAGGAATTCTCGATTTTTAAGGGAAGGGAAGCGGAATGTTCATTTTTGGCGGGAAATTTCGCAAATTCCGGATTTTTGAGTAGAATTCTTCCAAAAATGAAACAAAAATATTGAAAAAAGCTATGCGAATACATTAGGGTATTTCTTTTTTTTTTTTTTTTTTTGAGGGGGGTGGGGGGGGGGGTTACGAGAGGGCAAAATCGAGACACGACACCCTGAGAAATTTATCAGAGCTGCGGTCACAAAGTTTATTGCTCGATTTAACAAGAAGCAGCCCCCGCTCATCGCTATTAGAGCGATGTTGAACTATTCGATGTCGAGACACAGGGGACTACTTCGAGATTTATTGAAAAAAAAATATACGAAGTTTCGCCAAGCTTGTATCCCTAGACCGACAAAGGGCGAGACGTGTTAAAATAATAATTGAGAGAAATGTTCTTGGTTTGAATTAATTCTGTTCGATAAAGTTCATTTAGAGTTCATGAGGTAAACAGCTAAAACGTATTAAGATAAGTGCTGTAGTGCAATCACCTGTTGCCTTGCGTGCGCTCCTCGCGACAAGGGGCAACAGGATACTGATCGTTGAATCCATTTCTACAGCAGAGCATGTGCATGACACTCTTGTATATGTTGCTCTTGAGGAGGTCTAGGTTCTTGTCTGAGCTAGTAGGCAGTGTTATTGGTAACAACATTAATCAGTGGCATTTGATATATCCATTAATAGGGAGAAAATCTTATTGAGTTTGTTAATTAGATTTGATCTAGTTAAAATGTTGTTCAGCCAGTTTACTGGTCTGGGGGAGTGATTTCTGATATGGTGGGCAGAAGTGAGGACACAGTTGAGATTGCCAATTTTGAATCAGTTGACGTTTTAATTTTTGTTTGATGAATGAGGGGGAGGCGGGCAAGCAATATTGTATAAGGCTATTTTCAGGGGCATTTTTTGCCATAATATCAGCCAGTTCATTTCCGATGACATCCTTGTGGGCAGAAACCTGTGCCAGGGTTAAATTAGATTTTAAGTTGTACAGTTTAGTTTTAATTTCAAATACGATCGGAAGCCTTCTCCTGTGGCAGGCAATGGCCTGTTGGGCCGAGAAGCTGTCACTGTAGAAGTTAATGAAGGAATTTATGCGGATGTTTCCCTCTACCCATTCGATAACCTTTAGAATTCCAAAAAGCTCTTCCTGGAATACAGAATTCAAGTCTTCGAGCCTGCAAGACCACTGGTGGATAGATTCATTGTTGATTAGCACGCAGAATGCGACCGCTACACCATGATCAGTTTTGGAGCCGTCTGTGTAGATTGCCACAGGGGCAGAGGAAGAACAGCTATTAATGTTGCAAGTTTGAGTTATCGAGTTGAAGGATATTAGTTTTTTGAAAATTATATTGAAGTTGCAAGTCTGGATGCAGGATTCCCGTGATGAGGGTCAATGCGTCAGTTTTTGTTTTGTAGCCTCTGGACTAGGAGGAATGGCCTCTGTACAGAGTTAAGCTTAGTTTTGGCAGTCGTCGTCAGGTGACCGCCCCATATGCTCGCAACATCTGTAATAATATTGTCAATTATGGTATTATACCATATTTTCAGGAAAGAGGTTGAGATGCCCCACCTCTTTCCTACCATTTTGGCTGCATTGCGGTAATGGGATGTTGTTTTTAGTTTTATGTCATTGATGTGGGCAATCCAGTTGAGCGTCCTGTCGAATGTCACACCAAGAAGTTTTAGATGGTGTACGTGTTTGACACTGACACCACTGATCCTCGTCACTGGAGACCTTTGGAGAGCTTTGGGGTATGCGAAGGTTAAGGCTTGGGTTTTGGATGAAATAAGGAAAATACTAGTGTATTGCTCGGATTTTTTACATGTATCCGACCCCTAAACTAACGGGATTTATCAAAATCTCCGACAGGAATCAAAAAGAATGTTTTTAAGCGTAACTCGGCCCCAAATTACTTCACGGTGAAGAAATTGCACATGAGGAGACTAGACTTGAGTACAAATAAAACATTATGTACGGTTTTCGAAATCTTGATTATTGCAGGAGGGAGGGGAAAAAACGTTTTTCGGGGGAAATTTCAGAAATTCCGGATTTTTGAGAAAAGCTCTATTAAAAATGGTACAAACGTATTGAAAACAGTTATGTGACTTCTTTAGAATATTTTCAAAAACACATTTTATTTATTTATTTATTTATTTTATTTTTATTTATTTTTTGGGGGGGGTTATGAAAGAGCAAATTCGTGAACCCCTCTTTTAGCACTAAAGTTGTCTGCAGTCATGAATTTTGGTGCGTAAATTATTTATACGTATCCGACATTTATACCCTTCTAAACGATTGAACCGGATTTTTCTAATTGAAATAGACACCTTTTAGACGGTTTGAGATTGGTTTGTATAAAGCAAGAAATCTCTCTCCAAATCTTTCGAGATGTAAAATTGAAACTTAAAATCATGAAGCTAGAGTAGTCAATAAGATTATTTTTTTAGACAATAAGATTATATTTTAAGTAGAAATGTCATTCGTGGCTACATGCTGAGAGGGTGTAACGGGATATCAGGACCCCCACCCCTCCCTCGGTGTCAGGAAGCAATAGATACATGTAAAAACAAGTTTTTTCGTTTGAATTCGCTTTCAATTGCCTTAGAAGGGCGAATTTTGGTGTGTGGATATTGATTAAGTGTACGGATTATGCACTTTGGTGGGATTTCGCAAAAATTCGAACTTACCACTCGGGATGGAGAAGTAAGAAGCAGATAAGTTGCTGCAGAACTACCCGGACTCCTCACACTGCGAGCGAGAAAACCCTCTACCGAACTTAGCGGAAACTTTAACTTAGGTTGTTAGGTAAAGTAATGTTAGCATAATGCTACAAACGGGGTTCGCACTTTACGAATAACACGTGAATGTGCAGAGTTTTAGGATTCGGTTGATGAATGGACTTAGTTCTTAGGCTAAACTAAATTATAATTTGCGGTATGTTAATATTTTGAAAAGTGAGTTTGTTATAAAAGGTGATGTGTTTCATAGTAGAAGTAAGAGGTGGATAGTGAATGAGAAGTAGTAGGAGGTCAAAGGAGTTAGTAGCAAGCGGCTATAGTAGAAGATAGTTAGTCGAGTAGTATAGTGGTTTAGGGAATCCTCCTACTAACGAAAGATGAGTAAAGTCGTGAGAGGTAACGACGTTAAGTGAAGCTGTTGAGATTATTTATGGTTATCTAATTGTGGTTAAAGTATTTATGAAGGCTGCCCCTTTAAGTTTATAAAGGTATTGAATGTGAATATAGTCCAACGCCCACCTTTTCATTAAGCTGTAAATAAAAGCTCTATGTTTATTTTATAAATCTGACTTTTTCGCTACTTCATTAAGTAATTAAGTTAAGCTTAATCTAAGTTAAATGAGATCATGGCATCCACTAATTCCTCACAGTGGCGCCCATATTCGCTTGACACCCCCCCCCCTTCCAAGACAGTATTTTTTACTGGCACTACTAGTGTGCTTCAATTTTTTGATGAGAGGTGAACCGAGACAGTGGCATGATTTAATCGCCTGCCATTCACTTGGCCCAAATCCAACCTATGACGATTTAAAAAGTAGAGTTATCAGTCTCTTTGCCACTCGGTATGATAGATTAAGATTGGAGCATGAACGTTCCACCCCCCCCCCTCAAAAAAGTCAGTGGAAAGTAGTATTAAGGGCAGTGGAAAAACGCAACAAGTTATTAAGTCACAGGAAACAAGCTCGAGTAATTTAAATCACCCTAAAACTGGTGATAACAACTTTACTTCTAGTGGCAAAAGTCAGATACTAGTTGAAGCAAACGAGCAAACTTCGCTTTCAAACAGCACTACAAACGAATTTAAGTCTGCTATTCAGCCTTTGGATACGAATAAAAAACCCGACAATTTATCTAGTGTAGCGACGGGGATTGTAAAGGAAAACACAATTAAAATAAATGTGGCGGCTGAAACCGTTAAATTGAGCGAAAGTGACAAATCATTAAATGATGCGGCTAATCTTTGTAACTCGCCTTTAGATGTCAGCTTTGAATCTATACAGCCGACACAGTCGGTTATTTCTAATGAGCAATTGCACTTAAATGGTCAAAATGACGCGCCGATTAAAGTAAAAGAAAATGCGTTTCTTTTAAAGAAGGTTATTTCAAAAGTGCAATTAACCTCTTTTGAAGTTTCTAGACAATCTAGCAGCCCTGCATTCGAAAGTACGGAGCGACAGCAGTCTTCGGCTGTGACTGTGGGCAAGGATAAGTTGCCGGGTTCGAAACCCCCTCAACACAGTGTCCAGATGCCGGGTTCAAAACCTCCTCCGAACAGTGACAAGGTTCCGGGTGCGAAATCCCCTCAACACAGTGACCAGATTCCGGGTTCACAACCTCCTCTGAACAGTGACAAGGTTCCGGGTGCGAAACCCCCACCGGAGAGTGACCAGGCACCAGGTTCGAAGCCTCCTCAGGACAGCGACCTTGCAACGTCTGACCTCAAACTGCAAGCCACCAGAGCTGAAATTTCTACAACAACTCCACAGGCCAGTCTGACTCGCATCTCTGATTTTGCTGATATCAAGGAATCAATATGTCAGGTGCTATGATTCTTTATTTTTTCCGTTATAAAGTGTATTTCTAGCAGAGCAGTCATAAAATGTACGACATGTAGTGAAGCCTTTTGGACTTTCAACCATCATCTGAAAGCCATGAACTTTCTTAAATTTCAAAATTCTAAATTTAAACTTGGAGCATGAACTTTCAACTCCGGAAATTTCATATTTTGTTTACATGTCATAATTTTTTTTTCTGTTATACAATATATTCATGTATGTACTTTAATGCTTTTTTTTACTTATAGCCATCAACAGCAGTGATTAGTATGAAAAAAAAAATTTTTCTTCCCTTTGTATATAAATTTTCCACTCTATAGCTTCTTTACATGATCTCTATGTATGAACTCTAATGTTTTTCTGTTTTATAGCCATCGATGGCAGTTTTGGAACAAACTTTTTGAACATTTGTATATATATTCCCCATCTATGTTTCTCTAAATGTCGTATAAATTGTATAAAATGAATATTTCTTATTGTTAAACTTTTGCATTCTAACTAAAAGTTCTATGTATGTATTATTAGTATGGGGTACAGAGAATTTTTTTTAGCTATTTTGCATGTAAATTCGTGTTTAACGACTAACTTTAATAAACTAACAATTTCGTTTTTTTCCGTTGTGCAATTAGCTCGGTGGAAAATATTGGTTATCTATAGAATTTTATATGTCAAACTCTCATTTATCTATCTACAAGTTGTAGTTTACTTTCTATTTTGATTTATACGGTAAAAATGTTTGCATTTTAGAAATACTATGAGGATTCCTTCAGCTGCAGACGGAGATTTTCTGGACGTTTGCCAGCTACTTTTGAGTTCGGAAGTGGAAAGACTTTTCCTGGACGCATGCCAGCGGATTGATCCTTTCAAGATATAAATCTGATAGTTAGAAAAGTAACAATTTTTTTGATGCACTCTCAAGTTACTTTTACTAGCTGATGTTTCTGGGCCTGACTGGCCTTCAGATGGCTAAAGACATTTCAAGTTTTTCCAATAAAAATTATTTTCTTAATGTTGCTAGTTTATGTTAAAGCAATCCCCCTGTACTTTAATCCTCCTACAACTCAAGTTTAAAATTAAGTTTTTTTCCTTTCTGGATTAACAGAATGATGTTTGTAATCCCCGCTGTACTGCTGGGCTATATTTCACTAAGTTTTCGGCGCTAGGGTTCTCCATCATAAATCAACTTAGACCGAGCTTAAATTTCTTACCATAATTTTTTTCTAAGTGGATGGTTTTTCAGCCCGGCGCTCTTAAAATTTTTACTCACTATTAGATTTTAAGAGCAAGTAGTTATTGTTGGGCAGTTTAATTTAAGCTTTACCCCTCCTTTTTTTTCTAAAGTAATTTGCAGTTTCATTTAGCAGTAAGTCACTGCA
Organism: Salticus scenicus; assembly: GCA_963930645.1. NCBI lineage: Eukaryota > Metazoa > Arthropoda > Arachnida > Araneae > Salticidae > Salticus > Salticus scenicus. The sequence continues at coordinate 101,868,115 of OZ005652.1, forward strand.
TGGCATAGCAATACTTTAAAATTTTCACGGGTAAAAACCCGTTGTGGATTTTTACGTGAATGTTTTGTCTTTTGGGGAGGAACTGTGAGGTAAAGTAATGTTAGCGTAATGCTACAAACGGGGTTCGCAATTTACGAATAACACGTGAATGTGCAGAGTTTTAGGATTCGGTTGATGAATGGAGTTAGTTCTTAGGCTAAACTAAATTATAATTTGCGGTATGTTAATATATTGGAAAGTGAGTTTGTTATAAAATGTGATGTGTTTCATAGTAGAAATAAGAGAATTAAGAGGTGGATAGTGAATGAGAAGTAGTAGGAGGTCAAAGGAGTTAGTAGCAAGCGGCTATAGTAGAAGATAGTTAGTCGAGTAGTATAGTGGTTTAGGGAATCCTCCCACTAACGAAAGATGAGTAAAGTCGTGAGAGGTAACGACGTTAAGTGAAGTTGTTGAGATTATTTATGGTTATCTAGATGTGGTTAAAGTATTTATGAAGGCTGCCCCTTTAAGTTTATAAAGGTATTGAATGTGAATATAGTCCAACGCCCACCTCTTCATTAAGCTCTAAATAAAAGCTGTTTATTTTATAAATCTGACTTACTTCGTTGCTACTTCATTAAGTAATTAAGTTAAGCTTAATCTAAGTTAAATGAGATCATGGCATCCACTAATTCCTCACAAGGTTATTAATAATGATTTGGGATTTTGCAACTTATTTTTACGTAGTGCCTAGCAAAGCGGACAAAGCCTGCTAGTAAATGAATAATTAATTTATTAGCAGAGTATTCCTAAAAGAAAGTATAAATGCACAGCGAACATTGTTTATTAACACATTAGAATTATCATATGATTAATCTGCAGTTCCCGCATTCGATAATAAGTAAAACGAAAAACTGATTTTACATTTATATATCAATAAAAATATTTTTACGTAATTCACCCTGTCAGTATATATATATATATATATATATATATACAGTGCTCTGCATGAATATAAACGCACCTTTTCCTATAACCAGAAATAAAATTTTTTAAATTTTAAAAGAAGGAATGTGACTTACAGTTATTGAATATGACTAACTACTGAATAAGGTGCTTTGAGCGCGTATGTTTTGGCTCAGGCAAGCTTATGTAGATGAGTGTTTAAGCATTTTCTTGTTTTTCACTGTTTTTCGTTTGTTGCGAGAAATTAAACGCACTCTGTATTTTGCGTTCAAAATTTAACAGAGCCACCGGAATTAAATTAAAACACAAATAGTCGTGTTGCTAAAGTTCTCTAAAAACAGTTTTAATATTTGAGTACAATATTTACGGAGTTTGTTCAGGATGGCAAGAGGGAAATCTTTGACAGTAATTGTCTAGACGAGAATATGATAATTGACTTTATGCGTGGTAAAGGCTTTAGCAATCGTGAAATTGGGCGCCGAATCGGAAGAAGTGAGAGTGTTGTGTGAAATTATATAAAGAATAAGGAGCAAATTATGGGAAAAAAGCGTATAAGAAGCGAACAGGAAAGCTCACCAGTTACGACAAACGTCGAATATGCAACGCTGCAAAGAATAAGAATATTTCCTGTGCGAAGATAAAGGCTCAATACAAGCTGGGTGTTCATCGGACAACCATATGGAGAACTATCAAAGGTGGAACATTCATTAAATTTAAGAAAATGAATGCGAAACCACCCCTCACTCAAAAGCACAAAGATATGCGGTTGGAATGGGCAAGAAAATGGATTCTAGATCGACTAGACTGGGAAAAAGTCATCTTCTCAGATGAAAAAATGTTTAATCTCGATGGCCCGAATGGATTTCATAGCTACTGTCACGATTTGAGAACCGAAGAAATGTACTGTTCAAAACGTCAATCTGGAGGTGGGTCTGTCATGTGTGGGCAGCCATGGGTTTTAAAGGGACTTTCGAATTAGAGTTCGCGGAGAACACTATGAACTCTGTAGATTATGTCCAGATGCTCACAAGGAAGCTCCGTCGTCAAGCAGTCAAGAAAGCTGGAAGAAATTATATTTTTCAGCAAGATTGTGCATCTCTACATACAGCACATATCGTGAAAAAATAGTTCTGTGACAATAAAATTAAAGTTCTGGATTAGCCTTCAAAAATCCACGATTTAAACATAATGGAGAACGTATGGGGTATTATGGTTCGCCGTGTTTACGTAAACGGAAGGCAGTTTAACACGACAAATGAACTAAAATCGGCCATTCTAATAGCTTGGAAGACAATCAGCTTGGATGACCTCATGCCACTATATCAGTCAATGCCAAGGCGTTTACTGGTTGTTCTAGAAGCCCATAGTGGCTTTACAAAGTATTAGATACAGTATTTGTAACTCAGTTATTTATTTTTTACATGTGCGTTTAAATTCATGCAACATGTATTTTTGTCATAAATTCAATAAAATTATTTTCTAAAAAATCATATTGGACTTCCATTGTTTTGACTCGTATTTTCATTTCTTGAATCATACAGATACAATTTGCATCAAGTGTCACCTATTCACATTTTTTTATTACACTTCTATACCATTCTAATTCTTAAAGCTAAGGTGCGTTTATATTCATGCAACGCACTGTATATATATTAACCTTGAACCAAAAATTAATAAAAGCCCATTTGTTTCCAACGTAAAAATGACCATTACGCATGATGTTACAGCAATGTTGCCAAACTTGGTAAGTTTTTTATTAAATAGTCACCAATAATTTTGAAATGTGATATTTGATATACATAATAGACGATTAATCTTGGAAATGATTACGCAGAAATGATTACGAAGTGTTACAATTTATATTTATTGGTGGTTGTTGAATAGAAATGCCCCAGATCTAACAACACTGAGTTACAGATCATCTAAAGTTTAAAAAAAAATTGTAAAATATGTTTTTAAAAAGAAAGGAGAAAGAATTTTGCAGTTAAAAAAATATATTATTGAAATAATTAAACGAGTTTCTGACCAACGTCCTTGTTTTTCTGATTAGATTTCCTCTCGGAAATTTAGAATTAAGTTATATTAAGGAAAGAAATAGTGATTAAAAAAATAATAAGAAGATAGTTTAACTTTCTTCTATATGTAAATTAAGTTTCAATCCTCCTTTTATATAATTTAATTCTAGAAGAAATAATTCTGATTGAAATAACCAACTGATAAAATATTTTATTCTCTCGAAAAATGCAATAATGCGATGAATATATATATATATACATATATATATATATGAAATCTTGAATTTGCTTTCTTATAAAAGTAGAACGATATACGATGAATATTTTTATGTTGTTCTTGTATCAATATGAACAAAATCAGAGACTTTCGTATGGAGATCATATAAGTATAAAATAGCTATAGAAATATTTTTCTGTTTTTAAACGATTAATTTTGTTTTCTTTATAAATTACTTATAAAGCAATTGTAAAGAATCACTTAGTTTTGGAGCAGATTTTTTTTAACTTATGATAGTTTTGAATGGGCTCTTTAGTAGTTTAAATCATTGGCATAGTAGTTTATAGTCCATCAGTTGTATAAAATTCATATTACTTCAGATAAAATTTATAAATAAGAACAAAAGTTTTCTTTGGCCCAATGATATCAATCGCTAGTAATCCTCATTTTAAAAGAAATAATCTGGTGGGTCACTCACACGACTTTATCTTACCCTGAAATTTAATATTATAAATACTGGTTGGAGATTAAGAGGTAAGATAACGATGTTATGTAAACCTATGTTAAACAATTCAAATTAGGCTTCGGGAGAGTTTTGTATGATAAGCAAAAGTGATAAGCAAATGATAAGCAAGCATTTGTTGAGAGGGGCTACCGCCCCCTCAACCCACCGTTTCATTAATGCACCTACATTTATATAGAATTTAATTCGGTTATTAAAAAAAAAAATTCTGTTTTTAAAAAATAATTTGTTAAAAGTATTATAAAAAAAATTATATTTTATGAAAATACAGACGATTTCAATATTAGAGAAGTAGTATAACACCAAATATCCCAAAAAAAAAGCCCATTTTATACTCAATATTTAAAAAAAAAAAAAAGAAAAATATACGATTTTAGTTAAAAGTAAAAAAAAAAATCCATAACTTTGTTTAAATTATCGCAGATCGGTGGTTTAACCATTCGTTTTAAAGGTATTGGCGAGCTCTTTTGAAAGATACCCATCATGAAAATTTAATCCCCTCGAGGGGTGACTCCTCCCAGGGGGGGAGGAGGCGAGGCTCTTACACACACAATTTTTTTCCCCTGTTGACTATCTCTATTACAAACAATATATATTCTTTTCATTTGGTTTAGTGCAGTCTATAGACGTTTTCTTCTGCAATACTGTCATCCATGTTGTCATTCAATTGTACCACCTGGACTATTCTAGTCAAACTTGAACTCTCTAGTACACATCAAGAGCTGTGACAACTCATCTAGTGCCGTCTGTCGCGAGAGGCCTTAAGGGCCTGGCACAATCCATCTAAAATTAACATCACCCACTGTCGCGAGGTGGCTTTCAGCCAGGCGATGATCATGTACTCTTTCTATGTTGTTTTACATCGCCCCTTGTCGCGGTAAGGCTTCATGCCTGGCGATGCCTATGTAAAACCTTCTTGCTTTTTAAATAAACGTCAGGCAGGTCTGTAGGGGGTTCTTCTAGGGACAGCCCACGTGAACTTCGGTTCTAGAAGCGCACAACACCGTAGATGTTCAGTCTATAGACGTTAAGCTCTACTTACCTGCAATTTTCCCCATAGGCGTAATGTATTAGAATTCTCTTGATTGTCCCTGTACACGAACCATTTGCTTGATCTTAACGAAAAGCTTACTGTAGCATCCCTATATAATACACATTTAGAATACCAAGTTTGAACTTTCTGCCATAATTTGTTTTTGAGATATGTAGATAACAGACAGACACGCATACAGACACACACACAGACACACAGACCATTTGCTAAAAACATGATTTTTGTATTCAGAGGACCTCAGAACATGTAAATATAACAAAAACTCGCATTCTAAAATTTGACCCAAAAACAATACTTTCTCTACCTTATGGGTAAGAGAAAGTAAAATGGGGTGCTTTACGTTTCAGTTGCAGACATCTCATTATAAATTCTTTAAATTCTAAGATCGTAATTTTCCATAAAAATAAAATTACTCATCCTCTCTGATTTATTTAAAGTTTTTGTATTTTTTCAGAAACTCAAAAATCTGACATCCTTTATTTCTAACTTCAAATCTAACTTTTATATATGTAAATTTTATAAATCACATATCACTTTTTATTTATTTTAGTATATTTTTTAGCTTTTTGAAATTTATTTCGAACAAAATTTTTAAAGAGCAAATGGTCAATTTGTGTGAATATAATAATAATTATGTAACAATAATAATAATAATAATAAAAGTAATAACAAATCGTAAAAGAAGCCCTTTGTTGTTCATACATAACTTAGGAATCATCGAACTTCTGAATTACTTCATGCGGTTATATCTAAATTATTTCTTTATTTTGATTTTGCCCTGTGCATTTAAAGAGAGTTTTTTTAAGATACGAAACATCAAACAAGAACATCACTTAATTAAAACTGAAAAAAAAAAAAAAAAGAAAGAAAGAAAGAAAAGAGAAATACATATAAACATATAACTGATGTGACATTAATTAAAACAGGAATAAACTACTACGTCAGAAACGCCAAAGAAAAATTATTGAGGTGCATACAGCTGTTTCGGTAGCCTAAAGCGTACCGTCATCAGTGCAAAAAGAATTCTTTTTGCTCATTCTTTTTGCACTGATGACGGTACGCTTTAGGCTACCGAAACAGCTGTATGCACCTCAATAATTTTTCTTTGGCGTTTCTGACGTAGTAGTTTATTCCTGTTTTAACATTCCAACGCCAAGTCTCCTGCTATTATGTGACATTAATTAGTTTACCTTTTATTTTAAATTATGTAAAGCGTTTATTATTATTATTATTATTATTATTATTATTATTATTATTAATTAATTAATTAATTAATTAATTAATTAATTAAAAATGAAGCTTACAACAAAAACATATGTCAAAATACAATACTTTAATTCAGATTCAATAACTTTCTTACATTTATTTTTTACATGTTGTAAAATATCTTTACACTGAGAAAAAATATATATCTATACCGCCGTCATGTACAACGAATGAATAATCATTTTCTACATCCCAAAACTAGAAATATACATCTCCGATCTATGTTTATAAGGTAAACCAATAAACTGAATAGAAGAAATGATCCAGAAATTACAGTCTTTACATTTCTAGATGGTAAAAATATATTATGAATATTATAAATCCTTTGTATTGCGAAAAATTCTCGCTTGATTTTCTAGAATTGAATCATAAACTCGAACTATTGTTTCTAAAACTCCCCTCTTGTGTTCACTTTTATTTGCAGAAATTTCAAGTAAGTTTTACCTTGATAACATGGCAAACGCTAAAGAATTCTATTAGGAGTTTCTAAAAATCGTTTTCAAAGGGGACTAGAAATTAAAAGATTGACATGGAACTCTTTTTACTAGAACTATAATTTAGGTTCTAGATCTCAGTGACGGAATTTTTTATGAGAGTACTTTTAAAAGGTATTATTTTCAATGTAAAATTAAGTTATGTTTTTTATGTTTCTATAAATTTGCATAGATAAAATTAGTAGATGTATGTGCATTTCATCTACGGTTGGTTTTCTCTAAAAAATTAGTAAAATATATTGTCATAGAAATATATTTTTAAAGATTCTAATAATTAATTTTGTAAGTTACAAAGATCTCTAAATTTGTTTATAGTAAGAAAAGTTTTGTTAATTTAATTTTAAAAGCGAAAGTTTTAATCATTAACTAGATAGTTTAAAATTAATCTTCTTAATTTAAAAAGTTATGATTTTAATAGTAAAGAAGTTCATTTAGATCAGATAAGTGAATTTTAAACTAATTTCTAGAATGATCTTCAAAACCGTGTATCCCATTAATTAATCCAATTTTATAGTTATTAGAAGTAAATTATTTTAAAAGCTTTACTGTGTAATCTTAAAAATAAGAGTTCTGATTTAGCATGGAATTATCTTAGGACACAGTTATTCAACTATAATTTTAACAGAATGTCACAAATGTATTGTACAATAAGATATATTTTAATTTTCTGCTTTGAGATATACGTAATTAATTAAATTTAGGAGATTGTAAATATGTAGATTCGATATACAATTTTCTTTAACTATTAGAAAAAAAATGGCATTATAGTCTAAAAAAAGAGCGAATGAGAAAAAAGCGTTATACAATTTTATAATATGCTAAATTAAGCAGAAAATTTTAATAGATACCATTTGACTAGAAACTAGAGTGACTAAAAATTAAACTCTTACTATGAATATAGTTTTTGCTGTGTGTAATATATATATTAAAATTTACAAATTTGATTTTTAACATAGAAATATCTTGTTTTGATGCCAAATTTCAATTTATTTAATCAAAAATTCTTATAAAATGCATGGAAATATTTTAGATAAAATTTTACAGTTGCAAAAGAAAATGATAGTTGTTTAACTATTTTAAATAAAAAAAAAAGAAAGACTCAGGTCATATGACAATAATTAGTAGTATGATTTTAGTAATCAGGAAAAATATTGTAAAATATAAATAAATAAATAAATGAATTATAATAGAAAACATTAAATGTGCTGAGTTCTACATTAACGACCTTTTACACTACTGCAATTCTATATAAATTTCTAAGACGATGCAAAATAACAACATTTTATCCTTGTCGCTCGAAACAATCAACATGTATCTTCAAATTGACACTCCACTATTATGTTGTATAATTACCTGGAGTTGAATCCCGCACAAACTGCTCCTTCTATGAGATGCTCTATGTATAGAAAATCTCCAACCTCGCAGTCTCCTCAAGCTTTACTTTATTGGAAATCACTAAAGCTGTCTATAGTTTTATTTATTTATTTATTAAACTTTTAAATGTTCACTTACATTATTAAAAGTTTACTACTAGACGTTTATATGCATAGATTTTCTAAATAATACTGGTATTACAATGTATGTTTATTTATTTATTTGTGTTTGTATATATTCTTTCATGAATGAATTAAAAGAATAAATTGGAATTTTAATTAATGTAGAAAGACCGTATGATTTTGCAATTATCAATCTTCAAGAATTTATTGATGTTTTAGGCTAGTTTCATAATTTTATAAACAATTTAGCATATTAATAATATACTAAATATTATATTAAGTACATTGTTAATATACTAAAATAAAAGTATTTATATTAATAATAATTAGTTACATAATTATTTATAATAAGTATTTATATTAACAATAATTGAAATAAATGAAAGAAAATCTGCCCAATACCTATATTTATACTGTTTCGATTTTTTCACAGAAGCTCTAAATTAAATTTATGCAAAGAAAGAAATAATAATAGAAAAAGTAATAAAATACCTTAATTTTCTTATGTGTATAAATTGCAATTTAATCTTCACTGTATATAATTTGATTTTTAATGAAATATTTCTAAGAGAAATAACCAATTCATAAGCAAATACATTATGTAGAAAATTATAATAACTGCTTGATTTGTGCGTTTAGATTTTATTACGTGAATAAAATAGGTTAAATCGATAAATGATATAAAAAGTGAGGCTATTTGCCCCTCCCCCCCCCCTTTTTTTTTCAGTTACAAATTTGATTATTAATCCTACTAACATGCATAAATGCATAATTAATTTGTCAGCGGATATTTTTAACAGAAAATATGAACGCAGAGAGAACATTGTTTATTAACATAGTAGAATAATCATAAGATTAATTACAGTTCATGCATTCGATAATAAGTAACACGAAAAAATATTTTTCCATTTATATATCGATAAAAAATATTTTTACATTATCTATCCTGTCAGTTAAAAAATATTTTTCCCCTTCCTAAAAAAATTAATAAAAGCTCGTTTGTTTCAAATGTGAAAATGACCATTACGCATAATGTTACAGCAGTGTTGCCAGTCTTGGTAACTTTTTTATTCAATAATTACCAATAATTTTGAGATATCATGTTTGGTATACATAACAGACTATCATTGTTCGAACTGATAATGCAACCGTTATAATTAATATTTAGTGGTAGGTAAGGTATTGAATAAAAATGTCTCCAAATCTAGTAACGCTAAGCTACGGATCATATAGTGGTTAAAAGAGATATATATAGAGAGAGAGAATTTTGTAATTAAATATTATGGTGTGTCACTCACATGATATTATCTTACCCTGAAATTTAATTTTATAAGTACAGGTTGCAGATTAAGAGGTAAGGTAACGAGTAAATGTAAACCTGTGTTAAACAATTCAAATTAGGCTTCGAAAGAGATTTATATGATAATTAGTTCTATGTGAGGGGGGATACCGCCCCCTCAACCCCTCGTTTCATTAATGCACCTACATTCATATAAAATTTAATTTGGTTATTAAAAAATAATTCTGTTTTTTAAAAATTATTTATTAAAATTAATATTAAAAACAATTATCTTTTATGATAATGCAGACGATTTCCATATTAGAGAAGTAGTATAACACTAAATATATATATATATATATATATATATATATATATATATATATATAAGTTGAATTTGGCGAGCTCTTTTGAAAGATACCCATCATTAAAATTTACTCCCCTCGAGGGGTCCTTCCCTCCAGGGGGTGAGGCAAGGCATACACAAAATTTGTTTCCCAGTTAACTATCTCTATGACAAAAAATATATATTCGTTTCATTTGGTTTAGTGCAGTCCATAGATGTTAAACTCTACTTACCTGCAATTTCCCTCATAGACGTAATGTACTTGAATACTTTTGAGTGTCCCTGTACACGAAACATTTGCTTCATCTCAACGAAAAGCTTACTGTAGCATTCCTATATGTTACACATTTAGAATACCGAGTTTAGAATTTCTGCTACTATTTGTTCTTGAGGTATGCTGATAACAGTCACACAGACCATTCATTAATAACCTGATTTTTGTATTCAGGGGACCTCAAAACATGTTAGTATAACAAAAACTCACATTCGAAAATTTGACCCTAAAACAATACTTTCTCTAACCTATGGGTAAGAGAAAGTAAAAAAATATAATATTGAAATATTTGAACGAGTTTATGGCCAACGACATTTCTTATTCAGCTTATATTTCCTCTCGGAAATTTAGAATTAAATTATTAGAAGATAAAAAATAGTAGTTATAAAAATAATAATAATATTGCTTAATTTTCTACTATTTGTAAATCAAGTTTTAATCCTCCCTATATATGATTCAATTGTAAAAGAAATAATTCTGGTAGAAAAAAAACAACTCATAAAGTATTTTATTCTTTCGAAAAATGTTATAACTGTTTGATTAATTAAGATGCATGTATTCAAGATTATACAAGGAGTAAAAAAGTAAAGAATGTAGCAATGAATATTTGTATATGAAATCTTGAATTTGCTTTCTTAATAAAATAGAACGATAAATGAATAACGATGAATATTTTTATGTGGTTCTTTTATCAATATCAACAAAATCACAGATTTTTGTATGGAGATTATATAAGTATGAAATAACTATAGAAGCATTTTCCTGTTTTTAAACGATTAATTTTGTTTTCTTTATAAATTACTTGTAAAGATATTTTAAAGAATCACTTAGTTTCAGGTCAGAGTTTTGAGCTTATGATACTTTTGAATGGGTTCTTTGGTAGTTTAAAACATTAGCATAGTAGTTTATATTCCAATAGTTATATGTAATTTATGTTTCTTCAGATAATATTTTTAAATAAGTACAAAAATTTTCTTTGGTCCAAAGGTATCACTCGCTAACTAAAGGCACTAAAAAAAAACAAGTAATAAAAATTTTTAAAAGAAGCCCTTTGTTGTTCATACGTAACTTTCTTAATATGATTTATGGAATTTCTGAAGCAATCCATGCGATCATATCGAAATTATATCTTTATTTTGATTTTACTCTGCTCTTTTAAAAAGTTTTATTATATACAAAATAACAAAAAGAACATTATTTAATTAAAACTAATATATATATATATATATATTGGATGGGTGGGCAGAAGTTTGATTAAGGAGGAAGGGTGGTGTTGTTTGGCTGGTTGACTGGGAGGGTTTGATGCTGAATAAAATTTATAAAAAAAAAAAAAAAAAAAAAAAAAAAGTGGGGGGATTGCTGTAAGTTACATTCTTATTTTTTCTGGTTGATTCTATGTATTTTGAACTCTTTTATTTTTTCTGGTTGATACTATGTATTTTGAACTCTTTTATCATTAAATTTTACAATGTGCTTCTGGCTACTTGAGGCTTCCCTTGTTACGTTTGAACAATCCATCTATTTTCATAACAAAAATAAAATCTTATAAATATTAATTAAAAAAAAAAAAAAAAAATCTTTTAAATTTTAATTTTTAATTTTAATTTATGATGACCGCATTATAATGCTTATCCTTATAGTTGTGCTCTTCGGCATTATTGCTTGTAATTATGTCTTCTTAAAACTTAACACTTAATAATTTGACTTCAAAATAAAAATCTTAAAAATTATCTTAATCTTGCTGTTAATACTTCTAAATTATCTTAATCTTTCAGTCAATACATCTTAAATAAAAATCTTAAAAATTATCTTAATCTTGCTGTTAATACTTCTAAATTATCTTAATCTTTCAGTCAATACATCTTATATAACTGACTTAATGTTATTATAGCTAACCGAAAGATGGCGCTTGTACTTAGTAGTCTTTAACCTTCATTCTTCAGTCCTTATCTTAAACGATTTAATTATTTATATTTTTTGGTACGATTTAATTTAACTCTACTAGTATTAATTTTAACATTATCATTTAATATTTACTCTGTGTATTTTATCTTTAATGTAATTGTTCTGAAGTATTTTCGATTAATCGATAGCTGTCGAACTATTATTTTAACTTCAATTTAGATTTTGGCATCAACCATTTTTCCAGTTTGTGTTAACTGTTTTCCATGTGGTTACTCTGCTTATTTCATGTTATTAATTTGGTTTCCTTTAAGATTTTAATTAATATTTATTTATCCTTTGTTTTAATTTAATTTTTCACTTTTTTCTCATTCTTTATGGTTTTTTTGCTGCATTGATCGGGGCGTGAGATGATATAAATTGCTATGATTAGCAATATCGTTTTACGAAATCATTGCAGCTTTCTCTGCTTTATGAAGTATGCGCCCCTTGATAATTATACTTCTAATTTTAAGCATTTATATCCAATTGATTATGTGGTTTATTATCTTTTTTCTCTTTCACAAATTTAATGGTCCTTTTTATTATCCTTCAGGTCGGCGTAAGTATTTTTAGTTAATATGGTAACTCATTGGTTCCTTATCTATATCGCAACTTTTTGTGTCATTTTTTCCTCTGTTAAATTCAGTTCTATATTTTAGTGTGCTGTTATTGTTTTAGTTCTATTAATTGCTAAATTTTAAGATTAAATTTTATTAAGTTATCTATTATTTATATATATATATATATATATATAATCGTATAAATGATGTGACATAAATTAGTACACCTTTTATTTTAAATCAGGTAAAGCGTTTATTGATTTTTTTTTTAATTGATTAAAAATTAAGGCTACAACACGAAATAAATTTTAAAATCCAATAATTTAATTCAGATCTAATAACTTTATCATATTTTTTTAGTATGTACTAAAATGTCTTTACACTGAGAAAAATAAATATTATGTGTTCATCTAGAATGACAAAATAATCATTTTCTGAATCCTAAAATTAGAAGTATAGGCTTTCGAGCTATGCGTATATGGTAAGACAATAAACTGAAGAAATGAAATGATCCAGAATTTATAGTCTATACATTTCTAGATGGTGAAAAAATATTATAAATAATATATATATTATTATTACGAAATTATTTCCTTTGTATTACGAAAAATTCTCTCTTGATTTTCTAGAATTGGATCATAAACATAAATTATAGTTGCTAAAACTCGCCTCTTGTGTTCACTTTTATTTGCAGAGACCTCAAATAAGTGTGACGTCGTTAATATAGGCAAAGGTTCTAGAATTCTAATAGGGGTTTCTAGAACTCGCTTTCAAAAGGGGCGAAAAATTATAATAATGACATGGAACTATTTTTACTAGAACTATAATTTACTTTCTATATGTCAGACACGGAATAGTTTCAGAGTGTACTTTTAAAATCTATTTTTTTTTTTACTAAAAATTATGTTTTATTTTTTATGTTTAGATCATTTTGCAGTGACAAAATTGGTAGATGTATGTGCATTTCATATGCATTTAATTTTTTCTTAAAAATTAGTAAGAACTATTATCATAAAAATATATTTTAAATAATTCTAGCATTTTGTTTTGTAAGTTGCAAATTTGTTTATGGTAAGAAAAGTTTTGTTAATTTAATTTTAAAAGCGAAAGTTTTAATCATTAACTAGATAGTTTAAAATTAATCTTCTTAATTTAAAAAGTTACCATATTAAAAGTAAAGAAGTTCAATTAGATTAGATAAATGAATTTTAAACTAATTTCTAAATTGATCTTTAAAATTGATCCTCATTACTTAATACAATTTTATAGTTATTCTAAATAAATTACTTTAAAAGCTTTACTGTGTAATCTTATAAATAAGATTTCTGACTTAATATTCCATTGCTAAATGACACAGTTATTCAATTACAATTTTGTCAAAACGTCATAAATGTATTGTTCATTAGGATATATTTTAACTTTATACTTTGAGATATACAATTAATTAACTATAGGAAATTATAGATATGTATATCCAATATACCGTTTTCCTTAACTATGATGAAATAGTAACTAATACTACTGTCATAAAAAAAAAGGAACAAATGGAGACGAAAAAATAAATAAAAAATAAATAAATAAATAAATAAAAAGCAATACTCAGTTTTATAATATACTAAATTGAAACTGAAAACGTTTTTAGATACTATTCGACTAAAAATAGGGTTTATTCTTCGAGTACAAATGTAGGTTTCTTATCAGGGTAGTAGGTATATAAAAAGTTATAATTTTGATTTTTAAAATTAAAAATACTGTTTTGACACCATATTTGGATTTCTTTTTTCGAAAAATGTTTTAAACTGCATAGGAATATTTTACATAAAATTCTGTAGAGTTACAAAAGAAAATTTTAGAAGTTTATCAATAAATTAAAAATAAGACTGAGATCGTATGACAAAAATTTCAAGCTTAATTTTGATAGTCATTGGAAATATTGTACAAAATAAATATATAAGTAAATAAATAAATAAATAAAATGAAATGAAATAATTTGTAATAGATAACAAAAATATAATTAATCTGCTGAGTTTTACACTAACAAACTACCAAAGTACAAGAAACGCTGATGAAATGTGCGCTTTGAATGATGACTACGTTAAGAAGTCTTGACATCTGCAGAGCAGCAGTAGCAAGGTAGGTAGAGGCCCGAGATCATAATGGGCTCTTCCCACCGTCGTCTGCTCAATCACGTGATAGAGGAAAGCAAATAATCGAATTCAATTAAATGATGTTCTTAAGAACAAAAGTGTTAATATTTACTATAAAATAAAATAAAAGTAATATTGTGCATTTGTAAACAGTAGAATAGTTGTATTTGTAAATTTAATAATTTTTAAAAAACACTTTATGTGTTTATTTATTTCGAATTTTAAGAATCGGTTTTTGTATGTTTTTGTGTAACTGTTACATTAACTGATCTAGCAATAAATAATAGCCTGTTCTTGTGGAATGTTTACGAATTATAATTTGAAATTTTAAAATGTTTTCATTTAATTTAATTGCATAAAGGTGTTACAACAAGTTAATTAACTTAGTTACTGGTCTAAATGGATTTACGTAGTACGATATTGCACTGTCACTGATTTAAGTACCAAAAACCAGAGAATTTAACATGTTCTTCATGAACATCAATAGCAAATATAAACTAAATGATGATTGCAAATGTATACAGCAAACAAAAGATGATGAATAATGATATAAAATGGATTAAAAATGATGATGTATAAAAAAATAACACAGATTAAATACGATTGATCAAAAACAAGAATAGAAAATATGTTATTTCAGCAATCGCTCTAGATAAACAAGACTTCGTCTGCTATTTGTTTTTCCTCTATCATGTGGCCTCTGACGTCAGGTGGGAAGAGCCCATTGAAAGACTACAGATTCAATACTCGTGTCGGTGAAAGTCCTTCGTTGGCTGGTAACTGAAGGAGGAGCCGAAGCGGTAGAGCCATCTTCTTCATGGAGAATCAAAATGGTGATAGTATATCTCCGGACCATACTTAGGGGTGTGTCCCAGAATATCGCCAATTACCCATTATGCAGTACTATTGCGACGTTAAATCCAACCAACCAATTTAACACTTACAAATAAAAATTAAGTTTTGAGTCATTAGTTTTCTTTCATTCAATAAACATTACAATACAACCATGAATTAGATTCCTGTACGGGTAGGGTTTTATTCACCCCGAACCCGAAAAAAGAAATTTAAATCAACCCGAAACCGGAAAATGACTTTCTCCGAACCGAATCCACAATAAAGAATTTTCACGACACACATCCGTCCCGAATCCAATTACTTTATATCCGAATGCGACATGAAACCCAAAAATTAAATAAAACTTAGTAATTAAATATAAAAGCCATGCTAAATTTTTATAAAATATTATATAAATTTTCAGTATCATTCAATTATTAAACCATTTTAATTAACATTTAATTAACAATATACTAAGTTAAAAATTTAAAAATTTAAAAATTCGGTTAGTAACAATTTTTAACCAATTAAGTGGGTGGTTTTGTACTTCAAGTATACAGAATGTGCTTCAGGTTTAGGGTCTGTAGATTATTGGTTAGGGCTTGTATTCTAAAAAAAAAACTAGTTTTCTTTAATGTTTCTTTGTTCATTGTTTTTATTCAATATAAATATTTACTGTAATAATTTGTGTACGTAGGGGAATGTCTCCTGTTATGGGCATTATCTGTTTATGGGCACCCCACCATATCTTTTAACAGAAAGCAAGTATGATTTCAGTACTGTGAAAGTTGGTATGCCGTTTTTGTGCTAACACCGAAATTAATGGACGCATTTGCTTAGTAAATGCAAGCTTCAAAAAAAAAAAAAGAAAAAAAAAAAAGAAAAAACAACACAAAAGTAAATTGTAAATGTTTTCAGAATGGGAAAAATTGAAGTGGATTAATTCAAACACGTAAGTGTAATGTATATTTATGCAATATATTTATTATATTTTGTGATGCAATATCGATTTCAGCCAAAATGTGGACTAAAAAATTGCTTTTTCTGTCATTATAAAAATGTCTGCTATTCCCGGTTGTGGGCACACTTTTTTTTTTTTCATTCAAAGCGTGTGTTTGACTTATAAATTCTCAAATATGGTCGTTTATGCCAACACAACATATTTTATTAGTGATTTTATGTGATTTAGGCATTTTAGCCATGTCATCCCCGGAAAAATCAGCCGATCCAAAAGAAATTGATTTTAATGCGCTGGTTAAAGCAATTTAGGATTGCTTAGTAGATAAGAAATTCATAAAATCGACTGTCCGAGAATATGGAGTTCCTCGAAGTATCCGTGTCCCTCCAGACGAAGCTTCGAGAAAGTAAGGCAACTCCATCTGTCAAACTGCAAGCCAAGCGCGCTAAAAATAAGAATATCCTCAATCTGATAATGTCGACCTCTGCATCATCTGCTTGGAGCACCTGCTACCATGCCTAACAGCCAACTCCATCGAATGCAACAAGTGTGCTCGTCTGGTGTATTTGAAGTGTGCCAATATACATGTAAATTATTTTACTTGAAAGCATTGAACTTCTGATTTGTAGGATGAAGAAAATTGGAAAAATATCATTTTATGTTGTTATTTTGGCCACTGAATCCTTACAAAAGAAATGAATTTTGTTATTTTCTGTATTTATGGTGGTTTTTCTTGCTATTTTTCCGTTTTTAGCGGATTTTTCAAGTATGCCCTCCACCGGATACAAATTTTTTTTTTGCCAAAAATGACCACTTCACAAAATTGGTGATGATTGACGAAATCGATAGAATTACTTCAACAAACGTTAGCTAAGGGTTCTAGCTTTACATTAGTATTCATATGCTTGCATATTATTTATTCTATAAAAATTTATAAGTCTAAATCAAAACTGTGCCCACAACTAAAGACATTCCCCTATATGTATTTATAATTGATATACACTGGTGGACAATTGCTAAGGACGGATGACAACAGCTTAGTTATTGTCATTCTTCTTTAACAATTGTCCACCAGTGTGTACATTATATTTATATGAGTTATACAGTTATAATTATATTAAAATTTAGGTTAACGAATCCTTTGCATGTTTAAATCTTGTACGTAATCTTAGTAAAAATAAAATTACATTATTGCATGTTTAAATAACTGTGATTCAAAAAATTTTAATAACGTAAAGTAAGTAAAACAGTCGCAAGATATATGTCATTTGTGATAAATAATAAATGTTACAAATATATATGCGTTCAATTTTGATATCGTGTGGCCTTTTTTTTCTTTTTTTTAAATCAATATATTTCATATACATATTTTTTCGCAGAAATGTTGTATTTGAAGGAATTATATCTTTTAAAATGCAATTTTTCTCAAAATTTGTCATTTTTATATATACATATTTTTTATGTTTCATTAAAGTACCTACTGAAATTCTTGAAATATCAAGATGCTCATAATAAGTGTGGTAACGAAAAAATGTCATTAAAAATTAAAATACTAGAAGGATTAGCATAGAGTATTCAATGGATTAATGTCAGATATAAATATTTATTAAATAAATTCGCTCTAAAATACACTTTTCAAAAACTAATTTACTCCAGTTTATGCAAATAAATCTAATATATATATATTATAATAAAAAACTATATTATAGTTTCCTACGAAATTTTTTCTATTCTGAAATCCTTGTTTTTTACCCTCGGGGTATTAGGATCCCCTGTTTTACCTATATTAAATGTTAATTTTGTATGTACCATTTTCTTTCCTTCCATTCCTCCGTAGAGGATCTGAATTGTGATGGCATGTCTCCAGACCATCCTTAGTGGTGAGTCCCAGACCGTCGCCAATTGTCCAACAGTGCAGCACTGGTGACATGTTAAACCCAACCCACTTACCTATCATCTTTCCACACTAAATGAATTAAGTAACAATAAAATCAGTTTTTGAATGAGTATATCTTCATCATTCATTTACATTATATATGAGTACCTTATTTATATTTACATTTTACAAAATGTTTCCCTCTACACTATTCATTATTTTTTTATAATCTACTATGCTTTTTATAATGAAAAATGATTTTCATCGGAATAGGATTAGCTTTTTAATTAGAGTACTTTCACTATGAATACAATTTATTAAATGTTTCCATCTAAACTATTAATTAGCGTTAAATAAGTTTTATTTTTTGCCAGCAAACCCTTGCGAATTTTTCGCATTTTATTTATTGTTAGTTTCCTTTGAAATTTGAAGCTTATAAATATTATACCAATCTTAACCCCCCCCCCCTCCAATTAAAATTTAGCTTACCAGAAGCCAAATTATTATTACAATCAAATGAATACTGTGCAAAAGTTAAATCAAAATCATCTGACGAAAGGTTCCAAAATAAAATCGATGGTTGACGACACAGTTTTCATACTACCGCAGGCAGTTTCATTATAGGACCCCCATGACTTCTTCTAAATTTTTGTTGTCATGTTGGCGATGACTTTTTATTTAATTATTTCAGTACATTTTTTTGTTTAAAAAAAAAACTAATTCTATTTTGATTATACTTTCAACCATTTTTTTAATCAATTTATGATAGTAATTCACATTCTGTATTTATCTTTAAAGTTTTGCTATGTTTAAAATGATGTTTGCAAAGATACTGAAGAAGAAACTTTTAAAATACAATTTTTCATAAAATAATCTAATCAGACAAAAGTCGTCATTTTTTCTTATTAAATCATTAAGTTTTGTCCACGCGCTTAAATATTGCCCATTTATAAATATTATTTTTTACCCCACGAATTTTATTATTTAAATCATTATCGTATCGTTTCGACAAAATATAATCGTAACTGGACCATGTTAGAGAAATATTATATAGATAATGAAAAGTGATTTTCATTAAATTAGGATGGTACATTAATGTGTAATAAATATGTTTAACATAAACATTGCTTAACATAAACATTTTGGATCAATGTAACTTTAAAAAATGTTTCAAACGCATAATGGCAAAATCTTGTTTATAAAGTAACTAAATAGAAAACAAAATTGCTGTTTCTAAACGAAAATTCTTCATTGATCTACAATGTTACGCATAGAATCATTTTGCTCACCAAGGAAATGTTCAGTCTACACCCTTCACATCACGCAGTTAATTTGAATATTGAATTTAGCAGCACAGAATATAGGGCCGAATATACTCATTGTTTAATTAGCTCTATAGTAGTGGTCCAGCATACGATCGTTAAAGCTTGCGAACAACTCAAGCTAACACTCACTCCGTGCTTGTTATGGACTACTATAATGGCAATTCGAATAGTGATTAAGGAATGCCTATGCATTTCATGCAATTAAATATATATAGAATTTAAGATTTACTTAGAAGGAAAATTATTGTGTTGCAACAAGGAAAATTTCACGAAAATAAATGCACTTTCCGAATAAAAAGAAAAATAAAATTTTAATTACAGTAAAAATGCTAAAAATATACAGCATATATAATATATGATGTAAAAATTGTTCTTTATTTTATTATTATGATAGATATTAATTTTCATTAAATAATTGAATTTTTCTCAAATTTCGGATATATATATATATATATATTTCAATTTTATGGAATTATTTTCAATGCAATGATTTTCGGTATTCAGTGATACCTAAAATTATAAGTATGTAATATTGAGGATTTATGAGTCTGTATGCTTCTCTCTTTCTCACTCTTAATGTATAAGTGTGTGTGTGTATGTAAATATTTTAACGAATTATAATAAGGAATAACACATAGATAAATTCTCCCGAAATTCACAATAACCAATAATAACAACAACAACAACAATAATAATAATTTATAACTAAAGGAAATAACTTGTAAAGACTAAAGTACAAATATGAAAACAGTTAATTTATAGCTTTAATAAAATACGAAAAAAAAAAAACAGTACATTTACCATATTCTTATTTCCAGAATATTGTCTTAAATTTTTTATGGAAAGCATGGCGATAAAACGAAGTGTGGTAGAGTGAACCCACAAAAAACAGTAAACACTGAGAAATAATAACAAAAAGGCGAACTACATGTAATTTTAGCCTGAAAATGTGGAAATAATCTCGAACATTAGACATTCATCATCAGGTATATAAAACCACTGATGATTAGTAGCTTGTATGATTTAAGGCCAACTGAATACTCTAGGGTCCTACAGGTGTGATACCCACCGTGGAGGTCTGTCTAAGTGGTTATAGCCCGTATTTAAGCAAGTTTCGGAGAAAAACCACAGAAAACTCTGAACGGCTAGGTCGATGAGCGTGACTTGGAATCGAACCCAACACTTCCCATCTACCAGCTTTGAGCGAAGAATTGTTCGGTTATTGGTGGGGCAAGTATCACTCAATATAATTACATTATAAATGCATACTTACTTTTAACAAAAAAAAACTACTTCACATTTAATATCCATCTCCCAAACACTTCTTCTAAATTTTAAATTGAATGGTTTGTCTTACAAAATTCACACTATAAAGAATGTAGAAAATCATGAATTTATTTTTATCCAAATAATAATAAAGGGGAAAAAAACCCTCTTAACTTTCATGTGTAGCATGCATTTCTGTGAGTGCCTTTTAAGCATTTTATTAAAAAAAATGTTCTGTATACAATTTTCTTGACAAATATTTTGTTAAAATTTAAATATAACTTTATCTGTCATCATAGATTTTGAAAACAAGAATATTAAAATAAAAAGCTACAAAAATACTAAAACTGTGAACTCAATGAATTTTAAAATATTCTTTTCTTTTCTTATTTTTATTTCTTTTTTAACATAAGTAGATGGTAATTTCAGCATATATTTTAATGGTAAATTTAAAAAATCTCTCTTAAACTTTCAAAACTAAAATATATTATATTATATATTTCCTAAACTAAACATTTTATATGAATATCATATAGTAATCATTATTATTGAAAAAAGAAAATAAAGAAAAAAATGAAAAAAAAAAATGATAACGAATTTGTAATGAATTTGGTAAGTTAGTAGGCATTTTTATGGCGGTAAACATTTGAAAGTTTCAAAATGATTTAAATTAAGCTTTAAAAAAAAAGAAAAAGACAAAAATTTTGGAAAACTGTTATTTCACATCTTATTATTTTATGAATGAGTAAATCATCCAGATTTTCGCATATGGACTAGAATTCTTTCCAGAATTAATCCAGAATTCTTCTTTATAATGTATTAGTTTAGATAAGTGGAATTTTTCTTCATTGTGAAATGCATCGTGTAACTACAGTTTCGATTTTGATTTCATTAATTCACTGCGCTGGAATATATATATATTTTAGCCCTAATACCGTTCTTGCTGATTCTTGTGTAAAATGACCTCCAGAATCCGACTATGACTACCATTTTGCCCAGTCATCCACCGTTTTTTCGGGGCACAACACTCTCCCCCAATTTTTATCACTGTTCGGTAATTTTACAGCCATAATTTTGATTTGGAGAATGAAAAAGAATTAATTTAAAACTTAAAAACAAAAATATATATAATGCTTGATAAGTAACATTAAAAATAGATTAAAAAAGTATAATAAATATAATACATAATTTCAGTGGCAAACTCCCCCTAAATTTTCTCCTTGCCGTAAACGTTGATGTTTTATAATTTTCCAACTCTGTAGCCCCTCAGATATTTAACAGTTAAAATAATCCTTCTCCCTCCTAAAAATCGAATTTATAGCCATACAATTACCGAAAAGTGATAAAAATAGAGGGCTGTTTTTAAAAATGGAGGGTGGTAGGGCAAAATCGACGTCATATTCGAATTCAGGAGGTCATTTTACATAAGAATTTGCCAAAATGGTGTTTCGGCAATTTTAATGCCGAGCAGTGTTATGTGTCTTTTTTAATGCATTTGCAAATATTTTAAAATATCCATTTTTTTCAGTAATATTTAACCATTTATCCATAAGAATTGTTCCGAATATTTCAGCATGGAATTTTGGAATACGTATTTCCGAAAGAAAAAGTATATCATAACTTTAATCTGCAATGACTTATTTGTTTTCGTTTTCAGTACGAAACGTTAATAAAAACCAAAATTAGTTAAGAAAAGAAACAGCTGGAATCCGTAAAAAATACAAAAAAAAAGTGTATCAGTTCCAGAAATAGAATATCATAACAAGATAACATAAAGAAAGAAAAACGGAAGATTAAAAACCTGCTTTGATTGATTTCTGCCACACACATTTTGACGTTGGAAAAAAAAATAAAAATAAAAAGATATATGTGTGTGGGAAATAGCTTCTATTAAATCACATACGACTGTATATTTTTTTCTATGCTTTTATGTATAACTTGTTTTAATCTTGAAGACGATAATTTTTTCATTGTATTTTTTTTTTCCATTTAGGTATGTGTTATAACTGAACCATTTTCAATTTAAGTGTATAAATTTGTTTATTACTTATCCTCTATTTTTTGTAAGTTCACGTGCTGAACAATATGTCAAAGAAAAAAAAAGAGTTAAATGAATTTAATGCTTTAATTTTTATGTAAAATATGATCGCGTGATATCTTCAAAATTTGTTAAATGTAAAGATTATGTGGTGTGTGTGGCATGCATTATTTTTTTTTTTATTCAAGAAATAGAATAGAATAAAGAGAACAACGAAGTTAGTTGCATTTTTTCATACAGTTTGAATTTTGAATTTTAGTGAAGTATTATTTACAGTAGGAATAATTTCTTATGTTTAAAATTATAGGGAATTATTATACGAGCACAAGAGATGCTACTTTATTAATTTTAAAGTGTAAATAATAAGTATCGGTGTCCGTTTTTATGCAGTTTAATTTCAGTAAGAGAAAAGCTAGGAATTTGCGGTGCTTATTCCGTTGCTTTACAGTATGTATACAGGATTTCCCAAAAATGTTAAATTCTGGTTTCATTCTTTACGAATTCGAGATAAGAGAGTGAGCAATATAATTATGAAATTTTTCAAGATAAAGTTACAAAATGTTATCCTGATTAAACTCAAATAATAATTAAATCAATTAATAAATAAATTTTTAAATAAACATTATAAATTTCAAAATCTTGCGACAGTTTTTATTAGATCAAAATAATAGTACCTTTCATCAGGTGAACATTTTAAGCGTGTGAAAATATTAAAAAGTACCACGTTTAAAAGAATGAGTACAAAGCTTTGAAAAAGCACAGAAAATTCTAGAACTCACAAAAATTGTTTCCAGTCGAAAAAAAAAATGACCCTGCGTCAGGTGCAAAAAGTAGGCACGAGTGCTGCAGGAAAAACGATAACACACAATACCGAGTATAGTAAAGAGAAAAAGCAAATAAAGTCATATGCAAATATGAATACCGGTGTGACCTAAATTATAAAATGAAATTAATTAATTAATCAAAAAATAAAAACAAAATCTAAAAATCTAAGAAATAAAAAAACAAAATGAAAACTGAAGTTATGTCGTTAATTTCCAAGCATAAGCAAGAAAGAAGTGGGAGAAATATCATTTACAAAATATTTCGAATTTTTAAACATGTAAAAACCTTCATTGGTATCCAAATTAAAAAAAAAAAAAAAAGGGGGGGGATAGGAGAAGAAATTGAGTGAGTTTTAGAAAAATTAAAAAAAATTACCATGATCCTATTAGTCAGAAGCAATAGAAGATTTAGATATCTCTTCATTACGAACATTCTGACGGTATTCATTTATTCTATATTTCAAACACCTGCCATTTTAACCAATATAACCTAATTTACACAATGAACAATGTATTGAATAGACGCCGGATCGGTTTTCAGTAGGAATGCGATCTTTAAGAGAAGATAAATTAATTTTGTTGGCATGTTTGTAATTGACTTTAAAACCGAAGGGTGAAACATTTTTAGAAATTTTAAAAGAGAGTGGCGAATAGAAAGGTAAAACAACTGTTTAATTTGGTAACAGAACGTTTAGGATTTTTTAATTTATAAAGAGCTTGGTCGTTGATAGATGGATTATAGACTCAAGAAAGAGCAGAAAATTTCAAATAAATAACTTCTTTTGAAAGATTAAATGGTAAGGCCCCCAAATGTGTAAGGCCCGTAAAACATACGTATGAAAAGCGGATATTTTCTGTTGAGGGGCGTGGTTACAGAGAGGATGCGACGGAAGTGAAATAGAGAAGGTTTTTCTAGAGACAGTTGTTGCGAACCGATCTTTACCTTTAGACACAAGAACGTCAAGAAAAGTCAAAGAACAATCCTTTCCAATCTTTCATTTTATAATTTTGTTCACACCGGTATTTATATTCAATTTCGACTTTATTTGTTTTTGCTTTTCACTATACTCGGTTTTGTGCGTTGCTGCTTTGTGTGCAACATTCATGCCTTCTTTATTCGCCTTATGAAGGATCGTGTTTTCTTTCAACCCAAAACTATTGTTGCGAGTTCTAGTATTTTATGGTGTTTATTCAAAGTTTTCTACTCAATTTAAGCATGTGTGCAGTTTCGAGAAATAATGAGTGAATTCCAAAGTTTATGTATCGTGAAATTTCATAAATTTCATAAATTTTTCATGTCAGTATGCTTATAAATCAAGCATGGATTTTTAATTTAAATACTCATTTAAAAGTAGCAGAAATATTAGATCATGATATTATTTTAAATTCATAATTTACACCAAATGGTCAGAATTTATACTGGATAGAAACTCTGGAAAATTTTAAGGGAGATGCAAATTAAACTACTATAAACTGTAAGATAAATCTAGGAGTGTTTGCGCACATTTCAACAAAACGTTATAAGAAATCTAAATTTAATTTTTTGCTAAACTCTTGGTGCATAGCTTTGAAGTGATCTTTCTTCTCCGCATTCCCATTACTATTTTGTTGCTGTACTATGATTTAATACAACAGATGTAATAAAACCAAGAGAACAATTTTGCGAAATCTCTCCTTATAGGGTAATTAACGACAATTAAATTGTTAACAATGATAATTGCTCTTAAAGGACATTGGTATAATGTTTTTGTAAACAATTTTTTTTTTTATTACGTGTAGGTATTTCAATTTTTTTGGTACAAAAATAAATAATAAGAAAGAAAGAAAGAAAGAAAACGGATTAAAAAATTTTTATTTAAAGAAAATAAATTAAAGAAGCAGAAAAAAAATAACAAGACTAGATAATGAAAAGTAACATTTAGTTCCTAGATAATATCTTTAACTTAAAATTAATAAAGTTCCTTTTTAAGTTTGAATGGTTTCTTGTTTGTTGACCTAATCTGTCGTTGTCTATAATCGCTGTACTCGTTGTTATAAATGATGCAACTTTCATGCAACCACCTGCCACAAGTAAATTTATAAACGAGTCCATGGGAAATCGTTTAATTTAAAAATATTTTGTAATACTACCATTCTATAAAAATTCATAGAAAACGTTTTAAAAATTTAAGCAAAAATTTTTGAAAACATGACAAAATAATCACGTTTAATCTTAGACTGTTCGATCAATGAACATGCTCATTTAAGTGGTCACTCTGCTATCGATATTGTAGAACGAGCTGGAGTTTCAGAGCGCTCATTGTACTCCTTCCTGCCGATCCCCTATGTGCGCAATCTCTCCCAGCTTTAACTTAATGTATATACATTAATGAAGCATAAGTTCTATACTAGCATTGAGTCTTAAAAAAAAATCTATAATTTTTAAAATTATTGAATTTTAAAATATACAAATTTTTTTTATAGAATTTTAAATTTATTCATAATTTTAAAGCATATTTTCTCTCAATTCTTTGATATATCTTTATCAAAATATTCAAAATTCTTAAATAAATGATATGATAATTGTAAAATTTACGTAGTATTCAACTATAAATTACTTTAAAAACACTCACCAAAATAAGTTTTTTTTTTTTTTTTTTTCATAATAATCAAACATAACCCAATAAACTTTCCTGATTATGTATAGCCCTTATTGTATGTTTTGCATAAATTATCGATGAAATGCTCAATAATAAAAATAATGTAAATATATTTCTTTTAATTTAAAAATAAACGTCAAAATCGTGAAACATTTCTTTTAATATTCCTTGTATGTAAAAGTTTAACGAACTATTGTTAAAGAGTGAAAATACAAATTGAGTTAGAGAGATGAATGTTTATTTCTGACGGAAAAGTCATTCAAAATGATTAAAATAACAAAATATTTTTACATTTCCTTTTTCGATAAATTATTGCTATTATTCAGAAATAAATTCGAATTTAAATTTCAGAATTACATTTTTTTTTTCCAATTGCTTTCATTTTTAACTCACGTAAAACATTTTTAACACATTACAGCAAGAAATACAGAAAATAATTCGAATATAAAGAAATATTTTATAAAAGTTTAAGGTGGAAATACATTATTTTATTAAAATAATAAATTTTACTGCATAATATTTTATTGTTAAACAAAATATATACGTTTATGAAAATACTTTAAAATGATTTAATTTAAAAGACACTTTTAATTCAAGAAATATTTTAACATGACATTTAGTTTTTGGTTCTACTTGAATTTATAGATATTTTTATTACAAATGACTATGAAATTTTTTTTCCTTTAATTGTTTTTACCTTTTTAAGTGAAGATATATAAAAAAAGAAGAAAAATACGTTAATGCAAATAAATTATTGAAAAAAAAAATTAACAAAAGCAAATGGTTTAAAATAACAAATTGAAGAGTTATTTATAAAAACATTGAATAAACAAACAGAAGAACACAAAATAGAATGTCACATTACCTATTATAAAATAGATCTATTTGAGTAAAAATTGCAAATATAAAGTTTGCAATAAAATTCCATAAGTTTTGGTGTCAAATATGCTCTTCGTTATTTCTAAATAACAAAAAAAAAAAAAAAAAAAAAAAAAAAATGTCACTTTGATTTCTGTTTTACCTAGAACAAAGAGGCGTGGGAATTAAATAGTGTTTATTAATTTTACCTATGACGACAATACAATGCGTATAATAATTGTTTACATAAACACTTTACAAGGATTTTTTTAATTTCAGAAACATTATACGGTATCATTTTTCTTATTGTTTCTAGAATTTATACTCTTCTTCAAAAGAACCGCTTAAATTTATATATATATATATACTAGCTGACCCGACAAACGTTGTTTTGTCATATAAATTATTTCTAGAGAATATTTTGCTAGAAAAAAATAACTAACTTATTGTAAGTGTGTACGGATGTGGTATATAAGTGAAACAGGTATAGAGCGCTATGAACGGTGACTGTGAATTCCGATTATAACGTAAAAGACATAATTACCGAAATTTTCGCTACTTGCTTCTTGCTACTTGCTACTTGGTACTTTCTACTTGCTACTTGTTATTTAAAACCTCCGCTGAATGTCGAACAGCACAAAATTTTATTTCATACGGCAAATATTTCAATTTATGAGAGAATCTCTGATAGCAACGAATTTCACATAAAAATTCCGTCTTTTTTGAATAAGCTGTAACAATCTGTACTGATTTGATGAAAATTTTTATCAAAAAGTTATTACAATATCTAACATCATTACATGTACATTTATCACAATTCAATCAATCGATGCATGTGAGTATGTGTATAGTATGAGAGAAGTGAAATGTACAGTTCGTATTAAATAAAAACTTAAACTCGTTTTAATTAAAGGTGAAAAAGTTGAAACTCAATTTATTTTATAACAGGTATATTTTTTTAATCTACAAAAACTTAATTTACCGTAATGCCATTGGATATACAATATTTTTGGTTAATCCTTGAGGAGTATACACAAACAAATTCGAAGGTTTTCCAACCCTGGAACACGCAATATATAACTGGCCGTGAGAAAAAGCACGAATTTTCTAAATCTAAGCCACAAATTAGGACTCCTTTGGTGACTTTAAATATTTTAAGCCATTTTTGCGATGAATTGAAATGGCTATCTCAACTGTGGAACTAAAGATCTTGGCGAGAAGCGTCCGAGCTACTTCGGTGCCAAATTTCAAATTTTGCCAAAGGGATCCGATACTAAAGGTATTCCATACAATAAATAAATAAATAAAATATCAGTGACATACACACGCACAAAAGTATGGGGACCCCATTGGTGACTTTAAATATTTTAAGCCATTTTTGCGATGAATTGAAATGGCTATCTCAATTGTGGAACTAAAGATCTTGGCGAGAAGCGTCCGAGCTACCTCGGTGTCAAATTTTCCATACAAAAAATAAATAAATAAAATAGCAGTGACATACACACGCACAAAAGTATGGGACCCCTTTGGTGACTTTAAATATTTTAAGCCATTTTTGCGATGAATTGAAATGGCTATCTCAATTGTGGAACTAAAGATCTTGGCGAGAAGAGTCCGAGCTACTACGGTGCCAAATTTCAAATTTTGCCAAAGGGATCCGATACTAAAAGTGTTCCATACAAAAAATAAATAAATAAAATATAATAAATTAGCTACACAAATAAATTTGTAGGTCAGGGTGGTTGTTAATCAACGTGCGTGTAAATTTGATAGAAAATTATATAAAATACTCACTCCAATTCCGCACCAGATTTGCAAAATGTATAGTTTTTTATGCACCCTTCAAATCTCTTCAAACACTAATTACATCTTGATGTAATATTTCAATTAGGACACAATTTTTTGTATAACAATAATAACACGAAGTTACAAAATATTTTCCTGGATTTGATCGCAGCACCAACTGTCGGGACAAACTGGAATTACAATAGAATATACGCAAGCGAAGTGTGACGTCACTGACCGTCAGTGGATGCAAGAAAAAGATTTCCTATGTTAATCTCCCATTCTATTTTTTATAAAAAATTATTAAAAATCGAGAAAAATTATTTCTCGATTTTAATCCCCGTATTTGGGTATAGATATGTATTAGTTATCGTATGCATGCGTTAGATTGAGTTATTTTGCTCTCAAATTGACAAAATTTTAATTTTAAATTTCAAAACTCTGTCTTCCTTGGCGTTTTTTGTATTTGGCGATCAAAAACGTAATACGAAAATATACATGTCAGATGTATATTTTCGTAATATGTATTGTACGAAATTGTTTCATATTATTCATTACTCTCTTAATATAAGTTGTTGAAATAACCATTATTTTTGAAAGAAATTAAATATGTTCGCCAGATGATATGGCGATATTTTTTTTTCCGCCAAGGATGACAGAATTTTGAGATTAAAAATTCAAATTTTATCAATTTTACAGCAAAAACAACTCAATCTAAAGCATGCACATGATAACTAATACATATCTATACCCAAATATGGGGATTAAAATCGGGAAATAATTTTCCTCGATATTTAGTTATTTTTTACAAAAAACTCAATAGGCGATTAACATAGGAAATATTTTTCTTGCATCCACGGACGGCCAGGGACGTCATCACTTCGCTTGCGTATTATTGAATATTCGATACTACGATCGTAGCGCAGTCTGCCGGATCCAATGTGAAACATTCCAAAATCAACAACAATTTATAAGTGATAAAAAAATTAAATAAACAATTTAAATTGGACTGAACTGTAAATATAAACCATTCTCGAATCCACCTGAAGACACACAAAAATTTTCATTAAGCTCGGTCCAGCCGTTTAGGAGGAGTTCAGTGACATACACACGCACAAAAGAAATATATATATAAAGATAAATACAAAGACACAGCTTTAGTATAGACCTCCCCCCCCCCCCTTGTCGACTTTAAATATTTTTGGCCATTTTTGCGATGAATTAACATGGCTATCTAAATTGCGTAACTGACGATCTTGGTGAGAAACATCCGTACTACTTCGTTGCCAAATTTCAAATTTTTCCAAACTAAAGCTGTTCCATACAAAAAAAAAAAAATAAAATAAAAACTGTTTTATGATATATAAAAAATAAAAATAAAAAATTCTAATAAATTCGTAATTATTACTGTTTTAATTAAGGTGAAAACATAAAAGAACCTTTATAAGTTGCATATATAAAGTATCAATTAAAACGAAAAAATTTGTTTTACTGTAGAAAAGAAAAGTACTTCTAAATTAAATAAAAATTTTAAGCTAATACCAAGTATCTCTATGAATATCTTTATTTACACAAGAATATTTTCATAGTATATTAATTTTTTTTCTAATTTTTATTGTTTATCACGCGAAATTAAAAATATTTTATTTCCAGAAAAAAATAAATAAACGTGAATTTTGTTTATTTTGGCATCAAATATATTTTTCTTTTTAATAATTTTAGAGTTAAAATGGAGTTTTTTTTAAATATCTTTTGATCCAATTATCCGATTGAACTGAATTGTAAATCTAAACCATTCTCGAATCCACCTGAAGACACACAAAAAATTTCATTAAGCTCGGTCCAGCCGTTTAGGAGGAGTTCAGTGACATACACACGCACAAAAGAAATATATATATATAAAGATATATAAATATTTTTTAAAGATAAAAATGAAGTATGTAAAGTAAAAATCTGAGAAAACAACCAACATTCAATATTAAAAAGATAATACTTTTTTAGCTTAAATTATCAAGTTCAGTAATCATCAGAAATGCCTAGTGTTATTTTAGTGCTAAATGTGTTCTCGATTTCATCCAAATTGTCACTCATTCTGATTTCTGTTTCACATACACTAGTTCTATACTAGTATTCAAAGTTAAGGTTTTCTCGTTTTATTGATTTATTTATTTTGTTTACAACGCTTTAAAAAAAATAAACATACACACATAAACGTATTTTTTTTTTTTTTTTTAATCTTTAGTCGAATTATGCATACCTTTAACTTCGGGAATAGTTTGTAAACTTATACTAAATTTTTACATATAAATTTCTTTTAAAAACTCCTGTTTCAAAACAGAAGGAAAAATAACGATTTACGAAAAAAATAAATTAATTAAAAAAGTAGTACTTACACTTAATTATAAGTAGTAAAAAAAAGATAATGAAAAAAAATGAAAAAAAAAATACTTAAAATGTTTTTAAACTGCTTTTTCTTTCATTATTCACTTATATTTTTATTTCCAAAATAGAAATTTTCATAATAAATAAATGAATAAAAATAGAAAAAAAATAAATAATAAAAAAAAAATAATAATATAAATAAATAAAGTTTTCATTAACACGTAAACTATGAATATAGCGAGAATAGTAAAACTGTCAATCGCTATCTCCCAACACCTAATCCAAGTTTCATGTGAAAAAAAAAAGAAAAAAAAGAACATGAAGGGAAAAGTTAAAAAATGGCCTCTAAAATCATTTAAATTTTTGGTTTAAAAAGAAAACATTAGGAATAAAAAGTTAATATCAATTTTAAAAATGCTCCTAATGTTAAAATAACATAAAATTATATGAATTATTTGATAATTAACAAGTTTATGTTCATATAGTCATTTATTATTTTTTTTTTTCCTCCACGGAATCAATTAAAATAATAATTTTATGTTTAAATTTGGGAAACTAGTGCAACATAAAAGGACACTGTATTGGCTCTACATCACCGAACTATTTGTAGGAAATAATTATGCTGGTACTGTGAAAACATTTCCCGATACTTTATAGTAACTTTTACTTTTAAAGAACTACTAAATATATATATATATATATATATATATATATATATATATATATAGAGAGAGAGAGAGAGAGAGAGAGAGAGAAAATACATGCATGCTGTTATTAAATTCCAATTGTCTTGCTTTATTTCAATTTTGGTTTGATTTTGGTAGTTTTTGAGATTCATCATATTAATTGTTTATATTGATAATAATCTGTAAATAAAAATAAAAATTGAAAATTATTAATATTTAACATATAAATATAATATATAAATACTTATATATTAGTATGTATATAGTAGTCGAATTACAGTAAAATACCTAGTAATAATATTACGCTTAAAAATAAGGGCATTTCCGTTTTAAATGTATTTATAAATAAAATTTTTAATAAAATTTGATAATCCTTTAATTCTCCGATAAGAATTTTAATTTACCAAAGAAATTAAAAGGCCGTTATTATATATATATATATATGGCTTTTTGGAATGAAATATTACAAAGTATAATAATTTCCAATAATGAAATCTGAAAACACTTAGTGAATTAGACTCTCTACTGTAGCACTGGAATACATAAGAATCCGATAATTTCTCCAGCAGTTAGTTACAAGCTAATCGATCTGTCAATAATGGAATATATCGATATCGTAATCCGTTCACATGGGCGAAAAACATTACTGGGATTTACCTTTTGCTGATATTTTTATGAAAACATCTATATTTTGCCAATTGATTTTCTAGTATTTCATGATATATGTATCTTGAAATGTTTTATTAACACGGTTGTCAATTTATTTTTAGATTACATTAAAATATATTGTTGAAAGTATTTGAGTAATATTTATCTTAATGGATTTTTTTTTTTTTTTTTTTTTTTTTTTGGGGGGGGGGGGGAATAGCCTCTTCAGTTTATTTATTATATTGTGTGTATCATACTATTTTGTATTACAGAAGTTTTTGTTCATTAACAATGTTGTTAATTTCTTTTTCATACTGCATTAAAATATTATTTTTGTAGATTGTGTATAATATTATTCCAATATTAATATTTATGTTAATTATCTCATAAAAATTTTATTCTTCAAGATATTTATTGTATTATATCTTGAATATCATATTACACCCCGGTAATTTACATTCAACAATCTTTGTTTTATTAACACCTTTGTCAGTTTACTTTTTGATTACATTAAAATATAATGTTTAGAGAATTTACACAATTTTTATGTTATATTAATATTTGCATTAATTGTGTAGAAAGCAAGCAGACTTATAAGACGTATTGTTTAACGTTTTGTAGTCGATTGGCAAAAAATGCTTTGGGATAAGACTTTGGTAGTTTTACAGTGAGGAATGATAACTGGTTGTAATCTTTGTTGCTTTCATATAAATCTGGGTATTAATTTTAGAAAAATATTAAATAAGATGTAAGACAATATTTTGCTTTAATTTTGTCTGTTTAAATCAAATATATACTATTTCATATGGTTGTGTATTTTTCATTGAAATTTCGTAAGGCATCTTACCCCAAAATTCGGAAAAAAAAAGGTCTATGTAAAATTTTTATTTAAAAGTTTTTTAAATTATATTGAAAGTTAACTATATTTTTAATATGTCCCCAAAAATATAATTTTTTACAAGTGATTAATAAATAACAACTATAACTATATTTTTTAATATAATATAAAAACTTTAAAAATTCAGCTGGTGGGTCCTGGTTTCTGAAGACCCTTTCGAAAAGCTATGGACGCGATTTTTTAAAAACTAATGCACCGATCTTATTGAAGTTTTGCATACTTCTTCGAAATTGACATGTGTAGTATTTGACCGAAGGATTTTTCAAAAACTAATGCACCGATCTTATTGAAGTTATGCATACTTCTTCGAAATTGACATGTGTAGTGTTTGACCGAAGGATTTCTCAAAAACTAATCCACCGATCTTATTGAAGTTTTTGCAAAAATCTTCGAAATTGACATGTGTAGTGTTTGACCGAAAGATTTCTCAAAAACTAATGCACCGATCATATTGAAGTTTTGCAAACTTCTTCGAAATTGACATGAGTAGTGCTTGACCAAAGGATTTTTTTTTTTCGATTACAACTAATTTTAAAAGGCTATAAGTGATATAAAATGTTATGAAAATCATTGTTTTTGATAACTGTGACAAAAATTCAAATGTTTTTTTTTTTTTTTTTTTTTTTAATCCTTCGTTCAAGTTGTAGTCAATTCTATTTTGAAGAAGTGTGCAAATTTCAATAAGATTAATGCATTACTTTTTGAGAAATCGTTCCAAGCGTTTTGTTAAAGTGTCTCCGGAATCAGGATTCATCGGCTCCATTTTTCAAAAATTTTTAATGGAAATTTTATTAAATATTTTTGAAATTTTGCTCTTTTCTATGCTCATATTTTTTAATAAAATATTTTATTTATTATATAAAAAATAAATAAAATGTGCTTTTTTCAGCTTTTGAAACCTGTGCAATCATTTAAAAATGAGTCTTTCTTATGAAATATACTTGTGCTGCAAAATGAGCTCCAGAACAAAGATTATAAACAGCACTGCAGAAAGAGGCTCTTCAGCAGCCAAAGGTTGGATAATTTCATGAAGAATTCAGGAACCTTTCTGATTTTCAAAGGAGGGCTGAAGCAAACGAAAAAAGTTACGTGTTTTGCAGATCTCAACAGGCAAAGTCTAGAATACAGGAAGGAACTTAAGAACAGGAACAGGCAGGAAGCATGCTGAAAGAAAAACTGATAGAAGATGAAAAGAAATTGAAGACCAACCACAAAACAAATATAGTGCAGATGCTCTACGGACAACTGCTAGATGAGAAGATAAATCTCAACAGATTTAAGCCAGGCATCTGAACAGGCTGAAATAGGGCTGTTCGGGGACTAGAGGAATCTTACAAACAGCGATAATTCATGTTTCGTACAGATGCTCAACGGGCAGTGATTGGAAGATAAGAAGAAACATTGGAAAAAAATTATATTCGATTTCAAACGGAAACTAGATGCCATACTAATGCTGCCTTTTGAACATTTAATGCTTCCAATTGGTTATTATGTGCATTTTATGATGATTCTATTCTTTATCATGCGTTTCAATGTTTTGCCAGCATATTAACAATGACAAATGTTCATGTAAATTTTAGTGCAAAATTGGAGCCAATAGAATTACTCGGTATGTGTTGTTCCAATCTAAAAGTTAAATTGTCTCAAATTTCTGAACCACCAGTGCATTTAATAACCCTTCTTAAATTCTATAAACACTTCTTTAGCCTGGGAAATGCCAGGTAGACCTGATAGTATGAATGTATTATATCTGGAAATATGAAAATGTTAACGCAAATATTTAGCTTATGCGGTAACACTGAATGTTATTTAATAGAAAAGTTCATTTCTAATACATAAATATACATAAGACGTGCTCAGAAAACACTAGAAAGGATTTGAACTGAAACACATAAACATTTTAAAAATACTGAAGTACTATATTATTTGAACTCTTTAAATGAAAATCGATATATTTTTCATTGAACAAATCGTCTATCGCAAGTATTATATGCTCTGATATATCCTAAACTTGATAAAATACCATAAAAATATAGCACATGAGTACTGAAATATATTTATATAATTAAAATTTTGCAAATTTCATTAATATTCGTAATAGTTGATATCATTTATTACTTAATAAATGTATATAGCTCAGTTTTAAAGTCCGTGTATAAAGTAACTACCAGTAATAAACTTTATATTATATTAATAAT
Organism: Salticus scenicus; assembly: GCA_963930645.1. NCBI lineage: Eukaryota > Metazoa > Arthropoda > Arachnida > Araneae > Salticidae > Salticus > Salticus scenicus. The sequence continues at coordinate 101,903,890 of OZ005652.1, forward strand.
GAACTTTATATTTATTATATCAATAATAACCTTTATACATATATCAAACAGATTCATCTTAAATAGAGCAATAAAAATTTTTTGCAGATATCAAAAGAGTATAATTAAATATTTCTCATTAATTAAAAAAAAATAATTAATCAGAAGGAAATACATGTAAAAAATGTAGAAAATAATGAAACTTAAATAATCAAATATGTAGAATATGCAAATATTTAGACAGAAATTAATTGGGGCGTTGTTTGATTTGTTTTATAGAATATCCATGATAAGTAGTTATATTTAGATTTTCTAAAATTAGCTTCTCAAATATTTAAAGGATAAAACAAATTTCGCATAATTCGAATAAAAAAAATTATTAAGGAATAAATAAGAAGAATTGTTTATACATTTTTTATAAGAAATAAATTTAAAATAATAATAATAATAATTTTAAGTATTAGAATAGTTTTAAAAATGAATATATTTATATTTCATGATTTTTGTTAAATGAAGTTTCTAATCATTTTGTTATATGTTTTTCTAACTCTTTTCAATAAATTTGAAAAGCATTTAAATTTCTTTTGTCAGTCTCTTCGTATTCGCATGGCTGTTTGTCTGTACTCTAACTAAACGAAAATATAGTTAGAATACCATAAAACTAATCTATGTTGTGCAAGTGCACTATGACATGTTCCGTATTAACGATGGTAGAAATAGTACCACTAATACATCGAAAAGGACATCGAAAAGCATTTAAAAGCATTATGAAAGGTATTTATCTAAAACATATTTTATTATATTTATATTGCATAACACGTGAAGAAATTAATACATACTATATGTACGCACAAAACTGTTTTTCCATAGAATATGGAACGATTAATTTTAATCATCGGTTTACAGTGTTAAACAAAAACATTCAGGTGCATTATGGTATAGAATTGTAAGTTGCTAGAAATGAATTTTCATAGTTGTGGTAAATGTTTTTAAAATTTTCCAACATAGTCATATAAATTCTATTCATTTATCTGTTTATCAGTCTGTTTGTCCGAAAATCTGTGTTTTAAATTCCATAAACTAAACTAAAATGCCTTGAAAATAATATTTACTTATAAAGTTCATTTTAACATGTTCTCTATTGTTTAAATGAAAAAAAAAAAAAAAAAAAAACTAATTTAAATGTAGAGATTTGCAATAGTTTTCCGATGAATTAAGTTGTATCAGAGGTTCATTTTATAAATATTTTTCATTATGTTTATACTGTATGCAATATAACAAAAATTATATACATTATTAAGATACACATAATATTATTTTTTCCCTTGGAATAAATTACAATAAGTATAATTAATTGGTTTGAAGGGTCCACAAACTAGTTTACATTAGTTATGTGATTTAAAGAAAAACTTCTTCATGTAAGATGATGCTTATTTATTTATTTATCATGTATATATATATATATATATATATATATATATATATATATATTTATTTATTTATTTATTTATTTATAACGATCGAAGATTGATCACTCAATTTTACTTTAATATAATTCGGTGATATGTTCTAAACACATTTTGGTATTAATTTGTGGATTTGCCAGAGAGTTACTTGTTTTAATTATTGTTATATTTGAATGTTGAAATTACATGTCAAATTCAATATTCCAGCATAAGAAGAAAATTATTTTATCAATGAATCCAGAAAACATTACATACATATTTTAAAAATATATAGTGTTAAATTATTTTACCGTAAAACAGAGAGAAAAAATTCATTAGTTGCTTGCAGGGAAAGTTTTAAAATAATTAAAAAATTTAAATTTTAAATTTCAATTTATGGGATTTAAAAAAATTTCAAAAAAATTTCAGATATTTAAGAATGTTACATTTTACTTCATCAATTTTTTATAATACTAAGATAATACTAATTTTCAAAAACATTTTTATAACATCTATTTCTTCCCTAAAAATATTTATGTACTGATATGTTTCATCTTGTTCATAAAACGCATTTACGCAAATCAGTATTGTCCACTTACTAATACATAAAATATGTACTGCATTTTTTTTTTAAGCTTTTTTAGTTGAATTTTTTAGTTGAAAATAGATCATAAGTTTAACGTATTAATGTAAAATAAATGCGTTTAACGAATATCCTTTATTTACGTTGTAACATATGCAACTTGACACTTGTTAAGGCCCTGTCACGTTCTAATAAACTTTCTGTTTTTTCATCAATGCTATGTTAATAAATAAACAGATAAATAAATAATAGTGTGTTTCATTCAATATATACAAATTAATTGTTAAATTCAGCTTTTTTTTTCTTTTTGCACAGAATGAAAATATATTATTTATAAAAGTTATCCCTATGTGTATGTTAATATTTGAAAGTATTTCTGTTTTTAACACTTACATTCAAAATTATAAAGTGTCAATGACTTCAGTTTGTCTTTCAGTCTGTCAGTCCTGTCTGTCCGC